>OZ038381.1:13934944-14382444 GCA_964036045.1 Eutreptiella sp. 'Long Island Sound 2002'
GTGTCGGTCGGTGCACAACCGCCGTTTCCGCCGTCGTCGGTTGACCCACAACCGCCGTTTCGGTCGTCGTCGGTTGGCCCACAACCGCCGTTTCGGTCGTCGTCGGTTGGCCCACAACCGCCGTTTCGGCCGTCGGTTGACTCGCAACCGCCGTTTCAGTTGTCGTCGGTTGGCCCACAAGCGCTGTTTCGGTCTCCATCGGTTGGCCCACAACAGCCGTTTCAGTTGTTGTCGGTTGGCCCACAACCGCCTATTCGGTCTTCATCGGTTGGCCCACAACCGCCGTTTCAGTTGTTGTCGGTTGGCCCACAACCGCCGTTTTAGTCGTCGTCGGTTGGCCCGCAACCGCCGTTTTGGTCGCCATCGGTTGGCCCACAACCGCCGTTTCAGTCCCGCACACACACACACACACGCGGCCTGGGAATAGCCGGCGGAGCTTGCCAAACGCGCAACGCAAACCGACGCACGGGCAGGCCTCACAGCCCTCGCAGGGCTGACTGCCCCAGCGCCCGTGAAGAAGAAGACCATGTTCTTTGATCGCCCTCATCGTGTGGGGCTCCTGGTCATTCATTTCGTGTGCTGGGTGCTGCGTTGTGACAGTGCAGAGCGATGGTGATGCTAACTGCTTCATGTTGTGTCTCTCTTCGTCCTCAGTGCCAACCCCGTCCAACCCCTTCTCCCCTTCACCATTCCCTGCCCCCTACCCTTCCCCTGCCCCCCACCCCCCCCAAGAGCCCCCTCCACCTCCTGCCCCCGCCACCTCCTGCCGCCCCTACCCCCCCCCCCCGTTTGCGTTTGGATTGTCGGCAGATAGGTGGGGCCGGTGCCCCCCTCGGCAGCCAACTGTAGTCAGACATGATGTTCTGTTTTCTGTTTCAGACGCAGTGTGTGTCTTGAGGGTTAACCAGGCTTGGCACAGAGAATGAAGACGCACTCATGCCTTACGGTGGAGTGCATTACCTCTGGTTTGCATTTGTCTGTCCCCGGACCCCCCCCTTGGCAGCCCCCGGGCCTTCACGTCTTGCTCCTCCAGCCTCCCCTGTCGCCGCCCTCTTCCCTCTGCACCTCCACCCCCCCGCCCCCCACTTCTGCCTCGCACACAGTTCGCTGCAGCTCAGCGGCCGGATGCTCACGTTCCTCAGCCTCCGGCAGAACGACATCTCGAAGTTCAACGGCCTGGAAAACGTCCGCAGTCTGCACACGCTCATTCTGGACAAAAACAAGATCCGCACCTTTGATCCACGCGCTCTGTCTTTCATTGAAGGGTGTGCCAGGCCTCGGTGGGGCCCCGGAACGTGCAGGACGGAGGGGGAGAAGAGGGCTGCCCGACCCCGAAGCATACGTGCACTTTGGGGGGGGCAGAAATGGGGGCGGAGGAGGGGGGGGGGGGGAGGACGAAGCAGCAGCCCCACAGCCCCAGCCTCGGGGGTCCGAACTGTCGGGCATTTTGGGTTTCAGACGCCCCCCCCCCCCCCAGGGCTCCTTTTAACAACTCGGCACCACTTGGGGGGGGGGGGGGATGGGAAGGGGGTCCCAGACCACACCCCCAGCCCCCTTGGACCCACCATCCATCCATCCACCCCCGTCCCTTTAAAACATTGGGCCAAATTTTCCTCCAGGCCTTTGGCCGATCAAAAGTTTTCTCTGGCGCCTTTGGCGCCAATTAGTTTGGACCAAAAATTTTCTTCGGTGCGTCTACAACTCAGCACCACTTGTGGTGGTGGGGGGGTGCTGGACCCCCCCCCCCCTTTAAAAGGAGCCCTGCCCCCCCCCCCCCCCCCTCCGCTGCAATGTGTGTCCACTGGCTGTGGGCAACCAACGTGTACAACTCCCACCCAAACCACTGCATGCCCCCGGCAGTACCCACTGGCAGACCTACCCCCCGCCTCCGTCCCAGAGTGTGTCTTTGGGGGTGGGGGGCAGCTCGCCGGCCACATCCACGTCGACGGAGATGCGGCAAGTGCTCTTTGGAGCCGGACACATGCGCTCCCTCCGCTTAGAGGGCCAGAGCGGAGGGCGGTAGAGCGCTTCGGGGTTTCCCACAGGATGCCTGCGAACGAAGCTGTACACGGGTGGGGGGGTCGTTGGAGGAGGGACCCTCCCCCCCAGACCCCAAACCGATGCTCATCTGGGGCTTGCTTTGCTCCGCCCACACAGGGGGGGGGGGGCAGCAACCACAACACGGCCCGTTGGGTGCTTTGGGGGGGGGGGGTCACTGATGTATCTGTCGGAATTCCCTGTGTTTTGCCATTTGTGGTGAGTGGTCAATCGTGTTTTGGCCCCCATGTGCACTCCAAAATTCAATGGGGAATGCAAACGAGCAAAGCCACAACAACTTACAACAATTGCGACCGTCCCCCTCGTGCCGCGCACTCCCGCTTCCCCGCATACACACCGCCGGAGGCATGCCTCTGCAAAAGCGTCCGAGTGCGTCAAACCAGAAGTGCTACCCGGCAAAGCCCACGCCCTACTCCCCCTTTGATGGCGATCCCCTCCCTGACCCCCGTCGTGTCGGTGCGACGACCCGCCGCCGATGGAGAGACAGAAACTGTGGGCCAACACAGCGGCTTTGGTGGATCTTCGTGACCCGGGTGGGCCTCGGCGAAGGAAGGCCCGGTCGAAATCTTGGCGAGAAGTCGATGGACGCCGCCGACTGCCAAGAGAGCAGCATCATTTCAGGGCTTTGTCCCAATCCCCCTACCCAGGGGTGCATTACAAGGGAAGGGACCTCAGATCCGGCCCCAGTGGCGGTTAGACAGGCGGTTGGAGGAGGTTGCCAAAGCGGTTGTGGGCGGTTACTGTCGGTTACAGTTGCCATCGAGGCCGGCACTTGGCGTCAGGGAGACAGTAACTGGGCATAGGCTGGGCGCCCTGGAGGCATGCATCCCTGTCCCTAGCCCCCCCCCCCCCCCACACATGCCGATACAGTGCATGGCTTGCATTGTCCGGTCCGTGTCCTCAGGCTGGCTGAATTGAAGATAGAGGAGAACGCCATCCGGTCCCTGGAGGGGCTGGCCGTGCTGCAGGCCCTCTCCAAGCTGTCCCTCGTATCGAACCGCATTGCGGACCCCGCGGAGATCGACCGCATCGAGTCGCTGGAGCTCATGCAGGAGGTGCGCCGCCCGAGCACCACGTGCCAGAGTTGAGGGGGAGGGCAGTTGTGTGCACCGCCGCGTGCGCAGGGGCCCGGAACTGACATCACCGCCCGGCAGAGAGTGTGGCCACGTGTGGTACGGGGGCGGGGGGGGGGGGGGGGGCAGCGGTGCAGGCAGCCACACTGCCCGCCACCAAACTCACCAAGTCACCCATATCCCCTGTGCATGGGGTCCACTGGTTTGGTTGCCGGGAGGGAAGGATGGGGGCGGGGGGATGGCCCGTTTTCAGTGCTTTGGCGGACGTTTGGGCGGCTGAAAAGGGTCAAAATGGCATCACACATGGGATTGCAATGCGCTTTAATGCGGGGGGTTGCTGGGGTACTCCAATTTGGCACCCGGGGTACTCCAATTGGGCACCGGGGGTATTCAATTTTGTCCCCCGCGGTACTCAAAGTTGGGGCCGGGGGTACTCAAATTTGGGGGCCCATAGCTCAACATGGCGGCAGCAGAATTGCATACCGTCGCCGCACCGTGTGTTCCCAGTGGTGGCCTGATACCGGGCACCCGATCGCCGCTTGCTGGCAGAAGGGCACATGCAGGCACCAACGATTGAAGCATGCCGCAGCACCTGTTTTTGGGGCCTGTTGGCGGGGGTTTTGAAGCATGCCGCAGCATGCCGCAGCATGCTGCAGCTCACTGAAATTTGCTCCTTGCTTCCTTTGCAGAAAATGTTGCACGGTATGGTGTGTGATATGCTTAGTCTTTCAGTATGTAGGTTGGTTTGCCTGTAGTATCTTTTTAATGCTATTGGGGTCCATCTTGCATGCCATCTTGAAGGACCCTGTTTTGGGGTAAAAACAAGAAACACCCCGATGCCATGTCGAGAGGGCGTTCAGTTTGTTGGGACACATTCTAACACATCAATGAGACGTTGCGCCATTTGGCAATCATGTATGTCAATAAAATGGACAAAAAGGGGAATTGTGAGGAGGAGTAGCAACATGACCACCCATGAAATGATTCTGCTGTGTTCATCTTTGCAGGGTGTCGGAATGTGCATTCTTTTGTGTTTGGTGGTGGGTGTTGCCACCTTTGCAGCTCTTGGAAAATTGGGTTCACCCCACCTGCGGCTTGAAGCATGCCGCAGCATGTCACAGCCCGGCAAATGTTTCTTGGGGACCGTTGGTGCCTCCGAGCATTTGCCTCGTGTGCTGCTGCTTGCATTCTCTTGCGCCAGGATAAAGCTTTCCACTCGGGGGACTTCAAAGGCGGGGATACTCTTGTGGGAAAATTTCGTCTTGACGCACGATGGCGAATGTTTCCCCTGGGGATATTGAGGGGTGTCAGCAGTGCAGGGCATGTTGGGGTGTGCTGGAGGCAGTTGGAGCTTTGGGATTGCCAAGGCTGGCGAAATGTCCCCCCGCCCCCCGCCCCGAAACTTTCCCCGGCGAATTCATCCCTGTTAACCCCCCCCCCCCCTGTAGGCGCGGGCACAGGCCCGCGCGTGCAGCGGCCTGCAGCATCTATGGGGGCAAACCCGGGCCTTGAGGGGGCTCGGGGGATGTTTGTGGGTACATGGGCAAGGGTCATAAATGGGTCGTGGGGGGTGCGCAGGGGGATGAGCACATTGCGTGGGGGGGGGGTGTCCTTGGATGCGCCACATCCCCCCGCCCCTCCGTAGCTTGTGAGCGATAGTGGTCTAGGTCTCATGGTGCCACCGGCGCCGGAAAGGTTTTGTTTTTTGCTCAGTTCATTGTTTTGGTTTTGCCCGACATGTTCCTACTCAGCGTGCTCAGAATTTCAAGAATTTCAAGAAGAATGCAAGTGTTGAACGAAAACCTCTCAATTGATTTTGACCCATTTCCCCATTTCAGGTATCCGGAGACGGCACGGCCATGTGGCGTTGCTGATTCCTCCTGCTCTGCAGACCCAAGATTTTGTGGGGGGGGATTTACAGCGGGAAAAAGTGATTTGAGCCATTTTTGGTACACGACGTTTTGGAATCTGGACACCCACCCACCCCTCCCTCTCTTCCAATACAAGTCCTCCCCCCCCCCCGCAGTGAGCAGCCCAAGCCCCACCTGGCGATGTGCCGACCCGCCCCACCTCCGCGTCCCCTCAGATCTGGTTCACGGGCAACTCTGTGGCCCGCAAGCCCCACTACCGCCTCAGCCTCATCAACAAGTTCCCCGCCCTGTTCTACATTGACGGCAAAGAGGTGACGCAGGACGAGCGGGACCGCACCACGGCCTTCTACTCCCAGTATACCGAGTCCGTGTACTACCAGACCCCTGCCCCCAGCGCGGGCCCCGGAGGGGTGTTCTACAATCTGCCCCAACAACAGGTGCCCCCCGTGTTGCACCCGCGCCGCGCATGTGACGCAAGAAAAAACAAAAAAAAAAGATCCGAAGAAAAAAGCAAAAAAGAAACATAGAAAAAACAAGAGAAAAAGAAAGGAAAATAAGAAGCAAAACAAACAAACAAAACAGAACAAAAAGACAAATGACAGAGCCAAAAAGGAACAACAAATCAAAACAAAGCAAGAAAAAACACAAACAAAAGACGCGGGTGGCCCGGCGCGCATCGCGTCGCGTCAGCCCCTGCGCCCGGCGCAGCGGCCCGTCGATGCGACTGGCCCACGCGGGGCACAGCGGTGCGCGCGCGGCCCGAGCGGTGCCGCAGCGCGACGCACTCGCCGAGCAGTCGCACCGCGGCGCGCGTTGGGCCCGTCCGTAGTGTCTGTGGGGGTGTGGGCGGGGGGCGGGGGGGACGGAAGGACCGCGCGAGGCACAGGTCGTGGGAGTGGGGGCGTGGGGGGGTCAGCGAGGGCGTCCGGGCGCGCTCTGCCACTGCGCCCTCTCGCACAGGCCGCGCAAGTCCCCAAGAAGCCGCTGACGTCCCAAGGGGTATGCCGTGGCCCTGTGCGTTGCAGCTCGTGCCCATGCCCGCGCTTTGGCGGTCGACCGTGCGGTGGCTGAGCGTCGGGAGAAGGGGGAAGGGGGGCGTCGGCGCACCACAGGCACCGCCGATCCGCGCACCGCCGATCCGACGCGCGGCGTAAAGGGGACGTCGGACTTTCTATTGCCGGGGGCGGGGGGGAGGAGGTTCAGGGCTGTCCTGCAGCTGTCTACTTTGCGGTGGATTTTTGGGTAGTTGACGCTGGATTTACGCTGGATTTGAAAAATGGGACGCTGGATTTACGCTGGATTTGAAAAATGGGACGCTGGATTTACGCTGGATTTGAAAAATGGGACGCTGGATTTACGCTGGATTTGAAAAATGGGACGCTGGATTTACGCTGGATTTGAAAAATGGGACGCTGGATTTACGCTGGATTTGAAAAATGGGACGCTGGATTTACGCTGGATTTGAAAAATGGGACGCTGGATTTACGCTGGATTTGAAAAATGGGACGCTGGATTTACGCTGGATTTGAAAAATGGGACGCTGGATTTACGCGGGATATGCGCTTTTTCTCGACATGGCTCCAGGCAATAAACAGCCCTTAACCCTGGACAAAAAGCGGAGGTCCTTGGGTCTAGTGGCCCATGCCATGCCTTACAGATTGCAATATGCTGGTTCAAATCCCACAGCACACACTTTTGAAAGGATATTGATGCTGCTCCTTCTGAAGCTCCATTTTTCACTGTCATCATGAAAGCGATTTGCAATTGTGGGTACTGGACATTTGGGAATGGATGGGATGGATGTGCTTGTTGGGGAAGTGTGACGCTGGATTTGCGCTGGATTTGACAATTTTGACGCTGGATTTGGGCCGGATAATCCGGCGCAAAGTAGACAGCTGCTGTCCTGATAAGTCCTGTTAAGGACAGCCCTTCAGGATAGCCCCCAGGGACCACCAACCGCCCACCGCCAACCGCCACCAACCGCCACCAACCGCCACCAACCGCCAACCACTATTCACTGTTTCTGTGGTCTTGTGTTTTGCCCATGTCTTGACCAGGAAGCAGAGAGCGTCCCCGTGAATGTTCGTTTCTGGTGGCGTTCCGAACTCTCTTTCTTTTTCCCTTAAGGACAGCCCTGGGGAGGTCGCGAGTGCCCCCTGAAAAGAGGGTTTGGGGGGGGGGGGGGGGGGGCTAAATGGACCGGGAGCATTCATCAGTCACTGTGCCCCACCCGCAGCCTTATGTTAGAACGGTTGACAACTGTAGGAGGAGCCCCCCCCCCCCCAGTGGTTTTCATTTGTCGCTCAGTGGTTTTCATTGAGGGACCAATGAAAACCACTGAGGGACCAATGAAAACCATCGAGGGACCAATGAAAACCACTGAGGGACCAATGAAAACCATCGAGGGACCAATGAAAACCATCGAGGGACCAATGAAAACCATTGAGGGACCAATGAAAACCATCGAGGGACCAATGAAAACCATCGAGGGACCAATGAAAACCACTGAGGGACCAATGAAAATCACTGAGGGACCAATGAAAACCACTGAGGGATCCCCAAGTATGCATTAGAAGGGAAGGGACCCCAGAGGCGGCCCCAGAAGCGGGTAGACAGGCGGTTGGGGGAGGTTGCCGAAGCGGTTGGGGTCGGTTACTGTCGGTTACAAATGCCATTGAGACCGGCACTTGCCGTCAGGGGGACAGTGGCTGGGCATAGGCTGAGGCGTCCTGAAGGGGGGGGGCTCCCCCCTTCCAATGCATCCCCCCCCCACCCCCACCTCCCTCCCCAGACCAAAGTGACCATCGTGGGAATAAAAGAAATTTGCATTTGGAAAAGTCTTTTTGGACCATTTTTTTGCACACACGCTTTTGGGTCCCAGACCCCCTCCCCACCCCTCCTCTCTTCTAATGTTACACCCGACGGCCTCTCCCCGTCTCCGCAGTCCGCCGGGAAGTTGGCCAGTGGCCCCGTGAAGCTCAACATCCTGAGCCTGGGCAGCAGCGAGAACCCGGGGCCCATCGCTATCCAGAGCCTGGCCTCCTCCAACCCCGCCAACAAGGGCTCCTTCACGTCTTCCGCCCGCACGCGGGCGTCGATGGTCCGCGGGCCCGCCAACCCGCCCTCGATCACCGGCACGTCCGCCCCGGCCCCCGGGGCGATGCGCGCCGGCAGCGCCGAGGGCGCCGTCAACGGCGCGGGCGCGGCGCGCCGGCGGCCGACGGCCGGCGCCCCTCCCGCCGCCCGGCCGAAGGCGTCGCCGCGCCCGGGCAGCAGCACGGGCCCGGTCACCGGGACGAAGTCGAACGGACTGCCGCGGATGTGATCCGGGCCGACGGTCACCCGGGGGCCTTCGGTTGCCCGACGCGCTTCCTGAGCGCGGGGGTCTGGCCGGCCCGCCGCCGCCCCCGGAAGGGCTGCCGGGGGCCCGTTCATAACAGTACACCAGCATCCCTCTGAACAGGGGATCAGTCTCCGAACAATACGCACACAGACTTGCCACCAGCGTCTGCCAGCCCAGACGTGATCAGATGGAGCAGGGTCCTACTGAGCCACGCACTGGACGCAGCACGATCCTACTGAGTTCTGGTAGTGCAGGGGGCGGGTATTACTGAGTGGCTTTTGGTATGGGCCAATCCCGATTAGGAAGCAGTTTCCCTGCCAGACGCCAGTGGCATGTTTGGACACACACTTTGAGAGGGCTGAGCCATGCCTCTTGTTCCATCATTGACGTTATTGATATGAGAAGATTGTTTCAATATCTGTTTCCCAGTACCCCCCACTATAGCGCCATTTGCCGTGTCCACTGAAACTGAAATGAAATGCATCGCTGCACTTGTTGCGGCAACCGCGTGTCGATCCAGAGCCCCTGGGCCCTGGCCCGTTTTGCTTTGCAATAGACATTGACCCCCTCCCTTAAGCAATGGCTTCGGGCAGGGATGTAGTAGAACGGCTGACAACCATCTGAGGAGGGCCCTGGACCCCAGGGCAGTATTAGAACGGCCGTACACCGCAGGATCAGGGGGGGTTATCCCCCCTCCTCTGGACCCCCCCCCCCCCCAGACCAAAGGGGCCATCGTGGGAAACAACGGAATTTACAAAAGGGAAAGTCTGGTCGGGCCATTTTTGGTACACAAACTTTGGGGTACCAGACCCCCTCCCCCTCTTTTCTGATGCCTCCCTGCCCCTCCCCCCTCCCTCCCCTCCTCCTCTAATGCATCCCAGTCGTGGTCGGCACTACGACTGGAAGCTGTTGCGACTGCAATGGGGCACAGCGGATTACAGGCGGGATGCCTCGGTGCGGACGGCACTGCAAGGCCCCCGGCAGCGGCTCAAGGGTCGCTGACCCATTTGGCTCGTTCTTTTTGTTGCGTTGGCGCTGGTGTTGGTCGTGGATGGCACTGTGGCAAGGACTCAGCTCCATCCGGATCCGGATTCGGGGGATCCTTCCCTCTTTTTTGTATGCGTCCCTCTGGCCTGCCCTCCTTGGGATTTGAACCTGCGACGATGGGCGCATGTCGCATGCTCTGACCTCTCAACCCGCCCCCGGGCGGTCACAGGGGAACGGGACCGTGGGCATTGGCAGTTGGCGGGCCAACGGCGGATGGCGGAAGGCGTTCTGGCGCCCCCCGCCGTTAGGGGCCCCTCCGATCGGCATTCACCACCGCCACTGCATCTTGATGGCCTGGAGCCCGCCTCCCTCTCCTCCGCCTTCGGGTACGCGAATGGGCCTAAACCCTCCCACCCCTGCGCACTATGGCCTGCAGTGCAGGTCCATTTGCACAAAACAGTGGTGGGAGCGGTGCACAGCCTCTGTGGGGGGGTTAGGCGGGGTTGCGCAAACGGCACACCATGCCACATTCAGCACAGCGCCAACACGCCAACTACTGGGCTCCGCGAACACAGAAACAACACCAGCAAGAGCACTGGCCGCAGCGGCCGACAGAAAGCAGCGACCCGACGCAACATGCGAAGGGAAGAACGGGTGACCGTCCAGGGCCCCGTAAAGGAGCAACAACCAGCCGGAATGTCACACAGGGGGGGGGAGGGGCACGCCTTCGCAGTTGTGACTGGCAGTGGACTCGGGGGGAACGTAGATTCGCCTGGTGGCGGCATGAGTGCGCACTGCCGCCGACCGCCGTCGCAACCACTGGGTTTCTTTGATATTCTGACCGTTCACAATGATCAAATATCCTATGTAAAGCATGTTTCGAACCCTCATTATATGTTTTTCACCCTATTGGGGTGTTTGGAGGGGGCAAGGGGCTGGGGCACAAGCTGCTGATGCAGTTTTCCACCCTCTGCAGCTCGAAAATGGAATTTTTCAAAACCGATTTTTTTGATATTCTAGCCATTCACAATGATCAAATATCCTATCTAAAGCATGGTTTAGACCCTCTTTTTGTGTTTTTCACCCCATTGGGGTGTGTGGACGGGGGTGGGGTAGGCTCCTGAATGACTTCGTGACTGACTGGCTGATTTGCTGACTGCGCTCCCTCCCTCTTCGAGGTGCCTCGCCGATAGACAATGTCATTTTTTTGTGAGGAAAAAATTTTGGATGTTTGTGGGTGGGTCCGTTGGCTTGGGTTGGTCAGGGTCCCAGGGGGTGGGGGCGGACGTTACTAACCCATCTAAAGCGCCCTTTGCAAGTTCTTCCCACCAGCATAGCTGCAGGGCCATTGCCTCTGGGGAGGCAGGGATTCCACAAGGGAGCAATTTTTTGACAAATTCTTTCCAAATTTTTTTGTATAAGTTATTCGGTTTTGAAGGATTTGTGCGGCAGATCTTCATATTTTCTCTGCCCCCCCCCCCTCTTCTTTGGCAAGATTGGTAAGGAATCTGCCCCCCCAGAGGATGCTGCTGCTGAATTTCCCCTGCACAGTTTACCCCCTCCCCTGGTGTGCACTGACAAGGAGGCTGACCGTATCGTCTCGCCAGAATGGCCCCCCACAGGGGGCCGGTGGGGGCTGTGTATTTGTGGTGGTACTGCTGCACTGCACAAAGGGATTCCCAACGTGCCAGCCTGTACACCGAGTACCTCGTTATCTTGGGAAAGTGGCGGCGCTCGGCGGCAGTGGCCTCCAGTCAGCACTCTGATGTGAGCACTGTGCCTGGTTGTGTGTCACTGTATATTCTGCGGGTTGAGGTCTCGGGTTGTGCTGCAGTTTTGCACAGTGTTCTCCCTAAGGCCCTGCTGAGAGTCAAAAGGTTGTACTTGCTGAGGGTACTTTTCTCGAACCCGAAATCCCGCAGCGCCCCCTCTCCAGACAACCATTTCTCAAGGGGTCAAATTTTTGTAAATAGAAGAAAATTTTTGGGCCAGGTTTAGTCCACAAGCCCTTGCATCTCAGACCCCCTTCCCCCCTCTGAAACAAGCCTGGGGGATGCCCAGAGTTTCACTCAGCAACTCAGCATCAGTGGCAAAGGGGGTGGGGTCTCTCAGCCCCCCCCCCCCCGGACTCGAGGGCAACAGTACCGCTGCCATACACAGCGCTACACCTTTGGAGCTGCGGTGAGTGTGATGACCCTGGCCGTGAGTGTGATGACCGTCAGAGCAGATGCAATCTGTGGTCTGTTGGGTCGGCCCTGGCCGTTCGCATCATGTCTCGGACAGTGCACCGCTACTGTGTCTCTGACACACAGGCACTCACAACACTCATCTCAAGAGTCTCAAACAAACATCCTTCCCTTGTTTCATGCCGGTGCAGAGTTGTGGCTCCCAATGACGACTTTCGAGACACGCCCCCTTCTCAGTTTGTTTTGATGTGGCATTCAGCGAATGTAATGGGGCCTGCCCCCCGCCCCAAGAATCGCTTGCCACTGGGTTGTGTGTGAGCGCAGGCGCAGCGCGGGATCTCCATCTGCGCTCCCTCCCTCTTCGAGGTGCCTCGCCAATAGACAATATCATTTTTTTGTGAGGAAAAAATTTTGGATGTTTGTGGGTGGGTCCGTTGGCTTGGGTTGGTCAGGGTCCCAGGGGGTGGGGGCGGACGTTACTAACCCATCTAAAGCGCCCTTTGCAAGTTCTTCCCGCCGACCGTCGTTTCCCTGACTTCTGCCGCAAGGGGGAGAGGGGGTGAAGTGGCTTTGGCTCAAAAGGGGGTCCAAACTCGGGGTTTGGGGGCCTGCTCTTTGGTGCGGGATCTGCACCATCTCCGCATGCCTTCTGTAGCCCACGTATGCCAAGTGTGCATGCCTGGGCCAAATGTGAATACTCAGGCAAAAGGCAGGTCTTCTGGGGCCAGGATATTGGGACTGAAGTTGCCATGCAAGGGGCAGACCTGTGCTTGACTAGGAAAATTGTAAGGAGGAGAGTCAACCCTCCCCCCCCCTACCGACTCCCCCAGCAGCCTTAGTGTGGGGTTCCCCTGCCCCGCTGCTGGGGCACAGAGCACCGGGCACCCCCCCCCCCCCACGCCTACAGGAGGACCGCAGCCCGCTGGAAAGGTGTGCCACTGTGCCCTAACCCAGTGCCCTGAACCCCCCCCCAGCATGCGCGAAATACACACATGCACGGCGGCATCTCCCTCCCACCAGCGCCTTGGTGGGGTTTGAGGGTCGTCAACAGTCTGGGGGGCTGTGAGACCAGACAGCCGGGGTTGGAGCCAGTCGTGCTAGTGAGGGAAGGACACACTGGCCATGGGAACCCGCCTCCGGTGCCAGCCACGACCCAACCCAACCCAACCCAACCCCCACTCACCCCCACCTCGGTCCAACCTGCCCCTTAGAGCCCCGGCCCCTTATTCAAGCACAGGCCTGGCACAGGGCCACACTTCACCCCGTGCCATCGAGCCCCTCCCATGGGCACAACACTGCGCAACTCAGTATCAACCTGCTTCCGACTCCCCCTCCTGAGGTGCGGTGCCCTGCCGCCGGGGCATGCCTATTTCCCGGTAACTAGACAGGCCCGGCCGGGGCATCACCGTTCTGTGCCCCCCGACCTGCTTCCCACCCGCAGAAAGACACCGCCGGGGACAGCCCAAAGATTGCGCATGACCTAAAGGACTATGATTGTTTGACAAATGCGTCAACGCAAGGCACTCTGCGCTTCTTATTCTCGGCAAAAGACACCGTAATGACAAAAGCCGCAACGACCTTTTGGGCCCATGGGTCCTCAAAACAGAGGGAGATTGAGGCACAGTCACTCTAGAGGCACGGTCACTGAACCGAGGAAGCAACTGAGGGATGCCAGTGCTGTACTCACTACCACAGTCCTGGTGCAGAATCTCCGCATGTGCTTGTCTGGCATTTGCGTGCACCTTGGCTACCCCGTTGCTGTTGTACATCTCTTGGAATGCTGCCGAAGCTGCACTGCAGACATGCACGCGTACCGCTGCTCTATTCTGTCATGGCTTGGGGATTGAATTTTTGTAAAAGAAAAAGGTTTGGCAGCCAGACCCTTGGACTTGCTGGTGTCAAGTTGGGTATTTGTGGTGCGCAAATGCAACCCGTTGGGTGCTTGTGTACTGGGCTGATGCAGGACGAGGGTGGTGTGGGGCACAGGGAAGGGGCAGGCATTCGCTTCAGCTTTGGGAATGGCACTGGGAAGTGGGCATGGGCGCAGCAATGGGACTGTATTTCGCAACACGATTTTCAGATCTACAATTGAACTGATTTGTGGGGTACTTGGCATTGATTGTGGTCCACAAAGAATCCTCCTTCCGTTCTTTCTGCTGCTGCTGCTGCTGCTCCCGTTGCTTTTGTTATTGTTGATGTTGTGGTGGTGGTGGTGGTGGCTGTTGTTGTTGTTGTGGTGGTGGTGGTCGATGTGTGGATGAAGGGCTGATATGCATGGCATATTCCACCCGGATGATGTGTGTTCGCATGCAATGCAACGTGTGCTCTGTAGTGGGAAGCACCACTTGTCAAAAAACCAAGCCCAAAACATCTGGTTTTCTGGCCATAAAGTGGAACATTGAGGAAAGAGACTGGGGGCGTTAGCACACGGCACGTACCACGGAACACATGTTGCAGACACAAACCAACCCTACCCCTTCATGACTACAGAAGGGTGTCCAACAGGCCAGTATACATCCCACAACACAAGAGCACATGGAATTGCAGCTACACCAACACTTTGCCGGTGCGCACGCTGCGCGCGCTGTGCAAGAACGCCCCCCTTAGAACAGGGGGTATAGCCCGTGGAGAATTGTAAGGAGGTCCTGACAAGGTCTCATCAAGGGCTTGGTGCAACACGAGTGTGGCGTATGCCGTGTCCATTGCTGCTGATGGATTTTGTTGCAGCACAGACCTTGATCCCACAAGTTGTCTCAAGACCCATGAGTTCAGCTTGCTGGCGCATTCTGGCCTGGACCCCCCTCCCAAAAAATAGAAGGACCAAACACAAGTCCTGAGGGGTACTGGCCGAATGGGGCCAGCATGGAGCAGGTACGCCACAGGAATGACCCCTGACCGGAATGTACGCCACTAAACCTGTAGAGTCTGGACCAGATGAAGGCAAGGGCAGGGCAGGCCGCAGGAGGAACAGTAACACTGCAGTGCAGATGAGGGCCCCTGAACGATCAAAAGAGGGAACAGACTTCTGTACATGAGGGCTGGAGGGCCACAGCGAACTTGGGCGGAAGCACCGGGAAGGTCGCCTCGCACAAACACGGATGTGAATGCAGTGAACTTGCTGATGAACAATGACTGGAAGTGTCTATGGCGGGGACATCCAGTTCAGCCTTACCGACCATTGGATGCCCCAAAAAACAGAAAGACAGGGACCACCTGGGGGGGAGTAGTACGGCCCGTGCACTTGGTGTGCAGGGGGTGCATAGACTAGGGTTGTGCCAAACCCCCCGTACCCACTTTTTGTGGCACAGTTACAGGGCACTCCAAAGGCCTCCAAGGGACAACATTTTGAGGGCCTGTGACGGCAGCATACACGGCACAAGGTTGGAAGGCACCTAGGAAGAAATTTTTATTGGGCACCGAAGGTGCCGAAGCTGATTTACACTATGATACTATGGTGTGGTTTCGCGGTGCAATCCCCCCCCCCCCCGTCTTGACCGTACATAGCATATCCCAACGGACAACAAAACTGATGCAGTGGGGGAACGTTAGCGCGCCGGGCACGCGCCGGGCATCTTTTGTGACCCGTGCCCCACCGGTGGACTGTTGCCGTTGATATGTTGGGCAACATTATATGGATTTGCCCCTTGGCCCCCGGGACATCGGCAGATGTTTTGATTTGGGATGGGTATGGACCTTCTCGTACCCGAGGTGATTTCTTTGATTTCGAAGTTGGGGGCCATGATGGTGCTTATAAAGGCCGGATTCATGTCATTGTGCCATTCATTGGAAGAAAGAATGGCACTTTGACAGCCCGCCAACAATGTTACAATGACATGCACGGGTGGTATAGGGCACGCATTGAGCAGCTGTTTGCTCGGTTGTGGCACGCAAGATGAGGCAGAGGATGAGGCAGAAGTGTGTGTGTTGTGTTGCTAGAAGCGCTCCACCGTCGCAGTTTGTGATGAGTGTAAGGAGCACTATTGTACTGAATGTATTGACACCCACCCTTGTGGGACCAATGTTGTTTGTTAAGTACAATATAGATGACAGTTGGAGTTGCTGAATTCACAGATATTGCTTTATTCTGCAACGTGCTTTGTAGGGAAGGTGTGCAGTGCAACGTGGTCTATTTGGGGGGCTTCTCCATGAGAGGGTAAAATCTGGGGCTGAAGTCGGGATAGTTAATAGAAAAGTAGCGCGCCGGGCAAACATTCCCCCAGTGTGAATGATGATTGCGCCCCCATGGGGGGGACTCGCCTGACATTAGGGAATGCCATGCACGCAGTGCGAAGTTTTGGATGTCGGCAAATACTCGAACCCTAGTTTTGGCCCCTTTTCACAAGCCTCCATAGAGGCGGTTCGATTCGCCCTACAGAGTACTCTTCCCGACAGATAGTACGTGCACCAAAACCTTGGTCGACCTCAAGGTGATTGTCAAACTGAGATGCTCAAGATCATTGATCGGTATGGCCACGTCCACAAGTGCAAAGAAGTCAACGTGGTCATCGTCGCTCGAAGGCTCTCGATCGCCGATACTCGATGGTGGCGAGTCGACGCCAGGACCGGATAGTTCTTCTTCGACGATGCTGTTGGTTATAACTACAACCAGAAGTATCGATGGACACCTGGCCAACCCTATGGTATTGACGCCTTTCAGTCTTCCCCCTAGTAAATAGGTGTCAGGTATTCTTGGGTGAGTATCCTAGCCTCTGCGTGCGCAATATGCACGCAGTGCGCACGCAGTGCAAACACTTAGCCTTAGGGCAGGGGGTTCCAAGGGGGGGGAGGGTACCTGGTTCGAACCCTCATACAGGTACCGGACTCTGGAGAAACGGGGAGCTCTCCAGGGTCGAGTGTGGTAGGCGGGGCGGATCCGCAGCCCAAGATACCCCAAGATACCTGTGTACGGCATAGCTCGGCATGTCCAGACATCCAAGGAGGCACCCCATGAAGGGCAGACTCAGAGGGCCCTGCCAACAAGCCTGGTTTCAGAAGTGCGTGATATCAGACAGCCACACCTGCTGTGTTTTCGTTAGCTTCTAGCCCTACAGTTTGGTTCTTTCCTGGTCATTTAATCACCGACCCCATGCCATGCAGTTGGGACCGGATGGAGGAGTGTCTCCATCAGCTGCTGGAGTGTCCCCGCCACCCAATGCAGCATGGTCTAGTGGGCTGAGCTGTCCTCCCTTTCTGATGAACTTCTGTTGATTCGCATGTCAGGGGAGGGGGCCATGGGCCCAATCTTGGTCCAAAGCCTGTTCCATTTTTAATGCTATGCTTCATCCCCCCCCCACCCACCACTTTTTTTGTTTGGGGTGGACCTGCATTTAGTTGGCCGAATCTTGTGGTCCTGTTCGCCCCACAGCCCTGTCTCGATGGGGACATGCCTCGTAGACATGAAGCAGATGGCTCAGCTGTGTGTGCTGTACGTACTGTTTGGGCTGGAATGCCGATGGTCTTGTTCTGTACAGACCCGGTTTGAGAACAAAAAACCTGCTTGTGGTTCTGTATGTTGCTGTGCAGCAGATGGATTTTATGCCTCCGATGTTCGCTGTGACCCAGGGGGGAGTATTAGCGCGCTGGGCATTTTTTTTTTTACCATTCCCCACCCATGCCTGTTTTTGCCCCCTCTCACCAAACAATCTGGAGTACCTTCTCGCTGTGTCTAAGAATCTGGCCCATCCTTTGCACCCAGTTTATGGCGATGGCCAGGGTGGTGGTTGGAAGTGGTGGGAGTGACATTTTGTGTTGTTGAACTCTCATATTTCGGCGTATGCAAGGTGCCTTGCAGGGAAGGTTTGCGGTCTAGTGTGGTCTACTTGGGGGACTTCCCTAGGTGAGGATAAACTTGGGGCTAGAGATAAGATACTTATACAAAGGTAGCGTGCCGGGCGCGCGCCTGGCAAACATTCCCGCCAGCGTGCTCTCAAGCCAGGGTGCCACTCCACATCACAGGCCTCGTTGATGGTTTGCGTTGCTGCTGTTTCTCTCTTTTCCGTGCATTGATTCTCTCTTCTGTTCAGCCCATGATGATCTGCAGTCCTGCGCCATTTGCCTGCCCCCGTACCGTTGAGTCTTGCACGTTGGTAATGACAGAGCCGCATCCCACCGCACTCCCCAAGGGCGTGGGGCGCATTGCCTGCAGTGCCCTGCTGCTTGTGGTTCTGCTGGGCTCCTGGCACATCGCTTCATCGGACGGGGCAGTGCTGGGGCTCGTGACAGTGGCGGCCGTCCCCCGCGTCCTTCCGCACGACGTCGCAGCGGGTGCGGCTCTGAGCGCGGGGCGCGGCGGCCCAACGCCGTCCGGAGAGGCCCTGCCCCTGCCGTACGCTGGAGCCCACGCGATGTCGTCCGCCACGGGGCCTATGGGCGTGCAGAGTGCCAATTGGCGGCGCAGGCTCCCGCCGGTGGCCCACGGCCAAGGCCCTCTTGAGTGGCTTGTGCGGGTGGTCGCCTGCGCATCCGTTCTGAGCGTTGCCGGGGGCGCGCTCTTCGCCCTCCGCCACCGCCGCCCCGTCTCGGTCTGCGGCGCCCCGCCGGACCGCCTCGGCGTTCCGGAGAGGGCGCGCCTCCCGGCGCTGCGGTCCGGCGGCCCGGGCCCCGGCGACCCCCGGGTGGTCGTGCGGCGGATCGGGGGCGACGACACCGCGACGGTCGCGGAGGTCCAGTACGACAGCTTCGCCGAGCCCGCGGCGGACGGGGACTGGATGGCGCTGGTGATGGCCCAGAAGATGAAGGGCCAGATCCAGAGCGACCTCATGCGGCGCAACACGCGCGCCGACTGGGTCTGCCTGCTGCTGGAGCAGGAGGGCGTGCCGGTCGCGTGCGCCGAGGCCATCCTGCGGGGGGGCACGGGGGGGCAGCGCTACCTGTTCAACGTGGGCGTCGTGCCGGCCGCCCGGAAGCGCGGGTACGGCCGGATGCTCATCGAGGCACTGGAGAAGGAGTGTCCCGAGGAGCTGCTGCTGGCGGAGGTGTGGCAGGACAACGAGCGCGCGATGGCCTTCTGGGAGGCCATGGGGTACACGCTCGAGCGGACGTTCCCGGTCGAGACCGGTGCCGGGGCACGCACCGCCGGTCAGTACTACAAAAAGATGCCGAAGCAGCCGCAGCCGTTTTGGTGAGGGTAGGTCATACCAAACCCATACCCAAAGTTGGCCCTGTCACTGACCCATGACCTGCTATGTGTACTCTCAATGGACACTTCGTGGAACTTCGGTCACGAGTTAAAAAAAAAAAGATGCCGAAGTGACGGCGCGGCGACGGAGGCCGACGGGCGCGTGTGCCGATGCCGGAGTGCTGATCGCTTCGCTGACGGCGCCCCGGCGGTGATGGTGGGGGCCGTCGGCGGACGGTGGGTAGAGTTGTCTGGTAGCACGGACATCCGCGACCGAGCTGGTCACCTTGATGGTCCAATTGGATTGCATACTCCTCCGTGGGCGCTGGCGGGGGGATGGGAATCCAGCCCCCACTTCCATTTTGCCTGTGATGGGGGGGCTCACGTGATACTCCCCCCCCCCCCCCGCCCACACTCCCAGCCCAAGCCAGGGAGGATAGGGTGCAGCGCAATGGGCCAATGGCCGGTCGCACACGAATGGAACTGGGAAGGCGATGAAGGCCGTGTGAAGGCAGGCGCGGCTGGAGCACAGTGGCGGGTCCACACCTGACCTTTTGAGCCCCCCCCCCCCCCCCGCCTGCAGTCAGAGGGACTCTGAGGTACAACTTTATACACGGGAGCAGTGCAAGAAGTGGGTGCCAGATCCACTTGAGGGTGTCCCGTACGAATCCGCCCGTCGTGTGGTGTTTGGCATTGATGGGTGCACATGGCATGTGGCGACAGCTTGGCTTCCGAGAGCGTACGTGGACGGTGGTTCGGTTTGTCTTAGCGAGGGCATTCCATATTGGTTGACGGACCATTATTTGCCCCCGACCCCTAAATCCCCACCTTAGATCGTCCTGAAAGTTCAGGACGATCGCTCGTATGTCAAGCGGGGGTCTCCAAGGAGAGCCGTTCTTCCTCCACAAGAATTGGACCATCGAATGATTGCAAATGGGTGTTCGGTGAGGCGTCTCCCGCGCCGTGGTGCCATGTGGTGGTCCATTTTGAGGTGAAAATGGGCCGTTTTTGAGCCTGTTTTGAGAACAACTGTCCTGAAACTGCGGTGAGTGCGATGGCCCCTGGCAAGCCTTAATACCGACCAAGCAACCCCAGTCCCATGGTCTGGTGGGTCGGCCCCGACCTCGTGCCTAATGTCTCGGACTGCGCACCACTGCCTCTGTGTCTCCGCCACCAGGGCATGCAATGGCTGCCCCTGCCTGAGGATGCGCGCAGATACTCCACTTTGCATAGGGCCCCGAGTGCCCCCGGTCAGGACCATGAATTGGCATTGCTGCGCATGCCTGTGCGCAATGTGCACGTGCACATGTGTCGGGCCTCACTGCGCCGGGGTCGCCCGGGGTCTGCAGTGGCCTCGTTGCCGTGGGTCCGGTGTGGGGGAGCCTGAGACACCCTCGCAGCTCTGCCGTAGTGCATTTCGGGAAGGCATTGTAGGGGCTGTCCAGACTGATTTGGACACCCCTTGATCCCATCCCATCCGCCATAGGGGGTGGGGGTTGTTTGGGCCACCGACAAGGGCAGCTTGAGCCCTGATATGCAGGTGGAGCCACCATATCTCTGTCCGGGGCCGTGTGTGCCTCTGCCAACCTGTGGGCAGACGCGGTGGTGCGCCACAGTTGTCCTGTACCAGCCGGCGTCGGTCCATGGGCGCAGCATGTGCCCCTGCCTTCCCAGCAAACGTGTGCTGAGGGGGTGAGGTGGCACCCACTTTCTTTTGCCAAGCCACTGTGGCACGTCGACTCGACCACCACTTCATTCAGTTGGTGTATCTGTGTTTCTGGAGACAAACCCTTGCAAATGGCGTTGAAGCACAAAGGGTGTCTCAAACAACGAAGCAAAACCCTATGCCCTCATGCCGTGTTGCAAGGATGGTGCACGTTGAGCAAACGGGGTGATGGGTGAAGACGACAGCATCACGTTGCAAACCGTGGGATGCATTATTGAGCTTCTCATGGCTGTATATCGATGGACTGCACCATGGAGACCTTAACAAGATATACAGGGAGCGGCCTCGGGGCTGCGCTGCTCAACGCACTTGCGGAGGGAGTTCTCCACAAGACCCGAAAAAGTGCGTGACACCAGAGGTGTCGACAGGTCTTTTTGCTGTTCAGCCCCCCCTCCCCGACCCCCCAATCCCCAAGGGCTGCATTCGAAGGGAAGGGACCATAGAGGCGGCCCCAGAGGCGGTTTGATAGGGGGTTGGAGGAGGTTGCCAAAGCGGTTGGGGGCGGTTACTGATGGGTGCAAATGCCGTTGAAACTGGCACTTGCCGTCAGGGAGACTGTAGCTAGGCATAGGCTGGACGCCCTGGAGAGGGGGGGGCTCCCCCGCTTCTATTGCATCCCTGCACCCAACCCCCCCTTGCCCTAGGGGTACAGTTCCCACAAAGGCAAACTGCGCGGCCTGGGGGCTGACTGAAGATGAAGCCTGTCAGCTCTGGGACCGGTGTGGGCGCCATTACCGTACAGTAACAGTAGGGCAGCAGCAGCAGTGGTGAGCAGTGGGACAGCCTGCTCTCACCCACAAAACTGCACTGCCCCCCCCCCCCCCCCACCTCCACCCCCCCTCCACCCCTTCCCTTCCCATTCCAGGGGGGACAGGGACTCGAGGCACTCCTGCAGCAGAACATTGCGCAAAGTGTCGTGCGGTGCACTGACGAGGCGATGAAGGCCGTGGGAAGGCAGGCGCGGCTGGAGCCGAGGGGCGGGCCCACACCTGACCTTTAGAGGCCCCTTCCATTCCCCACCATGGTTACATGGATCAACCAGCAGGCCATAGACAAGACATGGCACTGAACACACATGGCACCCCCACCCTCTGAACTGCAGGGTACCCAAGCAGCCTCTATGGTGCACCCCCACCACGCCTGACCCCCGACCGACTTGGTTCTGCTGGTTTGTCCATACTTGACACGCACAGCCTTTGGTTGATGGCCCATCCCCATCGCTGTGAAGTGAAACACACCCCAATCCCCACGCCAGACCCCAGCAAGACCCCACCAGACCCTGGAAGGCCAGGGAGATGGTCAGGTCGGCCTCCCAGTGGGGCCTGCCTGCGAGTACCTGATTTGGTTGAGGCTGCTGCCCAAAGGCGCCATGTGGGTGGTGGGAGGTGGAGGTCTTGGCACCCCCCACATGTTCCTCACAGGCTCCACACAGTGATCCACGGAACTGCAGGGTAGGCGTTTCAAAACCTCGTAATAGCCGGGCAGTGGTCTCCACTACAGGGCCCCACCTTCTGCTTTGCTAGGGCTTTGCAACGGGCTCGCAACTTGCTACACGTGGCAATCCAAACTTGAGCCGCAAATTGTATTTTTAGACACAAGGGTCACCTTCAAAATTGGAACGTTGGGGGCACTCGTCTGTACTATATGCGCTACTCTTTGATCCGGGCTGTCGTCTGAGAGCTCACCTTGATCTTGGTGTGGTGGTCCGCAACCACAGTCATTTGTGGATCATTGTGGCACCGGTCAGCTCTGAACCTTAATTCCGAGATGTTATCTCGAGTGCTGTACAGTGGGCAGGCGACGCCAGCTCATCTTGGTCTGGACGAAAAAAAAGAACTTGGTGTGCCAGGGAAACGTAAAGATCTGATTTGACCCGCTGCATTTCCTGTTTCCTGGTACACTACGAATGGTGAAGTGGGGCGCTGATGGACAACGCCACCCATTGTCTGTGAGGGAGTCTCGGGCACCGTGCTCCTGCGGCGCGCACGCGGTGCGGCCATGAGGGCTGTGCCGCGACAGGGCCCGGACGGTGCTGTGGACACCCGAGTGCTTTGCAGAACTGATCATTTCATGGGACTCGGTGTGTCTGGACATGAGAAACGCGACACACAAAAGGAATTCAATGCCGGCCTCTCTCACTGATGCACCGGAGAATCCTGTGCAAGCGTGCGCCAAAACAATTTGCCGACAGCGCCCCTGTCCATTGTGGCACAGTTGTTCTCTGCACCACAATTCTTTTTGCATGCGGCTATGCCTGTTGTTGTGCACAGGCCTCGTGTTGAGCATGCGATTCCGTTCTGGAGTCATTCCCCCACAGTACTGCAGGGGCGGTGCAGCTGCAGAGCTCCAGTAAAGCATGTTTCAGGCAGTATTTATGTGCCTTTCACCCTATTTGGGTATTGGGTCCGGGGGGCGGGGGTCTCCCAAGGGATTGGTTCACAACCTGCTTGTGCGGTTTTTCACCTCGGGCAGCTCAAAAAGCGAAGTTTTCGAAACTATTTTTTTTTTGGATATCGTGGCCACACAAAATGACCATCCAAGGTATGTAAAGCACGTTTTAGGCAGTATTTATGTGTTTTTCGTCTTATTTGGGTATTGGGTGCGGAGGGGGGGGGGGCGGGGGGGTCTCCCAAGGGATTGGTACCCCCCCCTCCCCTTGCGCAAGCACCGCCTTGTCTAAGCACCAGGACCCGGTCTGACCGTCACTTTTGCCAAATTTTCTGACCACGGCTTTTACGGCCAGAAAGTAGGCAAAGTGTGATTGTCTGGCAATTGTAGAGGGAAAGAGGGGCTGTTTCATGCTTGTATTCTGCTTGGGTCTCAGGCATGTGACAAGCACGAGGTGAGCAAAAAAATGAATATTGAGATGGAGGAACGCTTTGCTCCATGGGTGATTGAAAAAACCAAAAACCTGAAGGACACCAAGCAAATTCCTCACCCTTCACATGCACAATGCACAAGCTCCTGATGCCCCTGATGGGCAGTGAGGACCTCCAGAACTTGCTGAAATTTGCCTACACATTGTGTTCTAGGGCCCTGTTGCGACTATTGTGCTTAGGGTGAGGTATGGGCAGGTTTTTGGACATGCTTTCTTTGGTACCGCGCGTTGCGCGGTTGCACCGCCTTGTCTAAGCACCAGGACCCGGTCTGACCGTCACTTTCCTGACCTGGCTGGTGCTTGCGCAAGGGGGGGGCGGGGTGCACAACCTGGTTATGCATTGTTTCACCCTGGCAGCTCAAAAATCAAAGTTTCCAAAACTTATTCTTTTGATATCATGGCCACTCACAATGACCATACCAGCTATGAAAAGCACGTTTTAGGCAGTATACATGTGTTTTTCACCCTATTTGGGTATTGGGTCCGGGGGGGGGGGGGGGGCGGGGGGTCTCCCAAGACTTGCTTTTTTTGATATTTCGACCACATAAAATGACCATCCAAGGTATGTAAAGCATGTTTTAGGCCATATTTCTGTGGTTTTTACATTTTTTGGGTGTGTGTGTCTCACCTGGGTGTGCATTGCTCGGGGCAGATTCCCTGCGAGGCCGACTTGCCGAAGGCAATAGAATTTGCTGTTGTGTAGGCTGTTTTGTAACACTTGAAAAAGTCGCCTTGCAGAGGTCGTTAGATCAAAGCCAGGCAGGCCCATATATATGGGAAATCGCCACATACCCCCCACCCCATTTAGGGTGTTTTTGGGCCTATTTCCGTACCCTACCCCAACAGGTTGAATTGTTGGTTTAACCCCTTGAAAAATCAGTATATTGTCCAATACACACATCCCCCAATGAGTTCTTGGTCCGGGACCCCGCCCTTTGAACCCGCAGCATTCAACTGTGGCCGCAAAGTACTGTTGATGCTCAGCGCTCAGCCAAGCAAGGTGCCATGGGCAGCAGTACACTAAGATCGTTTATTTGCTTCACGACTTTCGTCATGCTTGCTATACACAAGTAGCCACGGGTTGCTCACCACGGGGCCAAGTAGCAGGATATCAGGGTACTGCAAAATAGTTCACACCCACACGCAAGGTCAGATGGCATCGTCGGATCTAGGGCCGGCGGCCAAATGTCCAGTATTTGTACGATAGACGGCCACAATGCCCACTCCAGCCAATCACCTCGGAGCCGTAGGGCGCACTTGCAAAGCCCGATAGCCGCCACGCCTTACTCACGGGGCTCGCCAAGATCATCACGGCAAGCCACATGGGGGATTCCCAAGTGTATGGTCCGATTCACGTTAACGGCAGCGGCCACCAACAAATCTTGTTCGTGCAGCGGACAGGTTACCGGTTCAGGGTTCCTACTCCAGCATACAACGATGGAGCATCAGTGTGCAGCAAATTGCAGATCATCATATCCACCTTTACTGCCTGCAAGCGGTGACCACGCAATGGGCATTGTGCTGCGATGTGGTACCTGTACCACATGTGTGATACTTCTTGTTTGGTTCCCTAGTTGTAGTTGATAATGCAAACAGACAATGCAAACAGGAATTTTACATTGATCCATTCCAATTCACGCATTAATCAATTTGTGTATCCCGATTGCAGAACACCAGATTTGAGAATATATGTGCCACGGCATTCACTGTGCCTACGCTATGCGCGCGATGTCGACGCGCCGTGGGCGCGATGTCGCTGCGCCATGCACGCAATGTCGCTTAGTTCGTTAGGGGTTCAGCCAGATCCAAAAAACCATAAACAACACATTAGAGCACAATCATAGTACCATTGTAACAACATGGTTCCAACGCCGACAACTAGCTCCTCCCAAAACTCCCAAAAGCAGAACTTGGTCAAAGCCCAATTGAATTACCCAATCAAAATACTGTTCTGCCCGAGCTTCGTGATCACCGGCACCCCACATATGTCCATATACGAGTATGTGCCATTGGTTTCAAAGAAATTTGGGAAGATTGTTGATGGGCAGTTTTGATATTTTACGGAAACCGCAAAAATAATCAGTGGGATGTACCAACAAGACGGAGTGCCTGTATTACCAGGGATCCATTTGTACGCCGCGTTGAAACCATCCCTCAGTTTACAACACATCTTTTTGTCACGGAAGAACCGGTGCTTGTGATTCTTTAAATTACACGCGAGAGAGTTCGATGAGACAATTGCTGTATTATTGATGTTGTTTAAACCCCGGCAACGGGTGCAGACGACCTACCCCCCCCCCCCCATGTCGCTGCCCCCCCCCCCCCCCCCTTTGTCGCTGCCCCCCCGTTGTAGAACAAAAAAACATGGCCCCTCTAGCCGCTAGGCTTTTTGCCTAAAAGTAGCCAATGCCGTCCATTTCTTGGCTCCACATTGTTAGAGGATACGCATGCAAAAAAATTTGCACCTATTCGTCCCCTCTGACCTGCGCGCCCTCAGAGAACAGCAGCAATTCGTCCTCGCAGTGCCGTGATGTTGGTTTGGAGGAATACGCGGTGTCAATGACCACCGTGTCCTTGGAGAACAGCACCTATTCGTACCCTCCGACGAGCGCGCCCGCAGGGAACAGCAGCAATTCGTCCCCTCAGTCTCAGCCTCGTCCCCATTTTCACACCCTTTTTAACACAAATTTAACCGAGGCTTGTATGTCTGTGTGCAGGCGCCGAAGACAGGCATTTTGCAGTTCCATGAACTTCATCTCCTGCATCACCACTGCCTTCGGCCAGGCTGCCTGTTGCCCGCTGCACCTCCATCGTTGTCTGTAAATTGCTGTTGTCATGGTGCATTTTTGATCAGTCCCAAAACCGGATTTTAGTTGGATTCCTTCCATGTGGTGTAAAGGGGAAGGACAAGCGGGTGGGCATTGCAGACTGTGGGGCCAAATTGTATTGTGCGCCGTTCAATGCATCGGACGTCCGCCAAGCCGTCCGCCTCCGTCCCACAAGGCCCTCCCGCTCCCGCCGTGCGCGCCGCCCCGCCCCCCAAGGCCCCGCCGCCCCCAGCCCTCAAACGCCGTCCCGCTAGCGCCCCCGCCTCCCTCCGGCCCCCGCCCGCCGCCCCCGCCAGTCCGCCACGCAAGCAATTTGTTTGATGGGGCACGAAATGGCTTGTATGGTGCCTACAAGGGAGGGCTGCCTGTCTTGCGTCCCCAACACACACCGATGGTCTGTGGTCAACACTTGCTACGCACACTCACGCGTCGCCAAAAAATGCGCAAAAACTAATGGGGAACCACACCTGCCCGAAGAAACAACCGATATTATTA
Source organism: Eutreptiella sp. 'Long Island Sound 2002' (assembly GCA_964036045.1). Taxonomy (NCBI): domain Eukaryota; phylum Euglenozoa; class Euglenophyceae; order Eutreptiales; family Eutreptiaceae; genus Eutreptiella; species Eutreptiella sp. 'Long Island Sound 2002'. The sequence continues at coordinate 13,961,507 of OZ038381.1, forward strand.
TTCCGCTGCTCACCCCTCCAGCCCCCCATATCCCCAAACCTCCTCACGCCACAGGTGTTGGGGTCGTGAACATCCCCTCCCCCCCCTGCCCCCCATGCCTGTGACACCCTTCATGGAGTTGTGGATTTGGGTTTGGGGCCTCCCTGAACCAGAAGACGGCAGTCTGGTCATGTGTCACAATTGTGTGCGAAGCAAACGTTGGAGAGGAGTGGATCACAACTGCCTTTCTGCCCGCTGTTCTGCAGGTGCATGGCACCGCCCCGTCGCCGAACCTGCCGCCCTTCAACCTGCGCGATCCGGAACGCCGCGGTCGTCGTTGACTGCGACAGTGACAGCGACCGCAGCAGCTGCGCCACGTCCAGTACCGCCAAGAGCGGCACGTTGGGCAGCAACGCGGAGGCACGGGCCGGCGAGGGGGGGCGCCCCGGGCCCGGTTGCCCTTCAACCTGCGCGACCCGGAACGCCGCGGTCGTCGTTGGCTGCGACAGCGACAGCGACCGCAGCAGCTTGTAGTTGGTTCCACCACCAGCTGTAATTGCTTGTAATTGACCCATCTGGCATGATGCTGCACAGTTTTGTTGCAGCAGAACACACAGATACACAGGCTGCACATGCAGGCTGAGTGAGCACGCATTGTGTGTGCCATATCTCATGCCTGCATTTGCGGCTTGTGTGTCTGTGTGTAGGCGCTGAAGACAGGCATTTTGCAGTTCCATGAATTTCGTCTCCTGCATCCCCACTGCGTTTGCCCAGGCTGCCTGTTGCCCACTGCACCCCCGTAGTTGTCTGGTCATTGCTATTGGTATCCAGACAACGCCATCAAAAAGCTCGTGGAAGTGATCCGTGCCCAAACTGGATTTGACTTGGATTCCTTCCATGTGGTGTAAAGGGGAAGGGCAAGTGGGTGGGCATGAATCTACAGTCTCAGCCAGTGGTAGGTAGAGTCAATTCCAGGAAGCCAAGAACCTTTACAGATGGGTCATGCCGTGTGTGTGCCATCAAGGCTGAAAGAGTATGCCCCGGGGGGTAGGGGTGAAGCGGTACCGTGGGGCCTCGCGGGGCGTCAGGCCTGCGACCGTTGAGGCTCACGGGACACTGCACTGAACTTGCTTCTTTGCTCTGTGCCTTGCACTGATTTTCCCTTTCTTGCACCACTGTTTTGTCTGCTATTTTGCTATCACAGCTTGTCTTGGTCTTGCTTTGCTTTGACGTGAGAAAAACAAGACGCTGATCCCTTGGAGTTTCTGCATACTTTGCCGCCGCACTCTTGGTCCTGCTTTGCTTTCACGTGAGAAAAGCCGAACACCTTGCGGGCTTTTTGAACCACAGCTTGATTTTGATAATAAAATTCTTATCATAGAATCCTGCTTGCTCGTTGCACATGAACACATAAAACCCTTTGATCGTCCAAACCTTGCTGGCACCCAATAGCAAGCGCAGTAGCACAAATCCACAGGAGGTCTAACCTGTATCGAGGGTTTCTTCAGTGAATCCATCATAGGCTGAGACCTTCCTTGCCGTACCACGTACAGTTTTCAGCTTCCACGATGCTGAGTGCCATAGGCCAATAGCCGTAGGCCCTCAACGAGGGCGCTCTTGCCACGATGCTAAGCGCCGCCGGCGTATCCACACCTTTGGCCCTCAACAAGGGCGTTGCTTGCGTCCACGATGCCCTGGCATGCTGCCCCAGGACGAGGGATGCCGCGTTCAGGCAAGTGTCGGCCTACAAATAATTCTGAGAACCTTGGACGGTCCTCTCATATGACACAAACCTGAACGTCAACGACAAACAGATTCCGTGACAAACAGAATTGACATACACGACGCAAATCGTATATATTATGCTACAGAATTAACTATATAAAAAATAAATGCCAAATAAAAACACGTACGGCAGCTTTTGGCTGCCTTCAGTCAATCTCCTGACGCAAAATTGCGTGCGGGATAAGAACCAAAGCCATTCCCATCGTGGACAATGTCATGGCGGAGAGCTCCAAGGAACCGGGCGTCACCCGGGCACCCTTCGAGCTAGCCCAACGCCCCCGATGTTTTGTGTGTTCTCTTGTCCTTGCCCCTAGGCTTGTCAAAGGACTTTTGGGAATTAATTTTAACCCAAACATGTTTGGTTGTTGTTTGTTAATTGCTTTATGCGCTCTTGTTGGCTTGGTCGGTCTTGTTTGCACCGCCAACAATGGATCCGAGTCGTGGGAGATGTATTTGGCGCCGACCATGGGTTTGGAACACCACGGCAAGCTCACGCCCGGTCATATCCTCAATTGCCACACCCGGGCTGTGCACGCTACCCGCCGTATCACGGCCACCAACTCCGAAATGGGCATTGAGCCATCGTTGGTGAGAATGTAGAGCCGTCCGAGTACATAAAGGAGAGATACTTCTCCATGACCGGCCGAGTTGGGACTACCACTTCATTGGACCTGCGGTGCCGTGGGATGGGCAAGCGAATTTACCTCCCTTTGCCGAGAAATCCTGTGGTCTCCAAAATGGCAGGAAGCCAAGAACTCTCCGAGCTCCTGCCGGATCAATATCCCAAATGGTCATGATGATTATGACAACCTTCACGCCCCATTTGTGTTCCATCCCTTCCTGAGGTTGAAGCCACCATTGAATACCTCCACGGATACTCCCTTGGTGACGAATGTTCGGAGCCCATCAAAGTTTTCATGTCGTCGACGGAATGGAATGGTACCAACTCCCCACCGAATGCTGGTTGATGGGGATGACGTTCCAGTCCCAGTGGCCGCTGCATAGCAGACTGTTGTGCAAGGCCCCAGCCACTGGTGTTGTTCCCCAGCCATGAAGGCGTGGCCCTTGTGCCAAGACACACTGTGGACATCCAGATATTTGACATTGGTCTGGAGGAGGGCCAGAGGTACCATTTGATGCACGATTCCACATGCGCGGCCGGCCACCCCGCCCAAGGCCGCAGTGAGCTGTGCCAGCCTGGTTCCGAAACCACGGTGTACCTGGCTCCTGAGATGAATTACGAACGCATTACGGAGACCGTTGACCAGGCTTCGTTCACGCGTGAGAACCTGCTCCTGCAGGAGGGCGAGACAAGACTCTGTTATGAGTTCGCTCGTACATGGGTAAGCCGCTGCTAGCGTGCGTTGCACTCCATCGCCTTCGACAGGTGGCGGCTTCACATCAACCAATCACACTCCCCTGTGGATTTGCCTTGCTGTTGCCATATCACTGGTGGTGTGCCTGATGCTGACAGGATGTGTGAGCCAGAAACGCCGCAAAATCTGCTGGCTGAGCCCAGGACGTTGTCGGCTGCTGGCGTGAAAGTGCTTTCAGACAACTGCATGGACAAGCAACAGCAAACAAGCCCGCTGTCCCCAGCTGTGCTGAATTCTCTTGCTGGGTCCGGCGACCATGGCACAACACGGCTGTCCACTCCGTATGCTCTGCAGGTAGGGCCAAATGACTTGCATGCTGCCCTGTTGAGGCTTCATGAACGAAACGAGCGTCTCCTCGCGCAAAACAAGAATTTGCAGCAGGCCCTTGATGACCGAGTCGGTTCTCCAAGCTGACCTACTACGTGCAGGGTTTGGTGACTGTCCAGGGAACTGAGGAGAACTTGGCCTCCCACATTGTCGACCCATCCAGCGTCAACGCGGTCATATACCATGGCTCTGTTGCCATGTTTGCTGCATCGCCGACAAATTCGCCGCTAACGGAACGACCAGCGCCTACGTGATCCAATTCGCTCTTTCCTCAGTGACCAGGTATGTCACCAATGGCTTCCAGTACCCTGTGAAGTGGTTGAGCCCTCACCCTGATGGTTTTGTCGCTGACTACCTCACTGGCGAGTACCCTGATGACTACAATTGGGACACCCCCGGCTTGGCCGCGGACGCCAAGATTTTTGAGAAGTACCGCGAGGCTGAGGTCATCCACGGTCGCTGGGCTGCGTCGGACACTTTGAGACGTTTGACCCCTGAGCTGTAGGCCCAGTACGCTGGTGTGCCCATCGCCGAACCACTGTGGTGCACGGTTGGTGCACAGATCTTCTTTGAGGGTGTTCTGGACTACTTGAGATACTCTGGTCTGACCCACGCTCAGTACAGTGGGCGGTCGGGAATACTTGGGATACTCTGGTGTGATCCACTCCCTGTACATCCTTCATACAACTGGTCGTACTGCGACTACGTACTACGATGGCATTATGCATTTACGATAATTGCTGGGATGACTCTGACCAAGATACGTTTCTGGAGGTTGGTCACAGGTGCTATCTGGGACATCCTTGTAGACGTATCAGAATTGAAGGTCCTGGTCCTGTCCAACTGTGATATCCGTGTACATGAATGGCGGTACCAAACTTTAAGGAAAGAGCCTGCGGTCTGTTTGTCTGTATTGTCGTTTTCTCGTTTCTTGTTATGTCCTCCATCCTAAACCGTCGTTAGGTTGCAATGCCTGGCAATTGTCATACTAACCAGTCGTAACCTCAATAGTTCCTACTAGCCAGATGGCGACAGCGCTGACGAGGTCCAGTATATCCGCAACCTGAGGTCATCCATGCTGGTACCAGCCCCGAGCAGTGCAGGCTGACCGCCAGGGCGAGGCCCTGAGCGCAACAGGGTGTTGGTATGAAAGCTGAGACGGGTGAAACCAAAGGGCAGGGGCCAGGCGCAGAAGTTCCCCGGCGGCGACCGAAATAAACACACCGGTGGGCATTCCGCCGTAGCCGAGGGGACGGATGCGCCGGGCCCTACCCGGAGGCGCCCCTGCGCGCTTTGGGGGAGAGCCGGGGAAGCTGACATGGCCTTCGTGTATGTGCGGTTGTCCGCAAACCAAGCCATGCCGATTACTTTGGCCCTGTGTGCCCTGCATCGCTGGACCGGTAGGGGACTGTCCTTATTGGAGGACCCTGCTTGAATTTATGGGACGAGAACTGCAACTATGCTCCTGCATTTCCATGGACCCCGACAGTTCAACCAGCTTCACCGATGACTCCAGGGAACCGGCGTTCGCACCCGGGCACCCCTGAGGGTAGTCCCTGGCTCCCCAAGCCTACACGGACCAAATTTTGAGGTCCTTGTGTTGTTCTGAAATTTTAAGGCACTTTGCCTGCACTGAAATAGGCAGTCAAAATTCAGGCTGCCAGAGAAACGGGTTTTCCCCAATAGATGAGCACGCACATGGGGGCCGGGGGAACACACATAGTGCACAAGGCGCGCGGGCTAGACACGTCAGTGTGTGACGCACACGTGCATGCGCTCCTGATCTTAACCTTCCATTTTCCATTGTCAGGCGCTAACTGGGGCGCTATCCATAAAAACCAGAGTGCGCCTGTCGAAACCCCCTGTTCCCACTCAGGTAAGTCCAACAAACGCCAGATTGACATGCTCCACTGTCCCGGGCATGGTGACTGCTGAAGTCGGAGCTATCCGTCCCGGAGGTGCAAGGGGAAAACCGGTACAGGAACCAGCCGTGTCAGAGTACCATTGTACTGAAAGGTTGGAGGTTGTAGGCAACTGATGTATCAGGCGTCAGTCATACCCCTGAAAGGTTGATTGTCCTCTTCTCCACTGATTTGTAGCCCTGTCTTTCTGAGTTGGACTATGCCTAGCCGTGCATTTTTCTGGTATTACTAAGTGAACTAAGGGAACCCAAATATTCTACTCTTGGATTACTCCGGTAGTTCCTCTCCTTACGGGAGGATAGAGCCCTGAGCCCTGCTCTATTTTCCTTTGTACTCTGCTTTATCCTTTTTGTGTTCCAGGACCTTTGTTCGGGCTGTGACTGATCGCCTTGGGCTGCGACTCCTTGTAGGAAGAGTGTATTAAACCTTTGCATGGGCGTGAAGGACACAGAGTCCCAGGGTGCGTTGGACACACATGGCGTTACAACCCAGCCTTTTGGTTACCCTAACTACAGAGACGAAGTTGTGCATGGCTGGCGGGTATTCCAGTCCTGCTTCAAGTTTAGACACACAGTGGATAATAGCCTGTGTTTTGCTTTACGCACAGGTGTATCACCTTATTTACCCCTCGGTACGCTACCGAGTCAAGTGTGCAATCCTGCACTGATGGTGTTATCTTAGCGCCCCCATTATGGATGGGCCAGCTGCCGTAGGAGGGAGTTTTTCCCCGTTCCTCCTGCGCGTCGGACATCATACAGGTGCAGATGGTACAATGTACGAGCATACTCTCTGCATGCCTAATCCATAGACAGACTTCTCTGGTTGTACTCTCTTGAAAGCGTTTTTCGTTTCCACAGGTAACTACACGCGACCAGACGCGAGGCCGCTGGCCTTGTTTGGTTCACAGCTGTGATGCCCGGTGCGTCAAGGGTAGAAGACCAGAGCCTAACCCCTTTTTGTTTGTACCCGTCACTCCGTGGTTTCTGTCTTAGAGTAGTGCTTTTGAGTGAGAGTCTGCTCTGGACAGTACTTTACAATGGCAGTATTGCCCTTCGATGCGTATGAAATTTTGTAGCCATGGGGTAGGACAGTATACTTACCGGGATGCAGGGTGATGTAGTCCTCTTTCTCTTCCGCCATTACCATCAGAGGGTTGTTCCCTTCTCTTGTGTAATTAGGTTCTTTTTCTGATGTCCCATTCGTCTTAGGGACAGGTGCTTCCAGCGATGTTTGGCTGGTGTGCCAGAGTTTGTTGTCTCCTTTTTTTTTGTCCGTCCGTGACCTGAGGTGAAATACCTACTGTTGGCCTTTGGGATCAGTTCAGAATTTAGCCAGCATATACCTGCCCGGGGTAAGGCAACCCCTGGCAAGGGTTGAAGGGGTGACCACCCTTCCCCAGTTATTTGCATTTCACCCCAGTCCCGAACTGGCCACATGCTTTGTCATCTAAGTTTACTTGTGCAATTCCTTACCCTGGAGAGCATTTTGTGTGTTTCATAAAGTTTTTCGTTCTTGAACTTTTCAGTCAGGCTTGCCCTTTGTTTCTTTTCGGCAATTTCCCACTCGAGCTGCTTTCCCTGAGATTTTCTTGACTGAACTTTCTTGAGTGTTTTTGAATGGAATGGAATTTTTCTTGGAGTTAAGTGTATCCTTGGAGTTTCCCCCCGGGGGGGGGTCTCCTACCTTGCATGTGAGTCTCTTGAGCAGTCCCTGAATGGTTTCTATTTTTTTCATCCAGCCTTGAGGAAGTTGGCCCTCATGAGGGAGTGGGATACCTCAAGCGACAACCCCGCAATATTGGGTAGGTACATTCCTCCCTTACCTTTGGGCAGTACGGAATTGCCTGGCATGGCCCGACAGGGCCAGGGGTGGGTTCGTGATCCCCATGCACGACACTCCACCATGCTGTACAGCATGCAGGAGGGTACTCTGTCTCCCAACAGTGCGGCAGGGCTCATGAAGCATGGACGGGCCTCACGTGAGGCAACCTAAAGGATGGAGGGAGGAGCCTCTTGTCATACAGGGCGGCAGCTCTCCAAAAACCCGCGCGACTTGCCCCTTGGGTGAGTTTGGGGGCTGGAATGGGTGGAAGCCCCATGGACTATTGCTCCTTAATATGATTTCCTTCCTTCCTTTGGGCAGTATTGCCAGCATGGGTGCGCGTCACCCTGCATGCGTGCACCTTTCACTGGGGGGGTGCTGACTGTGCTGTGTAACTATGTGGCCTCACAGGAACAGGAACTCCTCATCAGAACGTTTCGGGTGAACCGACTACATCATTCAATGCTCATGAGTGAGTGCAATGCGTCCCAGTTTGCTGAGATGCAGCTGAGGAACGGTTTGCCCAACGAACAGTGAGGGGTCAGACCGTCTACCACGGAGACCAGGACCAGTATTCTGGTATACTAGACAGTAGTGCACGTATTTATCTGAGCAGACGATTAACACTGCCTGAACAGCCTGAGGATGGCTGGAGTCTAAAGGATAGTATACACAGGGACATGGGCGGGCTGTTTAGTACATCATGAGCAGGAGCGCCCTATCGTGATGCCCATTCATGACAAGCCATGTGTCAGAGCGGTTCTGTATACTGAAACTGACACGCTGCTGAATGCTCTAGGTTGGACGGCACTGGGTTACATAGGACTGCTGCAATCCAGGGAGCTAAGGCAACAACATATTTGCTGTGGCAGTGTGGTGCAGACACCTGTTTGTACGTGGAATGCAGTCTTTCTGAGTTAGAGACAACCGTAGACGGTTAGTCAAGTGTTCTTTTTTTGTTTGCAAGGTCATTCTGACTGAATCTACCCCTGATGTGTCGCTAGTAATAGGCATGCGTCAAGCGTTGAGGAATGACAGAGAAATGCCTCAGGTGCATTCTTGTTTTGTCCCTACTTAAGCATCTACCAGGACAATCTATTTACCTGTCTCTGAAATTTCCGCCTTGGGCCCAAAGGCCCTTATCTCTGTCTTAAGGCGTACACCCTCTTGCTGAGCAGTTTTGTCAAAGGACGTCAGACAGTTATCCCTGTACAGTACATTTGAAGTCCAGTCAGAGGCGCACACAGAACGTATGAGTGAGGTTTACTCTGTTTTCCACTTCCCTTCTCTGTTCAGGTTAAACAGTGTGTTAGACACAGTCAGTCATCAGACTCAGAACTGTACACGTCAACCTCCAGCAACGCTGAGGTTTACTTACCACTTCCCAAGTTAAGCGTCCACCTCTGGGATGATACAAATAACACCTCATCTGTCTTGCGTGGTACCAAGCAAGGTATACCTGTCCAAAACGGTACTGACAGGGTCAGCCAATGACAACCGCAACCACTGCAAGTCCCCCTGCAGCTGCTGGTTTGTTAAAGGGTAGTACCGGACTCCCCTGGAGGGCCTGAAGTAATTGGTATGGACAGCGAGAACCTTTATGCCAGCCATCGGCAGGTTAGTGGAACCAGCAGCCCGCCACGAGCTTAGCTGCAGGTATCCAATTTCATACAGCCTCCTGAATCAATATACCGAGATAAGAAGAAGTATGAAACTTCTCCGGGACAACATGGTGATACCCCAGTGGCTCCCAGGTCCTTGGAGCGACATGGGAGTCTGATGCCAGCATTGTGCTGATGATCAGGCGCCTTGACAACTGCTCAAGTTACATTGATACCACTGAGCAGCCGCACAGCTCAAGTTACATTGATACCACTGAGTAGCCGCACAGCTCAAGTTACATTGATACCACTGAGCAGTCGGAAAATGTGTACGTTGAATGTTCCTCAGGGTCACAGAATCAAACTACAGGTATGTGTCCTCTGGATGTTGGTACAGGTTCGATACCGCTGAGCGTCCGTTGCACCCATAGAATAGTGGCCCGTCGCTTGTCAGTAAAATCCTTAAGCTTTGAGTATGGCTTACTTCAGGTAGACAAGATGATGTACTGACCTCGGAACGTCCACCAGTTTAAGGGAAAAAGCTATAACCATGTTACGGGTGCCAGTAGTGTACGCGCCCGTCCAGCAACAAGACTGCCACCCCGAGAGAACCCAACACTTCACTTTACTGGCCCCAGCCAATAGCAGCCTACAGCAGTCTGGCTTTGACATTTTGGCATGGGCGTGCTGCATTAAGGATACACAGGGATATATAAGTCATGGTAGGAACGTCAGCTAGATTGCTGAATAGCCCCTGCTCCCTGTGGACCTGGCAGTCATCTTTACTGGGGCAGAATGCCTGTCGTTTACAGGTGTCTCCCAGAATGATGTGGATGAACAGGGATAATAAAGCTAGGTCGGAAGTTCAGCTTGATATAGCTGATTAACACCTACTCCCTGTGGACCCGTCATTTTTTGTAATATTTTTTGACAAGTATGACTTTTCCTGTATATTATGTGTGGTCGCTGTACGTGGACTGACAGTGGAGTAAAGGGGGAACTGTGTTCTGACTGCCAGGTAGCTGTTGACAGCTTGCAAGATGCCGCCGAATTTTAGGTTTTAATCGTCTTTTGGAAGGTGTTGAATACAACAATATTGACTGACAGCCAGGGGACTGTACACTGGCTACTCCCACGTCTCTTCGTGCCAGTGGAGGAACCATTGGGCCTGCTGGTTACAGGTTTCTGCAGGAGGTGTAGGACCGACAGGACGTGACTGGACGTGGCTGCTTCCCTTTCTCTGGAACCCGCTGACCAGCCCCTTGTTTTTCATCCTGTCCCTTGATAGCATGCAGTCTATGAATTGCTGTGATGCACCTCAGCTGTTTTCCTCATTTCTCCGCCTTGCTGCAGACCCAATGTCTTACCCAGCATTAGTTATTTCTGCTCTGCGCCATCTTGCGGGGCCAAGTGCTGATGCACTGAGCTACAAACCTTCAGGTGAGTTTGCTTTGGGGCATTGCCAGAAGAGTATGTGCCAGAAGGTGTGGGACTTCTGATTGTTTGCAGAAATAGACATCCTGCATCCATGGGCTGTTCCCGCTGGTTCAGGTTGTGCACATTTGCTTACTCGATTGTTACAAAAAAAAGTAGGGTAGCATGAGTTCCGTAGCAGGAGCTCTGTCTTCCTGCGTGCTGCTACGCAGCTGGTTGGTGTGCGTGCAGCCAAGGCTCCTGTCTTTGGGGCCTGGAGTATCTCTGAATTCAAGAGTTGGGACTTCTGACAGGGGGCGCCTCTGAGTACTCAGTGGGCGCATGGTCCAGGCCGAGGAGGTATATGTGCAGGGTGCGGGATTTGCTATGTCAGCATGTATTTCTGTGGTCTTCTATGGTACCCTGATATGAGGAGATGGTGGTGCCTGGCACGTGCATGCATTTTCAGCACGTTCCGCGGCTTTTGCCACCACCGGTCATACTTGAGTCAGCCATGGGTTGCCATGTGTACCCGTCTGCAGTGCAGTTTTGCGCTGTCAGAGAGCCAGCTTAGCTAGTATTGTTTGTACTGTGTGCAGTAGCTAACCGGATGTGGTTTGATAGATGCTCTAGTGTCAGTGCGGACGGCGCAGGCTGCTTGTGAGACACCCCCACTTTTAGTGTGTGGTCTGGGGGGGAGTAAAAATATTGCGTGTTGCCTGTCTTGCCTGTCGCCCGTCGCTGTTTGTCTTTCCTGTCGCTCGTCGCTGTTTCGATAACCTCTGATCACAGTCGCCGGGACGTCGCCGCGATCTGCAGACTGTCGTCATTTTATCTTTCTTTATTATCTTGAACTTACGTTATCCTGGATTTTATTCACGGTACAGAAGGAATTGACTGGATATGAATTATTGTGAATGTCCTGAGCAATACGGATTGCTGCAGATAAATAGTTGTCTCGCCTACGCATACTCATGCTCGACAACCATCCATTTCACGCATATTTCGTTGCTTTGAACATATGAGTTGTTGCGTATCTGGCGTACATCAGTAGTGCATGTTGTTTATTGCATTGACGGTTGTTTTGTTTAGTTGAAGTCTCGAGTATCACGTATCATAAAGGCATGCATTCCTTTTCATCATGCATGCACTCCATAAGTGTGGTGAGTGTTTGTTATTGTTTAGTTTCATTCAAGGTAATAAGCAAGCATACATGAATGTTGTATCATACTTGCCACGTCTCCTTTGCCTTTTGTAGCATGGAGCCGTGGAGAGCCCGGCCCCGTCCATGGGGGCAAGTATGGGGTTATTGCCGTATGGAATCCTTAATGCCTTGGCCACCATGACCCGCCGCCGTGGAGAAACAGAAATGGTGGGGCCTTGGCAACGGCGCGGCGGCCCCACAACAATAACACCGAGTATGTGGACAACGACATGAATGACGGGTTTTGTCTTGCTTTGCCTTTACTTTGCCTTGTTTGAGTTTGGTTGCGTTATCAAGTTATTTTCATAAAACATTTCGTTATATGGTTTTGCCCATTTTGCTCGTAGGTAACAACACACTCACAAAATGTGAATAGGCACAATATCTTTGTTGGGTATGATACCTAGATGAACGTAGGCACACACACTCACATAAAATCTGAGTTGATACAAAATATCTATTTTCTTTATTTGGGTAGAGCCTTGGAAATCAATCCACCACACGGGAGTCTTTTCGACCGCCATATTTTTTTATTGAACAAGAAAACAAAAGAGTTCAAGACCGTTTTTGCTTTCTGTACTTGTTGGGGGTTTGTTTCCTTAAAGTGAAACTTTGGTCATTGGTCATGTGCCCTGGACATGCAATGTCCTTGAGACATGATGGGTTGGATCCGGACATGTCCCATGTTTCGAGTTTAGAAGTTCGTTTTTGGGTGTGTGGCCACAGGGTGACGTAGGTGTTATGGGTTTAACTCGCAGTTAGGGTCCCTGTCCATAGGTCACAAGTTGGTTGTTCGCCCGTTGAGGTGTTTGCACCAATTCTGCACATGTTGGTTGGGAGGGAGATCTGCAATTGTGAAGATTGTTTGCTTTTGCCACCAAAATGTGGCTTGCACCTGCCTGCACAAGGTAAGTCATGGTCAGTCAACACGTTTCTAAGTGCTTTTGACGTTTACATCACGAGGCGGGCTTGTGGATGTGTTGCAATTATAGCATTTGTTGGTTGCCGGTCATCAAGGGTGGCAAATTGGTGTGGTACAATCTTGGGGTGACCAAATTTTGCTCCAACGTTTGCTGCAAAACCTCTAGAAGCAGAGAAATACACATCATTCATTGACATACGCTTTGGAGTGGTCTCACGGCACTCTTGTGGTGCTTCGGTGCTTGGGTGGCACACTATGAGGCGGTGTTGGGGTGCTACAAACCACCTCTAGGGGTGCCTCTCCACGACCCCCCATTGAGTACAAGTTAGTGTCAACCTATATTGGTTACTATTGCACTTCAATGACTCTACATAATATCTTAGGGGGCTTTAACATCAACCTACAAGCTTTCCAAGCTATCCTTTCCTTATGCACCCAAACACTTTTGATTGTAGGATATAGCACTCTAGAGTTGGTACTCTACGGTGTTTTCTACCCCTCCACTCTTGGGGTAAGGTATACTCTTGTGGTAAGGTGTGCTATGGGGTGTTCTTTTTGTTTTCAAGAGGTCTTGGTAACACCAAAAGGCACCGGTGACCAAGGAAGGCTCACACTAAGGCGCACACAAAAGTCCTTTGGAGGTCTTGGCGTGGCACACTTTGGGAACAAAAAACCACCTCAAAAAGTGGCCACTCGAAGCTACACCAACGACCAAGTGCTATGCAACCAAGTATGCCTCTGCCACCTTTGCCCATGGACCCTTCGGTGCCCTTGTACACCCCATTTGATGGTTCTTTTGGTTCTTTTGGGACCACACCAATGGTCCTTGACTTTAACAGTATGGCTTCTTCCTTGCCACTTCCATATTAGTGTTTTGGACTACAGGTTTTGTTGGTCTGTATGCCTTTGTACCTCTTTACCAAAGGCTCAACAAGAACCCATGGGGCCCTAAGGACCCCAACAAGGTCCATAAACAACCCTTTGGGCCCAAAGGGGTTGTATATGATACATTTCGATTTGGTTGAGGTGTTATACACACCTCCTTCAAGGTGGTGTCACCACTACCCAGTTCACCATTGTCACCATTGTGACCATCATTGGTCATCATGGCCTCCATTGGCCACAATCTAACCCTTGTGGGTGGAGTTTTCATCAAAGCTTAACCCCTAGGGTCACTCGAAAGCCTGCAAAGGCCTCGACGATGCATTGGTAACATTCGTAACTCGCCGGCGCTCGCCGGCGAACGCCTTTTTTTAAAAACAAATTTTCGGAGGGACCAAATCCCTATGAAGTGCTGCCGAAGCACCGGCGGTGAAATCGGTGGTCTAATGGGTAAAGACCACCGTAAGAGGCGCAGGAGGGAGATATTCGGCGGTTTGAGACCCGCTATACGGCCTTTTTTGCACTTCGGGGGACTAGCGCTCAGCGCAGTGCGCCAGATTTCCGCGCCGCATCGGCGCGCGCCAGTCCAACAGGCGGGGTAATCTAACACGCGGGGTTTTCCCTTAGCCATTCCCGTGGATTACGTCTTTTGTTTAGGCATGAACAGTCCTGATCGCTAAATCAGCTGATCGCTGATTTTGGATTTTGATAATTGGAGTTTGAGATTGCACGTCTTGGTGTGTGCTCTGCTTGTGATGTTTGTGTAGTCCTACAATTTAGCGATCTTAAACTGCTGCATTTACGACTGGATTGGCCGAATTGCGTACTGTGTGTTTGACATGTTTGACCTCGATCGCCCGCTGCCTGATGAAATTTTTGAACACTCGTTCCTACGGCGTGGAGAAGATGGGGTATTGCGCTTGCACCAGTCTCCGGCAGACCAAAATCCTCATCGGGTGGATGTTCAGCCCTGCCCGTGCAAAACGGAGTTCGACAGAATGGTCAGAGGTGTGGCACTGCAGCGTCGCTACGCCCTTCAAAACCGTGCTCAAGCAGAAGGACGCGAAGTGACAGTGTATGAATCTGTGCTGGGAGCCGGGTATATTGGGCTGGAGCCAGTCACGTTAGTGGATGGCCAGTTGGTTACTCGACAGACGGAACGTGTTGGCTCTTTTGCCGTGGATTACGGGCCCGAGGCTATGGCTCGCGTGCGGCGCCTGGTTGGGCAGGCTGACGAACCACGTGTTGGAGAGGTTGGAAGTGACGAGCCTTGTGAAACGTCAACAACGACAAGTGGAGATCAAGAAAACCGGAAACTTCACCGCAAACGAGGAACACGCGCAGGGCGTGAAAAGAAGCGCCGCGCAGGATTTGATCAGTAAGGTAGTATTTTTTTTTCTGTTCAAGTGGGACGGGGGCTGCTGTGAGCGCCACCGTCATTAGCGTAGGTTAGTAGCGTAGAGTCGGCGGGGGCTGCTGCAAGCGCCGCCGCCCGTGGTGGTTAGTGTTGTTCTAAGGTGGGGGCTGCTTTGAGCGCCGCTACCGTCTTTTGGCTCTGTGTTCTTTGTTGTTACTGTTCTTTGCTGCTATGCAATTTGCTGCTTTTTTTTTTCCAGTGCCTCAGTGCATCGGTTCCTCAATGAAACGAAGCTAGTGAAGCCACGCATGCCAGTCATACTGGTCTGTGTTTATGTGCTTCGTCGATTGCTGCTTCGTCGTTTCTGGTCTCTTCGTTTTTTTTGTTGTTGCACTCTTTGTGGCGTTTTTTTTATGTAGCTCTTGTTGCAGCGAGCTGTTTTTTTGTCGCTGCATTGACTGCCTTGTCTTGCTGTGTGTGTAGGAATGCTCAGAATCTGAAGTGAGTTACAGTGGAGAATGATTTGTTGTTGGAGCAGGAAGACACTCCTTTTTTTATGGGTGTGTCTGCTTTGTGCTTTGCGTTTGTTGTGGTCTCTTCGTCGTTTTCGTCTTCTTCGGTGTATTTTGCTGTCCTCGCTATTTGTACCATGCGGATCTGACTTGTCATCTAAATTTTCGAGTTTGTGCCTGTGCGCTGGAAATCTCTGAGAGGTACATAATTCGTGTGATGGTATAGCAGAGACATACGAGCTTGCTTTCGTTTTCGCCCGTTGTCCATTTTTGGCATCTTTTCGGGTATGGTGGCTTTGCGTCGTTGTTAGCGGTGTTGTTTGTTCTTCGTTTACCGTTGCTTTTGCTCGTGTGAAGCCAGCAGAGAAGCAGGTTGCTCCTGCGGTCCCCTGTGGAGCAGCAGCGTGTCTTACGATTTCGACTTGCGTACAGGTCGTGTGTGGTTTCGGTTTTTCAGCTTGACTTCATGTTTATGTTTGTGGCTTTTCTTGTCTTTTTGTTTTGTATTTTGTGTCACAGGCAAACCTGAGTGCAGTGCAAGCAACGAAGTTCCTAGCGAGCTGCTGAGTGTGGGGAAGTAATTTAATTTGAAGCCCTGAGGACTTTTTTTTGTACGTTATTACGTGTGGCGCTGAGCTCGGTGAGAGCTTGCAACTGGTCCGCAATACTGTTTTCTTTTTGAGACTCCACACTCGTGCTCAGCCCTGCTTGTTGCTGCTTTGTGGGTTGCGTTTGCGTGGCGTGTGTGTTATTTTTCGACTTGGCCTTCTGTTGTTTTTGAGTTTTCTGAATTTTGTTTCAACTTCAGCCTGAGAATACGGTGGCGTGATGGCCACATGGTGCCCTTGTGAGGGTTTGCTGGTTTTTGTAACAGATATATGCTTTTCTTTTGAAAACGTGATAGGTAGGCAGCACAGCTTGTGGCTGTGTATGAGTTATCGTCTACTGGGGAACATGGGTTCCTTTGTACAATACCTTGGGTAGACAGCACAGTATGTCTCACAGGAGTGGGTGCTGTGTATGGGTTATAGTTTACCAGGGTTATATCTGCAGGCACGTAGTGGCAGTGCACTGAAACTGCATCGTTTTGTTTTGAGTTCCATGCAAAAGATTTTTGTAGGGCCAGGTGGCCGCAGCCGTTGGTAGGCCTGGACACTGCACCCCCTGGTGACTTTTCGGCCATATGCACCCCAGTGCAATGGTCCTAGGAGGGGAGTGCAGGTGTGCAGTGCCAGGCAGCAGACCAGAGTGCGCAGATCGCAGATCGCGTGTGCGACAGACAGACTGTAATATTCGCAGTGAAGAAACAGGATAATACTGTGTATAGTGATTTGTGGATTACGTCTTTTGTTTAGGCATGAACAGTCCTGTTTTGGCATGTGCACGCCCTGCCCTGCACCGCCCTGCACTGCCCTGCACCCCTCTGCACTGCGCACTGGACATGGACAGCTACTGTATTTGCAGGCCCCCTGGGGGCACGATGATGGCCTCTGGCCGCGCTTATAGCGCCACATAGTGCGTAGTACAACACCTCCCGGGCGAGTAGTCCCCCCGAAAGCACAGTCAGAAGAAAAGCATCAACTGGGAAGCACAGGGGGGGGGGGGGCGGTCAGCCTCAGTCTCTGCCACTGCCACTGCCACTGTACCCCCCCCCCTCCCAAAACCTCAGTTTTTATGGAAAACTTCGGTTTTGGCATGTGCACGCCCTGCCCTGCACCGCCCTGCACTGCCCTGCACCCCTCTGCACTGCGCACTGGACATGGACAGCTACTGTATTTGCAGGCCCCCTGGGATAAAAATTTTGACTGTCATCCCCCCAACCAGACAGGAAGGGGGACCGTGCACGGTCGCACCGCCTTGTCGCGGTCTGCAATAGCCCCCCACGCTGCCCATTGCGGCGAGCTCACCCACAGGCGCTCTTTTGCCGCCGCCTCGATCACTGCTGCCCTGCCCCCCCTCCCGTCCCATGCTCGGCTGATGGAGTCCGCTGGATTTAGTGCGGACTGTACCCAGCAGAGGGTCAGCTGCAGTCCCGTCCAGCGGAGGCGGTGGGCTATCCTCCGCAGTATGCGCTGCTGCTGGACCTTGCCTGCCCCCGCCCTCCCCCAAAGGAGCTGGGCCAGCGCCCCCATGTTGTCCCCCACGAGCACCAGGCGCCGCGCTCGTCGCGCCTGCGCATCGTCCAGCGCCACCAGCGTCCCCCACAGCTCAGCCGCCTGCTGCGTGGTCACCCACGCCGGGCACAGCGACAGATCCGCCCCCCCCGGTCCCCAGGAGCCGACGCAGTAGGACGGGTCATTCCCCGTGGTAAGGGCACACCTGGCCGCGTCCACAAACACGCGCACTGCTGGCCCCCCTGCGGTGGTGTCCGGCTCCCAGCCCCGGTAGCACTGGGCTATGGCTTCGCAGAGACCGCGCACCACTGCCGCCGGTGTGCGCCAGGCCCAGCGCGGGCCCCAGCGCAGCCATGACCGGGCACCCGCCAGAAAGCACCCCCCCAGGTTCCCTGGGCGACCCAACCACCCTATCTTCCCTAGTAGCCGCCTCAGGGCGACATAGGTGTATGGCCTGAGGGCCAGCTTCACCCATGCCGCCACCACCGCCGCCACCGCCGATGCCGCCGGCGCCACCCTGCACCCTGCAAGGTCCACATCCTTGCCCATCCACCGCAAGGAGCGCTGCGGCGTGAAGACGGACTTGTCACTGATGAGGAAGCCCGCCTGTCGCAGGAGGCGTGCCGCACTGTCGGTGACAGTGGTCACCTCCCCTGGATCATAACCGACGAAAAGGATGTCGTCCAGGTACTGTACCACCACCACCCCCCCCTTCCCCAGGTCCCGCAGCAGGTCGGAAATAAGGGCCTGGACCAGCCCAGGCGCCTGGTGCCAGCCAAAAGGCACCCGCAGAAAAGCATACGTGTGCCCCCGGGCCGCCACCCGGATGGTGTTTGCCAGGGGGGGGGGGAGCTCCACACTCCAATAGCAGTTAGCTATGTCCAGCTTGGTGCCCCACAGCCCCCCCCCCCCTGCCCCACCCACCCTACCCCCCAGGTCCCTGAGGAGGATGGCCAGGCCTTCCAGCGACGGCAGCTTGAAGGGACGGGCCTTGTACTTGCATCCCCGGTTGAACATCTTCATGTTCACAATCAGGGCGCATTTGCGCTCTGATTTCCACTTGACGAAAACCTCCGCATTCGCATCCCCCCCCACCACGCTGACCAGGCCCTGGGACGCGAGGGTAGAGAGGAGGGCTGCCACCCGTGGGCACCGGGAGGGGGGGAGGGGGTGGACACGCCCCCCCGCCCTGCCAAACTCCGGGTCAGCCCAGTCCTTCCAGACGTGCGGCGGGACTTGTACGCGCCCCGCGTCCCCCAGCCCACGCGCCGCAAGCTCCACAGTGACGCGCGACTGGTCGTTCAGGCGGGTCGAGGAGCCCCCATCGAGCGGGATCTCGCCCCCCGCCAGGAGGTGCAGCGCCTCCTCCGCCAGCGCCAGGTCCGCGGCCGCTGCCCTCTCCTTCCACGTCGGGCGATCCACAGCCCACTTGATGGACTCCGCCCACCACGCCTGCAAGAGGGGCAGGACATTGTCAGCAGGGGCCTTCAGGCTGCGCCCCATGTGGTGCGCCGCCGCCTCCAGGTGGTCGTTCCAGTCGAGGCCGCACCTGGCGCACCGGGCAACCGCCAGCTGCATCTCCAGCCGCTCCGCTGCGCCGTCTCGCCGGCGCCCCGCCGGGTGCCTGGGTGCCCCTGGTGCTCGCCCTTGCTGGCGTGACTCGGGGCACAGCCGCGGAACGGGGGGCTGCGGTTCGGCGGTCGGCCGCTCCATTTGCGGCCTGCTTGGCCCGGGGCTTTGGGGCGGGCTCAGCCCGCGGTGCCCGCGCTGCGGGTGCCGACCGGCCGCGGGCCACGGTTCGGTGCACGTAGGCCTTGCGCTGGCCTTCACGGGGGTGTCTGGCGGCCCTGCGTGCCACCGTGCCGGGCGACTCGTCACTGGAGGAGCCCAGTATGATGGTCTCCTGCATGTCGGAATCGCCACGCAGGCCGGTCCCTTGGCCGCCATGGTTCCCAGCGCGGACATCGGGTGGGGCAGGGGCGGCGTCCGTCCCGTCGGGGCCGCGGGGCCCAAGCGTGCCGAGCGCCCAGAGCTGGTACGCGTGGACCGGCCGGATCTCGACCCCAAATCCCGGCGTTGGCCAGGGCACGTTGTCGGGCAGGAAGAACTCCCATCCAGGGGGCGCGCTGGCATACCTGTGCGCCTCCGCTTCGTTGTCCCATCGGCCAGCCACCGCGATGCTGGCGACGGCAGCGCCGAACGCCCGCATGGCCGCAGCTCCTCCGCGTCTCCACGCGTGCCACCCCATGGATTCCCACCCCGTGGCAGCCAGCAAGCCATGGATCGCCGCCTGGAGGTCGAACGCGGCAGCCATGAGCGGCACTGACGCGGGCCTGCTGGACACCCACGGGTGGGCTGCCATCGCCGCGCGCCATGCTTCGGGCCACGCTCCCAGCCGTACCGTGACCCAGTCGTCGTCCTTCTTGTCGTCGAAGAACCCCAGCACGCACCGCTTTCGCAAGTCCACGGGCCGTATGCTGGCTGCTTCACCCACCCTGAGGAGAGTGGCGAAGGAGATGACGGCAAGGCCCAGGCAGAACCAGTCGAGGGTGGTCCTGATGCTCCGGGCCATGAGCCGGAGGGTGACCAGCTCGGCCCATACTTGGGTGGGTCGTGGCGCGGCAGTGGTGGTGGCGGCACCTCGTGCCATGAGCCAGTGCACGGGCCGCACCGTGGGTCGTATGCATCCCAGCTTCTCCGCCAGGCGAAGGGCTGATATGACGCCTCGCAGTGTCCCAGGCTGCTGGCCCATGGCGGCGCGTCGGACAAGGTACTGGGACAGTGCCCCCGCCGCGTCCAGCTCGGGCCAGTGCGCCGCGAATCGGCCCACATCCCTGAGGATTGCTGTCCACCGCTCCACGGTTCCAGGGGACCACCGCCGGATGGCCAGCGCGAGGGGCTCCTCCATGTAGTTGCCCCACCATAGGCTGTCCACTGCCGACCCCGCGTATCGGAGGCCGAGTGCCCCGCCCCCCTCGTCATTGGCGCCCCCCTCGTCGGCGGGCCCATCCCTGGCGCTGGGGCCAGGTTCTTCAGCAGCTGGCCGGCGCTGGGGCCGGCCCGGCCGGAAAGGGCGGGGGGGCCTGGGCAGGCGGCGCCGGGCACGGCCCGCCCACGGCCCAGTGGTTGCGGCCACACCGAAAACATGGGTACGGGGGGGGTCCAGTCGCGTCATAGGTGCGGCCCGTGCTGTGCGCTGTGTACAGGCTCTGGCTACCCACGGTACTGAACCCCCCCCGGTACGAGCCCGCGACGGAACCGGCGACTGAGGGGGCCCGCCCCTGGGTACCACTGGCACAGTCCCTGGCCCAGTGTCCGTGCATGCCACAGCGGAAGCATGCCCCAGGGGGGGCAGGGGCCGGGGCCTGCGCCTGAGCCGGCGCCTGAGTCTGGGTCTGCGCCTGGGTCTGCGCCTGGGTCTGACTCGGCGTAGGCTGCTGGGCCTGGGCGAACCACCCCTGTGGCGCCGGCCGCGCCGCCGCCCCAGCCGGGTGGGTGGGCGTAGGCTGGCAGTCCCTGTAGACCACCTTCCACACCGCTTCCACAACCGCATTGCCCCTCCCAACGGGGTCTTCCGCTTTGAGCCAGGTGCTCAGGGCCTGGACGAGCTCCTGCTGCCAGAGCCAGGGAAGTTGCCCCGCGGTTATCTTGGCTAGTTCTCCCTCGGATAGGGGTGGTACCTTTGGTAGCTGGAGCTCCCGGATGCGAGCCTCCAGCCGTCGTATCTCCGCCTGCTCCGGGGACTCCTGCGGCTCCTGCGGCTGGTCTTTCGGCGTCTCCTCTGCCTGCTCCCGGGCAGGCGGGCTGGGCTGCGGCACCGCCTTCCAAGCAGCCGCCTCAACGTCGAGCCGCAGGTCCGTGGATCGCTCAAAGAGGGCCATGTATATGAGGGCCGTCGGGGCGTCCAGCCCGCCGCCGGCCCACTCCACCGCTCGATCAACGCCCGCCACGGATAGGCCATCCTCCATCAGCCGCTCCTGGTACCGGGCAGCCATGATGCCGGCCTCCGCGCTTTCCAGGAACCCGTACGCGGTAGCCGCAGCGTGATCTCGCCACCGCTCCCAGCGTGCGTACTCGGGGGTCTTGACGGGGTCCAGGTCCATGTCGTCCCGGTTGAAAGCCAGCCTGGCCCGCTTTGCCCCCCGGCTCTCCCCACCAGCCGCGTCCGATGACCCATTCGATGTATCCCCCGGCATGGTAGTAGTCCCCCCGAAAGCACAGTCAGAAGAAAAGCATCAACTGGGAAGCACAGGGGGGGGGGGGGGGCGGTCAGCCTCAGTCTCTGCCACTGCCACTGCCACTGTACCCCCCCCCCTCCCAAAACCTCAGTTTTTATGGAAAACTTCGGATCGCTAAATCAGCTGATCGCTGATTTTGGATTTTGATAATTGGAGTTTGAGATTGCACGTCTTGGTGTGTGCTCTGCTTGTGATGTTCGTGTAGTCCTACAATTAGACAAAAAAAAGATTAGGTCAAAGGCCAACACCCAATCAAACTATTTTACAAGTAGTGTTCACGGTGGAAACAAAGGAGTCTCAATGTAACAAACGAATGGGCTATGAAACAATAGGAAAACCTTTACTTTAGGTCAAAGCTAGACATTCAAAGAGTATTCCAACCATAATAGAAGTGATCAAGTTCCATGGATAAAAACCACCCAATATCCTTTTCAAAACATCAATAATGAATAAACCCATTTTTCCATGTAGTACCACATATTGTGAAGTTGCTACTTATTCTTGGAGTTTTAAACCCCTCCCAGCCTGAATGCACGCTGTGTGTGAAGGCGTTGTCCAGGAATAACTTCTATATTCCAAATGATCAACAGATGTCACCTCAATTCGGCCTCAAGTCGGCCGCCACGCAAGATGAGGGAGAGGATGAGGCAGAAGGTTGCGCACTGTGTTGCCACAAGCGCTCCACCATCACAGTTTGTGGTGAGTGTGAGGGGCACTATTGTGTTGAAAGTATTGACACCCACACTTGTGGGATTAATATTATTTGTTAAGCACAATGTGAGTGACATTTGGCGTTGTTGAATTCTCAGATTTGGTCTTATGCAACGCGCTATGCAGGGAAGGTTGGCGGTCAGGGTGTTCTACTTGGGGGGCTTCTCTGGGTGAGGATAACTTTCGGGGTAAAGTTGGGATACTTAATAGAAAAGTAGTCTGCCGGCCACACGCCGGGCAAAGATTCCCCCTAAGTACCTGTTTCCTTCGCCAGGTTTTAAAAAGCATGACGGCCTTTGTTTCCCTGTTTGGTGAAGAACTGGTTTTCGGCACTGAAACGGTGAAAACCGCAGAAGTTCTCAACGGAAAAATTGTGGGCGTCTACTTCAGTGCCCATTGGTGCCCCCCATGTAGGGCGTTCACTCCGAAGCTGGCAGAGTGGTACAACAACTCTCTGCAAGCCAAGGGGATGGAAGTGGTGTTTGTCAGTTCAGACAAGAACGAGGAAGCGTTCAAGGAGTATTTTGCTGAGATGCCATGGAAGGCTCTGCCATTTGCGGACCGAAATTGCAAGGGTGCACTGAGCAAGCAGTTCAACGTGCAGGGGATACCAACCCTTGTAATTCTGGACACGGACGGTTCCACCATCACGACGGCCGGCCGCTCAACTGTTGCTGGAGATCCCACGGGCGAACATTTTCCATGGAAGCCGCCAGCGGAGGTAGAAACCTCCCTCTGCGCAGCAGCGCAACAATTCCTGTGAGACGGGGTGGAGCGAACGCCTCAGCATGCATTTACTCATGGGGATGGGGATGGTTGGGCTGATGTCTGTGAACGCGCCTGCTCGTGACAACTTTCTGACCAATTCGAAGGTCGGGAGCTTGGCACAGCGGTCAAAGAGCTCAAAGGAGGGATCCTGGAGAGCTTGGAGGTTGCTGGTGGTCAGGGCACGGTCATTCTGCCCACCATGTCAGGCTTGGTACTGTTGGATGATTCCTTTACACTGCGGGCTGCAGGCATCAGCTATCCAAGAAAACATAAAAGTTTTACTAGCAAAAAATGCTACAATCAGGGGTAGAGATCCCCCCCCCCCTCTGTGTCCACAAAAACTGTGTCCAACGAACACTTCCTGTTCGGACCGTATTTTTTGAGTACCTAATTAATTGGGTACTTAATTAGGGACCGGACTTCAAAACCGAGGTTTCAGGCTAAAGGATTGGGGAAATGAGTGGCTGTTGTGCTGTACGTTGCAGTAATTTTGGGCAACGTTGTAGAGCAGGATGTGAGGGAATGATGTCCATCAACTACAGGACCTCTGTTGCCCACGATGACTGATTGGTGGTATCTTGTGCCTAGGGATGTGTTACCGCTGTCTCACAACATTGTCGCGCGTACGGAATACTGTGTCCAACGAACACTTCCCGTTCGGACCATATTTTTTGAGGACATTGTTCTTTGGACACGGGGGGGGGGGGGGGATACATTGTTCTTTGGACCGGAATTGTTCTACAAAGCTGTCCAGAAAAGTTTTTTCGATGATTATTGGTCGAAAGCGTTGAAAAGGGCACTTTGTGGGCACCGGCCCAAGGATTCCCACCCCCAAGACGGGGGGTGGGAAAAGGGGCTCCTAGCCTCCCCCTGCCCCCAAACATTCAAATTTTCGCACCTTGGTACAGGTGAAGGACTCCAAGAGCCCAGCCGCTGGGAATGATCTTGGCGTTGCCGTTTGGGGCGGAAACTTAGCGGAGGTGCAGCAGCTTCTTCGCAACGGAGCCGATGTGAATGCTCCCGTCCAGGTACCAATGTGTGGGATTGCACACACGCCGCACTACCCTTTGCACTACGCCTGCTACAGAGGCTACGACGCAATCGTGCGGGAGTTGGTGGCAAACGGCGCCAGCATGACAGCAGGCGATGCTGACAGATCGTACCCTCTGGCATGGGCTGCTTACGCGGGCCGGACAGACACAGTCAAGCTCATGCTTGAGCTCGGGGCTGATCCAAATGCTCAGGATGTATGGGGCTATTCCGCCGGTGACCATGCGGCCAATAACGAAGTGCGACGGGTTATAAAGGATCATAAGCAGAAGTCTGCGTCACTCCAGACCCCCAGCAGGATTGAAGAAGGATCTACGTACAAAATCATCAACAGCAAGGACTCTGAGTTCCTCTATGCCTGCCGGCACACGGTCATGCCAGCGGGGGGAGACCAAACACTCATCAGCCGGATGATTGCCACGCAAGAGGACAGCAGCGACGGGTTGGCCTATTTCGACGCCACCGACAAATGGCAGTTCGAGCCCCGGGGTGACTCTTTTCTGATCCGTAACATGAAGGATGGAGAGTATTTGTACGCTGCCAGGCACCTGGCCCAGTCGTCATATAACGAAGCCGGGGACATGAATCGGGATTTATGCCGACGGATGGTGACCAGCAGCTCGCAAATCCCGGGCGATGGGTCCGCGTTGTGGAAGCTACAGCCGGTGGGCTCAGACCCATGCCGCTTTTACATCATCAATGAGCTTGATCAAGAGAGCCTATACGCGTGCCGCCACATGGCGCAGTCTGCCACGTCGTCAGATGGGTCTGAAGATCTCGATCTGCACCGCCGAATGGTCTCCACGGCGGAGGGGCCGTTCACGGGGTGTTTTGAGGCCACAGATGTGTGGCGGATCGTGTGCGTTGAGCAGCACTGTGGGTTTGTGGAACGCGTTGAAAGCGATGCATGGCGCTCCGCAAGCGACGTGTCAGTGCGCACCGCAAGCGACGTGTCAAAGTGCTTCAGTGGTCCGACGCCCGACCCGTCAAATGTGCAGGAGGTTGAGTCAGACGATGAGTTTGAACGCGTGGTACGAGGGGCGGGGGAGAAGGCCGTCATCGTCGACTTCTTTGCGACGTGGTGTCCGCCCTGCCAGTTCATCGGTCCCAAGTTCGTGGATCTAGCGCAGAAGTATCCGGAGGCCCTTTTTGTCAAGGTTGATGTGGATCGGAACGAGGCGACTGCTGAGAGGTATGATGTGTCGGCAATGCCAACGTTCATTGCCATCAAGGACGGAATGAAAGTGGGGAGCGTGGTTGGTGCTGATGTTGATGCGGTGGAGGCTCTGGTCAAGAAGGTCCAATCCCATAAGGAGCTGTCCCATGCAGACATGACGTTGGCAGAGCCTGTGGAGGAGGGGAGGACGTCTGAAAACAGCGATACGCCGATCCTCGTGAGGGTCCTGAACGACACACAGCACACCGTTGTCTTTGAGTGGGTGGACTACGATGGGACTCTGGTGCACTACGCTTCGCGCGGCCATTGGGAGATATGGATTCAACCAACATACAAGTCGCACCCATGGCGCCTGACGGACATGGATTCTGGAACGGAGTTGGCAAGGGTGCGGTTCACAGGCAATGTGGACACTTCTGTATCTAAGCTGATGCAGCTGAACGGCGAGATTAAAGGGGCCAGTGACATCAAAGCTGTGGCCAATCAATGTATCATCTTTGAAGCGGCGAATGTCAGCTACGGACTCTCGGCGAAGGATTGTGACCAAGGGAAGCAGCTGAAGAACACCCGGGCCGACAACGATGGGTTTCACGTGCGCCCTGAGGGAGACCATGTTTATAAGTTCGAGTCGAGTTCAGGGCTCTACCTCGGTGTTGGCGAGCCCCACCAAATGTGGTACCCCAATGATGGTTTTCAGGCGGTGTTGGTGCCCAAGGACCACCCCAGCGCAGCAATGCGTGTCCTCCCAGCACGCAACGGCGCCGAAGGCTTCCACTCATTTGAGTCTGTTGAGCACCCTGGGTATCTGCTGAACCACTGCGATGGGAAGATTTGGTTCTTCAATGGTCCTGCCAACAATGAGCTTGTGTTCTCACAGGACGCGAGCTGGCAGCTGCTCGATAAGGACATGCGCCCTGTTTCTTGAGCTTGGGGCTCATCCGAATGCTCGTGATATATGGCACCATTCCGCCTTTGGCCATGCAGGCAACAAGGAAGTGCGACGTCAGGTCATGTCATTGTGAGCTGTGTCAAATTGTTTCTTGTTTCATTTCGGCTTCCGTCCTCAGATTGGACTTATTTTCAAAGAGTGCATGCTGCAAGGAGATAGGGCCTGAAACTGCAGCAGGGGCCATCATATCCTTGTCACGAGCCTTGACGGCCCTTGGCGTGCAAGGATACTCTTGCAAACGTTTACTAGATGGTACAGGGAATGCTGTGCATGCAGTGCGCACTAACCCGCTTCACCTGTGCCTTTCCTTGCAGTAAAAAAACCACAGGCGAGCAGACGGTGAAAATACCGGTGGAACGACCTTATGGTGTCCCCAAAGAGGTGCACTCTGATGAAGATGTATGTGAGCATGAGCTTTCACGCAAAAATCATTTCAGGCAGCCCGCCAGTTTTCAGGTTGGTGATCTTTTGTTGGTTCACCATTCCAGATAGCCCAACTGGCCCCGCAACTGTCTGCAGGACTCACACTTTGGGAACTATCGTGTGATAAGAATAGATGGATCGAGGATCCATGTGCATTGTAGTCCACACCCAGCCAGCTCCAATGTTCCCCCAAACAGTTGAGCAACCCCCCCCCCAATTCGGCGGCCGAATTTGGCCGAATTTGCCGAATTGGTCTGCCGAATTGTTCGTTACCTCAGGCATTCATGATGTGTGTGCGCCAAAGATATTCAGTCTTAATTTTTTGTTCTGCCGCTGATTGTACTACGTGGTAACAGCCTATTGTTGGTGCTGTGTGGGGCGCGGCGCAAACCGCCCCGCCTGCATCCGATGACCGGACAATGCTGCGTGTGGCACTGCAATCTGACATTGCGCTGCAAATTGTCCTCAGCTTGGCCTTTGAAGCAATGGCAACCCCCCCCCCCCAATTCGGCGGCCGAATTTGGCCGAATTTGCCGAATTGGTCTGCCGAATTGTTCGGTTTCTGAATTTCGCCGATTTGTTTTGCCGAATCACTAGGTTTCTGGGACTTTGCCGCCTCGTTTTGCCGACCTGTTGGGGTTTATGGGTTCTGGGTCACCTGAGTTGGAGGCATCCCTTACTTTGGGACACTGCATAATACCTTTTCTTTTTACATTGGTTGTTCAGATTGGCACCATGCAGTGTTTTTACTGTCCACAAAAGGACGCTGGGATTCGTTGTCCTCCGCTGATCAAGCTTTGCTTCGGGACAAGTATCCTGATGCCGGTGAGGGGGCAGTTTGCGAATTTTGTGTTCGCTCTGCACGGCCCAGTGCGTTCTTCAGCCGCCGTTCTTCGGGCAGCTCATCAACAGGCCCCCAATCAGTGGATTCCGGACTCTGAGACTGCGATTGCAGTCATTCCCACTGCGGACTTTCATTGCTTGAGAAATCTCTGTGCATTTGTTTCTGTGTGCCTTTGTTCTCTCTCTGCATTTGCGGGTTGGGTGCAGTGCCAAAGGAGTGTGCTCTTGTTGTTGTTCATTTTTTTTTGATTTTTCTGGGTGACCCCGGCCAGAAACGGGCCCAGATTTCAAAAATGTCGTTATACCAATTCACACCTCTTGGATATTCAGAAAGTGCACAATCTTCCCGTGCACATGCAAAAAAAAGCGCCACAAACTGAAACGGTGGGACCAAGTTACCCCCCGGACACCTCCAAAACCCCCTATTTGACTGTGGGCAGGTTTTGCCATTTTTCTGGGTGACCCCGCCCAAAAACGGTGCCGTTTTTCCAAAATGTCGTTGAAGCAATCGGCGCTTTTTGGATATTCAGAAAGTGCACAGTTGTCCCGTGCACATGCAAAAAAAAGCGCCACAAACCGAAACGGTGGGACCAAGTTACCCCAAGTTACCCCCCGGACACATGCAAAAACCTGTCTTTGACTCTGGGTCCAGGTCACAAAAGTACCCTCAAAGGGGTTTGGACCTGGGTACCCAAAATTTCAGCGTCCTATAGCCCAGCATTGTAACCAGTCAACCACTCATTTTCGCTCTGCCATCATCATTTTTCGTCTTATACCTCCTGCACGATGCAAAAAATTTTTCAGCTTACAAGGGTTTCCACATGTCTCTGACAACACAGCAACCAAAGGGACAGTGTGTTTGGGGGGCCAGGGTCATAATCCTGGTGACTGGGAAGCAGTTCGCCGAAAAATAGGCCCGCCGAATTGTCCTGCCGAATTGTTGGGATTTCTTCGCCGAATTGGGGGGGTGGTTGGTTGAGGCACTTTCACTCTCCCAATTAACTAGAGTGGGATGAGTGGCTTATATCTGACAAACAGTGCCCATGCAGTGCGTACGCATTGCCCACACAGTGCCCACGCAGTGCAAAACCATCGCCATACACCGCTCTGGTGTTTTTGTCACTGGGAGAGTATCTGGGAGAGATGTTGTGCACTATGGTTGTGCGCTACGGCCCTGCACTACAGCCCTGCCGTAGGGCCCCGCACTACAGCCCTGCACTGTGGTCCTGTGCCCCTACCTTACAACTTTTTGGGAAAGCAATAGAATTGGATACACAGTGTGTGTCTTATTTTCAGCCATTGTCACTGAGACAGATGTTGTGCACTGTGGCCGTGCGCTACGGCCCTGCACTACGGCCCTGACACGTTTCAATTACAAGGTCTTCATTTACCTTGGTCAAAAGTCCATTGACATTACAAGAGACAAAGGCCTGTACACATGTCACCGCCATCGGTGTCGTCGCAGAGTTGTTGATGGTTGAGCGATTCATGCTGTCGCTAAAGAATCCGCATCCTGTTTTCTATGGCCGAACATGATTCAATTCGTACCGGCACTGCCCTAGGGCCCTGCACTGGAGCCCTGCACTGTGGCCCTGTGCCCCTACCTCACAATTTTTTGAGAAAGCAATAGAATTGGATACACAGTTTGTGTCTTATTTTCAGCCATTGTTCATACCCAGTGTGTGTCTCATTGATAATGTCTGCAGCACAGTTGGAGGCCTGTGGCACCATGTATGATTCATATTTCTTGGTCATCTGTTGCGCCATGTGAATCTGCACCTGGATCGCGCACAAGACACATGGGATGAGACTCTCATTCAAGTAGATGCAAGGTAGATGGTGCGCCTAATGAAAGAAACCACACGAACCTAATGCCATACATGCAATTTATAGTGCAACGGTCATACCTAATGTGACAACAGATGTATCTGCATCACGAACGGCCTAGCGCATGGGACCCCAAGGAGTGGGAGGTGGCACTACAACCCTCCCAATTTAGTGGGAAGTCCCATACTCCAGAGGGACCACAGGACATCCCTATGGTGAACCTCGTCTTAAACAAAGCATCCCCCACCAGCTGCAATGACCGGAGTGCTGGCTGGCAGATCGTATCCACTGTCAGCCACCCCTCTCATGGGAAACCAAGGGGGATGAGTCACCAGCTGAATCCTGTTTGTTTGCCCAGGCATTCCGCATCATCAGAAGTGAAGTTTTGTACTTACTTGCCCTGTCCAGGGCCTTAGCACGATTTTATTGAAGCCCATTTGAAAACCCAGGTTTCCCCAGAAACCCCAGTTTGGCACCACTGCCTCTCTTATCCACAGTGTGCAGTATATTCGGGGCCGCGCGCTCCCGCCTGTCAGATGGTTGTTCGAATTACACTGTGCACATGTCTTGAGGGCAGGGAGGATCCAGGGAACCAGCCAAACCAAAATGACCTGATGCACGTTGTTGCCAAAGAGAATACAGTTGGGCTCCGCATCATAACACAAGGAAGAGCGAACGCCAAATGAGGAACCCACACCAGGACACCATTGTTGAAACCAATTTGGTATTGATCAACCCTGGTCTTATGGGGTGCACTAAGCGCAATGCGCGCGTAGTGCGACTATTTGGACATCTAGCCGTCCTAGAAACCCATATTGATACTTAACGGGTAGAAGTGTATTGTTGAGGGTTTGAGATGACAAGTGTCAATTCTTAGCGGGCTATGCTTGTAAACTCTTGGAAGGCCTTGGAATGGTACTGCACCAAATCTGCAAGGTTTTGTCTATATTCCACTCTCTTTTTTGCTGTTTCTCCTTTGCACATGCAATTTTCTCCATTGTCTCTTTGTTTGTGCATCAATGCACCTACAAGCACAGTACCGGTGAGGTGGTGCCATGCAAAATCTTGAAGGTGAACCAGGATGGCACCATGGGTATTAACAATTTTTTTCAACTGATTGCTGGTTGCTGATGGCGTTTGCGCTTTTTTCAACATGCGAGCACGGAGCGACACACAAAAAAATATTCCGTGTTCACCACGAGCGAATTTGGGTGGATCCGGCTTGCTTAACAACGGAGGAAAAAGTATATATGAAATTATGAGTCAAGCTGGGGTCTGCAACGTACCAAAGTGTGCCAAAGTGCCAAAGTGGCACTTGGCTGGCCAACTGGCCAGAACTCTGTCGTCAACAACCCCAGTGGCTGGTCGTACATGCCCTGCAAGACTGCCTACCCCCTGCCAATACGAGGCTGTACCTCCATCCGCACTTGGTGTGGCCGGAATGCAGGCTCGAACCTCCCTCCAAATTGAATTTTTCCACACCTTGTGGCTGGTGTGTTCAGTGTGTGCACTCATTGAAACTTGCATGTTCAGCCATATCTCTCACATGCGCACGGCGGCTGTGTATTTGAATCCCCCACCCTGTCAGATCCCCCCATCTTCAGGGATTAGACGTCCTGGACCCACACACAGGAAATGCAGACCCACTCCGACTTTGGTTGAATCCGGGGAACAACGGCCTGTGAGCCAGCAATGGGGGGTGCTCAGGTGCAGGGCCGGACCCCAACACCACCCATCCCCCCGCCCTCCCCCTCAAGCGTTGAAAAGGTCCAGGCCATACTAGGCGCCGCAGGCTTGGGATTGGGCGCAGGTTCTGGAGGTAATAGGCCCGTGGCACCCCTGCGCAGCACAAACACTCCCTCTTGGTCACCCCCTGGAGGGGCTTTTTTTTTTTTCAACAGCACACCTCTCAACTGACATGATACTGTCAATACGCGCACGTCGATTTGATGCATGCATGTTGGGGTGGAATTCTTGGGCCCAGTCAATCTCCTGCCACACCCTAGCCCCCCCCCCCTCCTTCAGAGGGCCAAAATGTTTGGAGGGGTATTGGGGTCGAGCCCTGCACCTTAGTGGCCTTCATGTGAGCCAGTGTTGTTGTTGTATGGTAGCCTTGAGTGTGTGGCCAGGGCTCTTTGCCAAATGTAAGCCACCTTCACATCCAGGTCCACGGTCACGTCAGGCGGCAAACATAACAGATCTGCTATTTGTGGGTGGGTGGGGGACCCCGACCTATACTTTTGTTTGCAGCTGTCGCTCTTTTGAACATGTTCGGAAGGATGTTATGGCTTCTTTGGGTGGTTGCTCTCCTTCCGTTACTGTGTCGTGGGTACCTGGTACACAATCTCTGCCCAAAAGGTCAAAAGCAAGTCGGGCCAAATGGGATGGTCTCATTCATTTGCAAATTCGCTCAACAACACGACAATCAACACCTTCCACGAAGTCATCCCAAGCGTCATACAGAAACCCTCATGGATGCCTGGGTCACCATTGACACTAAAGTGTTTGAGGTGGTTGACATACTGGAGGAAATTGCCTCCATCGAAGGCGTTGAGTGTTCGCAAGAGTATCTGTCCATCCCGCAGATTCCGCCGCAACATTCGTTGCTGTCCCGCCTGGATCCAAAGGCAACAAGCAAGACCATCATCGTAACCGCCCCGCCTCAGTTCAAATGCGGGGGTGTCATTGTTCGGCGCGTGTCGGCGTTGGTGCATGACAAAGACAGAGCAATGCTGCGCGTTTTTTCAACCCCAGTTGGTTACGGGGCTTTCGTGAAGGATCTGCACCTTTCACTCTGGACCTCCAACGTCCTGGCAGATGATGACCCCACGGAGGAGGCGAGGAGGATGGCGGAGCTAGCCAAGGCCTACCAGAGCATTGACGCAGAGCCGGTTCGGTCCGGCGCGCTGGACAGGGGCTGGTTCGGCGACACGTGGACGTGGGTGACCAACAAAGTGCAGAAAGCGGTGGAGACGGTCGTAACCGTGGTGGAGACCGCCGCCGCTGTCATTACAACGGCGGTGACTGGGGCGTATGGGCCGTCGGAGGACACCGTTACCTTGTCGAGTGGCTCGTTTGACAAGACCCACACTTTTTCGGACGGACTAACAATCCAAACCAACGGCGCTTACAATCTGCAACTGACCACTGCCATCGAAATCCTGGACTACACTCTCAAGAGGCTGGAGATCGTATTTCATGGCGGGATGAACTTCGGGGTGATCGCCACAATCGACCTTACCAAAGAGTTCACGTTTGAGAAGCAGGTCCCGCTCGCCACAATCCCCTTCGGATCGTACACCGTGGCCCTTGGCCCCGTGCCGCTGATTATTGAGCCGTCCATGCCCATCTTTGTGGGGACCAAGGTCACGATTGCTGGGACACTGACCCTCACCGCCAGCTACGCCGTGGATGCCAAAGCCCGGCTGGGCATGAAGTACCGGCTTCCCCGCACCGATCCGCCGTACAAGACTGCGTCGCCAGATGGCTGGTGCTCTCACGCAGGCGCCGTGCATCAGGACGTCCCCGGGTGCGGTCGAGTCTGCTCAGACGCCCTCTACAGAGGGGTGAAGAATGCTGGAACGTGGGGCCCGGACGTGACCTGCTCGGCATGCCCCAGCGCCCAATGGCCCGCCAACAGCCACCAGCCCGCATGCCCGGGCGCCCCTTCCACGGTCACCATCGGGCCAAGCTCCCAACACACCAAAACCGTCGCAGCCCCTGCAAACGTGAAGGCCTGTCAGAGCCCCTGTGGCCCCAAATGCCGCCTGAACTCGGACTACGCCGGATATCCGGATACGTTTGACGTTGTCGTGGCACAGGGCCAGATCACGGTCACAAGAACTGACAGCAACGCCGGCTGGGGCCTGAACCTGCAAATCCCGTGCTACGCCACCGCGCAGGACGCCGGGGGCATGCAGGCCATCTCGGAGAGCCAGTTGACAGAAACGAAGGACTGGAGCTACTCTGGGGAAGTCACGATGTCAGCCCTGTTCTACGTCATGCCAACAATTGACATGAAGTTCCAACTCATTGGGGGGCCCGCCGTGGGGCTGATGTTGGGGCTGCTGCTGGAGGACAAGTTCGAGACGTCTGGCGATCAGGCGAGTGGCCTGGCGGCGACCTGCTCCAACGTGTTCTCTGTCAAACTGCACGCCCAGCTCAATATTGGGGCGTTCCTGGACATCGGTCTCGCCGGCATCTCCGTCTACAGCCACCGCTTCACGCCCGCCATTTTATGGGACTACACGAAGACCCTCTACACGGCAGAGTTGGATTGCAGTGCCAATGCTCGAGCACTTGCGCCGGCCACCCGGGGAGCGGGAATCCCGTTCACGTACAGCGGGTGGAGCTTCACCACCAGGAGCCCAATCTCCACGTATGCGGCCCCACAATGCCCCTCTGCTGAGGCGAACGTCACGCTGACCATTGAGGGCTACAATGCGGCCGGGGGCTACTTGGAGGTCGCCGTCACCTACGCGGCGTATTCGGGGGGCGACTGGTACCTATTCCACAGGCCCTACCGCGCAACTGGCGACATGAGCCTTTTCGTCCTCATGGAGGACCCCGCCAGAACAACCTTCGAGAGTTCGACGGACGCCGCCGCCGAGACCTCCATCCCCTACACAATCGTGGGGCGGATTGCGGTCCTGCCCACGGCGGTCGTTGCCCATGTCTGGGGGGACTGCTTCCAAGGGACGCTGTATGCGCCATTGGCTGCCGCGTCCAAGGCCGCCCCCGCCCTTGGAGCGCCGCAGGCCATCGCAGACAGTGAGCAGTTCCAGGATTACATCGCAGGATTTGGCATGGTCCCGGGCAGACCCCCAAGCGAAGGGAACGCCAGCTTCAACACAACCGAATCCGTCAGCCACGGCGGCCTGGCCTACGGTTTCTACACTGCCGCCGCCGGGGCCGCCCTGCCGGCGCTCTCGGCATCGCAGGGGTCGTTCCGCATGCAGGACTATGGCCCCGGGGTGGCCAAGGCGGTGGTGGTCGCCATGGACCCCGCGGACGCGGCGGCCGCTCTTGGCACGGCCCCCACTGCGCCCGCCGACGCCATCGCCGCGCTGACCATGATCTCGATCACGCGGTACGACTCCTCCGGAGCGGCAGTCTCACAGGCGACCGTCACCTTCGAAGTGACGATCACGGGCCTCACGGGGGACCCAGTGTTCTACCGCTTCCCTGACAACTCCGCCGAGGGCTTCCTGGTGACTGGCGAGGGAGGCACCGTGGGGCCGTGTGCCACCCCTGCGACTGGGTGCTACTCCGTCACCTCGTTGATGACCTCCGGTTTCGTGGCTTACAACACATCAAATGCCACTAGTACTGCCACCGATGAGAGTGACGATGAGCTGTGGTTCCTGCTCTTCCTGCTCTTCATCATTCCGCTGGTGGCCGGCGCTGTCCTGTGGTACCTCCACAGCCGGGGCCCGTCCAAAGCAGAAAGGGCCATCAGTCTTGGCGTGCCGCTTGGCGTCTACCCTCCACCTGCATTCCCAGCCCCTTCCACTCCCATCCCCTCACCATATGTACCGCACGCGCCCGTCCCTGTGGCATACGCTCCTTCCACTGCCTTTCCGCCTCGTGCCTGAGCCTTGTGGGTTGGGCGATTCCTTGCCGGCACCTCCTCAACGTTTTCTGCCATTTTGGCATCGGTTCGTACTGGATCAGGCTGCATTGACAAAAGGATCTAGAGTTTGGGAGGTTGGGGGGTCTGCAGATCGCCCAGACGGGCTTGGGTCCGCTGCTTCCAACATTTCCTGTAGGATGATGCTTTATGCCACAATTTTACCCTGCAGCATGTTGGCGAAAGGGCTGGGGGCGGCAAGCTTTTGAAACCCTGTTCACTCTCTTTTGTGGCTGCGCACGTCATTGCGTGTGTCTCCACACTGAACTCCACACTTGACAAGTGACACACAGGCACCCCCTCTTTCAAGTCGGAGACCGGAGCCTTTTTTTTCGTTGTTGGTGCGCGTGTTTTCAGGGGTGCTGCCTTGTTTGGCTGTGGAGCTGGCTGTTAGTGTTCCGTTGTTGTTGAGTCATTTGCATTTGTGTTTCATTCAGGTGTTTTTGACGGCAGAGGATTTTAGACTCCCCGACTCGTTGTGGGTCTGCCATGAAGCACTGTGCTCGGCTTTGATGCAGTGCCAACACTGCTGCATATTTCTACCTCCCCGAAGCCCCACCCTGGGAGGCTAGACCTCTCTTTGGCTTGCAGTGTAGCTGATGAGTCCTAGATGCGCGCGGTCCTCGCAATCTTCTGCCCGCCCTAGTAGCATCTAGCTATCCGGCTACTCAGTGCACTGGAAAGATTGATCCATTGTGGGTTTTCTGGGCCTCAATTCTTAGCGCAATAAGTGTGTATTGTGCAGACCATCGGGCTACATCACGGTGCAGTCTAGGGCAATGGTTTCACCATTGTCGCAGCATACAAGGATTTGTGCATGCAAGTGCACGCGGGCAAGAATGCGGGCTGCCGGGACAATACAACTAGGCTCTACAAACAAGTCTTCAAACAAAGAAGCCCAGGATACATTACTCGAGGCCCGTGACAAAAGAATCCCGTACCGCGCCCTGAGATCCCGGTCTCCCCAACATGCAGTTCTGCCCTAAGTATTTCTGCAGTATAGTGCTGTGGGCTCCAAGGCTTTCAAAATATATTGGTTGCTGCTTGCATGGCAGTTGGCATCTCCTGCATGTTGATCCCACAAACTGGTGCTGATGGTGAATCCACTTTGGTCTGGGTTTTGGTTTGGTGTGGGACACAGCAACCCTGCCTCTGTGTGCGACTGGCACATCACCCCCAGAAAAGCTGCCATGGACAAAATAGGTTTCATTTGCATGCCCTGCAGATCACAGCTGGTCAGCACTTCATATGCAAAAGAACAGTGCTGGAACTGTGCTTCTGCTTGGCAATCTGCACTGGTTCTGTTGCACACTGGCCTTGCTTTGAGTGAACGCTCAATGTTCTGATCTTCGACAATCTCTGAGGGAAATGCATTGTTTCTTGTTCTTTTCAAGAATGACGCGGACATGTTCCAATTTCAGCCAGGATACTGGTATTGAGGGTTGTGGGTGTGACTCTAGTAGTGGTTCAGGGTTGTACTCAGGGCGTGCAGTGGACATGCACTATCAAGATTCAGCATACATTGCAACAGGTGTGAGACAATGACAAGCATTTCTGATGCCCATTATCAAACCTGGGTTGGTGTGAAAAACAGCAACCCTGCTTCTGTGTGGGATTTGCACATCCCCCCCAAGAAAACTGCCATAGACAAAATAGGTTTCATTTGCTTGCCCTGCGGATCACAGCTGGTCTGCACGTTATATGTAACAGAACAGTGCAGGAACTGGGCTTCGGTCTGCTGACCTGCACTGGTTCTGTGTCAGGCTGGCCCTGGCCCAGATGAAAGCTCAAAATTCTGATCTTTGACAATCTCTGAAGACATTAATTGTTTCTTGTTTTTTTCAACAATGATGCTGACATGTTCCACGTTGAGCCAGGATACTGATATTGACGGTTGTGGGTGTTGTGGGTGTGAATCTAGTAGTGGTTCAAGGTCGTACTCAGGGCATGCAGTGAACATGCACTATCAAGGTCCAGCACACATTGCAACAGGGTGTGCAACAATGACGAGCTCTTCTGATGCCATAAACCTCTCTGGTAAGTCCATTTTTGCAATCAATGCAGACCGTATGTGGTGCATGTAATACTGTGGGCTCCAAGGCTTTCAAAATATATTGGTTGCTGCTTGCATGGCAGTTGGCATCTCCTGCATGTTGATCCCACAAACTGGTGCTGATGGTGAATCCACTTTGGTCTGGGTTTTGGTTTGGTGTGGGACACAGCAACCCTGCCTCTGTGTGCGACTGGCACATCACCCCCAGAAAAGCTGCCATGGACAAAATAGGTTTCATTTGCATGCCCTGCAGATCACAGCTGGTCAGCACTTCATATGCAAAAGAACAGTGCTGGAACTGTGCTTCTGCTTGGCAATCTGCACTGGTTCTGTTGCACACTGGCCTTGCTTTGAGTGAACGCTCAATGTTCTGATCTTCGACAATCTCTGAGGGAAATGCATTGTTTCTTGTTCTTTTCAAGAATGACGCGGACATGTTCCAATTTCAGCCAGGATACTGGTATTGAGGGTTGTGGGTGTGACTCTAGTAGTGGTTCAGGGTTGTACTCAGGGCGTGCAGTGGACATGCACTATCAAGATTCAGCATACATCCCAATAGACATGCACTACCAAGGTCCAGCATACATTGCAACAGGTGTGAGACAATGACAAGCATTTCGGATGCCCATTATCAAACCTGGGTTGGTGTGAAAAACAGCAACCCTGCTTCTGTGTGGGATTTGCACATCCCCCCCAGAAAAACTGCCATAGACAAAATAGGTTTCATTTGCTTGCCCTGCGGATCACAGCTGGTCTGCACGTTATATGTAACAGAACAGTGCAGGAACTGGGCTTCGGTCTGCTGACCTGCACTGGTTCTGTGTCAGGCTGGCCCTGGCCCAGATGAAAGCTCAAAATTCTGATCTTTGACAATCTCTGAAGACATTAATTGTTTCTTGTTTTTTTCAACAATGATGCTGACATGTTCCACGTTGAGCCAGGATACTGATATTGACGGTTGTGGGTGTTGTGGGTGTGAATCTAGTAGTGGTTCAGGGTCACCACAACCACAACCACAACCACAACCACATTATGACCCATGGCCCTGCCATGTTTCCGTTCCCCTTAGGGGGTGTACTTATAGTCAGATAGACGTGCAGAGATATCACAAGCCCCCATACCACATTTTTCAACAGCCCATGGCACTGAGGCACAGCGTCGCCAAGCCAGGCACCGCCCCTTTTTATTCCAGCATGCCCGCCTGCCCACAGCCGTATGGTGCACCGCGAGCAGTCCGCCAAGTGTAAATTGCGTTTCATGGGAATCCCGGTTGATGCCGGCTCTTTACACGACCCCCCCCCCCTCCTCCCTTGCGCCCTGATTTCTGCAAAGTTAATGACACCACCCAGGGCCGTGGACGCCTCATGGGACGGCCGGAAAATTTTGGCCCGTTTGGTTGTTGACCACGTCTCCGACTACCCCCACACCCTCTCAAGGGCTGGCCTTCAGAGCGGGACTGCACAAGGGCAATCCGCTCTGATGTTGAATTGCTTCGTGGTCCTCCACGGCCGGTCCCCCAGAGCACCCCCAACCACCAACCCCGTGCCCATGAAGTTTGGGGGAATGCGTGCCTCTGGGACCGGCATTCCCGTTCTGCACAGACGATTCTGGTTCTTTACCTTGGCACCCCCCTCCCCCTTGGCACGGGGATGTGAGCACACCCTTCAGCCGGAGGCTGCTGGATGTGGCCCAATCCTCTGCCAGAGGCGGCCGGATGTGGTGATTGTGGTTCTTCTGGTGTTGATTGATGACGCAGTGCTCCCGGGGCTTCTGGATGAAGGGTGCCACTTCTTTTATCCACAGTGCAACCAGCCCCATCCACCTGCAACGGGTGATGATGCTGCATCACACCCCTCCAGGTGCACCTCATGGATGTTGATTCCGTGTTCGAAATTAATATTCTCTGGTTCTTTTGCATTCTGTGCGCGCCCACTGACCAGAGTTGCCACTTGCGTCTGGCAGGGCCAGTGAGTTCTGCTAGTGAACAAGCCTTGCACCATGCACCACTCAGTAATAGCTGCTCCTGTCACACCCAGAACTCAGTAAGAAACAGCCACACCCAGCACAGAACTTAGTAGGGCACAGCTCTTTGTGATCATGTCTGAGTGGGCGGACGCTGTTGGCAAGTCTGCAAGTGATCCCCCGCCCTCTCCTCGCAGATACCCCACCGACTGCTTTGAGAAAGAACCCGGTCACGACCATGAATTGGCATGGTGCGCGGGTGAGTGTTCTGTCCGCAATGGGTATCCTGGTTTCCCTCACTAAGTGTGAGTGTACCCCCCCCCCCCTGTCGTTCCCCACCCCTTGTTGTTCCCCGGGGGGAGGTGGGGGACCGTCACTTGATCAACCCAAAATTTTTCGTAGCGGCTCATTGTGTTGTTGTGTGGGTGACTGTGTTGTGGGGCACTGCCACTTGCATCCCTTGCACTCATGGCAGGACATTTTGCTCACTTTCGCTGAAATGGAACTTGATAGCACAACCATGTTTCCCCCTGGGACAAATGTGATGTTCATCCGCTCCACGGGGGAACCCTTTTTGGCGCGGGTCGTTGGATATTCGGAGCACGGTGATGCATATCGCCGCATCACTTATGACCGTGATGGCAAGACCGTCTTGCACGACCGTGCGTCTGTTTGGCGCCTCTCACTGCCACGTGCTCCCTCTCCGCCCCGCGTGTACGGTGGTGGTGCGGTCCCCCAGGGGGGGGTGGGGGACCGTCACTTGGTGACCGTCCCCCAGGGGGTGGTGGGGGACCGTCTTCCCTGGGGTGGGGAACGACAAGGGGGGGGGGGGGTATGTGTCACAGGCATCACTGCACCTGTCTCGGACAGGATGAGATGCCCTGACACCGGTGATGCTTATACACCCAACCCAACCCAATGACACCCAAGGGATGCAAACTTTCCACAGTCCAGCTGTCAACCTATGTAAAGCTTGTTTTAGGCAGTATTTATGTGTTTTTCACCTTATTTGGGTATTGGGCGCGCGGGGGGGGGGGGTCTCCCAAGGGATTGGTACACAACCTGCTTATGCAGTTTTTCACCTTGGACAGCTCAAAAAGCGAAGTTTTCAAAACTTATTTTTTTGATTCGGTTATCACCTCAAATGACCATCCAAGGTATGTAAAGCATGTTTTAGGCCGTATTTACTTGTTTTTCACCGTATTTTGACATTGTGTGCGCGGGGGGGGGGGGGGGGGTCCTCCCAAGGGATTGGTACACAACCTGCTGATGCAGTTTTTCAGCTATGGACAGCTTAAAATCGAAGTTTTCGAAACTTATTTTTTTTGATTCGGTGATCACCTAAAATGACCATCCAAGGTATGTAAAGCATGTTTTAGGCAGTATTTATTTGTTTTTCACCTTATTTGGGTATTGGGCTCGGGGGAGGGGTCTCCCAAGGGATTGGTGCACAACCTGGTTATGCAGTTTTTCACCCTGGGCAGCTCAAATATGGAAGTTTTCGAAACTTATTTTTTGATGTCGTGATCACCTAAAATGACCATCCAAGATATGTAAAGCATGTTTTAGGCAGTATTTATGTGTTTTTCACATATTTGGGTATTGGGTGTGGGGGGGGGTTGGGTGTGGGGGGGGGGGGGGGGGCAAAAACTAGATTGGTACACAACCTGCTGATGCAGTTTTTCAGCCAGGACAGCTCAAAAATCGAATTTTCCGAACCTTATTTTTTGATATTGTGGTGACCTAAAATGACTATCCAAGATCTATAAAGCATGTTT
Organism: Eutreptiella sp. 'Long Island Sound 2002'; assembly: GCA_964036045.1. Lineage (NCBI taxonomy): Eukaryota > Euglenozoa > Euglenophyceae > Eutreptiales > Eutreptiaceae > Eutreptiella > Eutreptiella sp. 'Long Island Sound 2002'. The sequence goes on from OZ038381.1 coordinate 14,002,130, forward strand.
TAGGCAGTATTTTTGTGTTTTTCACCTTATTTGGGTATTTGGTGCAATAGGGGGGGGTGTCTGCATATACGTCTCGCCGTCTTGCACCCTTGCACATGCACACCCCACCGCACTGGATGCCAGTTGGCAACTAAAGTTCGGTGCACCCTTACAGAGCCACTGGGCTACGACCACACGGCGCACAACCAATGTGCTGACCATCCAAGGTATGTAAAGCATATTTTAGGCTGTATGTATGTGTTTTTCACATATTTGGGTATTGGTGTAAAGCATATTTTAGGCTGTATGTATGTGTTTTTCACATATTTGGGTATTGGGTGTGTGGGGTGGGGGGGGAACCTAGATTGATACACAACCTGCTTATGCAGTTTTTCAGCCAAACCAGCTCAAAAATCGAAGTTTCCTTATTTTTTTGATATTGTGGTGACCTAAAATGACCATCCAAGATATGTAAAGCATGTTTTAGCCCGTATTTATGTAGTTTTTACCCTATCTTGGGTGTGTTTTGCTTGGGGTAGATTCTCTACGAGGTGGACTTGCCGAAGGCAATAGAATTTCTGAAACTTATTTTTTTGATTTCGTGATCACCTAAAAATGACCATCCAAGATATGTGAAGCATGTTTTAGCCCGTATTTATGTAGTTTTTACCCTATTTTGGGTGTGTGTAGCTCAGGGTAGGCAGTATTTATGTATTTTTCACCTTATTTGGGTATTGACTTGGGGGGGGGGGGGTGTTCCCAAGGGATTGGTACAGAACCTGCTGATGCAGTTTTTCACCGTTGGTAACTCAAAAATTGAAGTTTTCAAAAAAAATTGATATTTCGACCACACAAATGACCATCCAAGATATGTAAAGCGTGTTTTAGGCAGTATTTATGTGTTTTTCACCTTAGTTGGGCTTGGGTTGGTGGGGGGAAGGGGTCTCCCAAGGGATTGGTGCACAACCTGGTTATGCAGTTTTGCACCCTGGGCAGCTCAAAAATCGAAGGTTCCGAAACTTATTTTTTGATGTTGTGGTCCCCAAAATGACCATCCAAGGTATGTAAAGTATGTTTTTAGGCAGTATTTATGTGGTTTTCCCGTATTTTGGGTGTGTGTTGCTCGGGGTAGGTTCTATGCAAGGTGGATTTGCCGAAGGCAATAGAATTTCAAGTTTCGACTTTTTCTGAAACTTTTTTGTTGCCCCTGGGATGGGTTTGGGTGATCATTTGCCATTCGCAGTGATGAAATATCCTATGGAAAGCATGTTTTAGACCCTCTTTGTGCATTTTTCGCCATCCCAGTCCACACTGCCGCCGCGGCGGCAGCACGGCAGGGCCAGCACGGAAGAGACCTAGTCCCCTCTGGCACGTCCCTCCTGGCCGCCGTGCAGGCACAGGCGGGGGGCTTGTAGGGGAGGACACGGGCGCCTGAACTCGACTCGGCCCACCTCCCCGCCCCTCTGCCTCTGTACATAGACCAGTGGACGTTAATCGACGAATGCCCTCTTCGTGCATTTTTCACCCTATTTGGGTGTGTCCTGCCGTTTTCCAGCCTCAGCAGCTCAAAAATGGAAAGTTCCGAAACTGATTTTTTTTTGATATTCTGACCATCCAAAATCATCAAATATCCTATGTAAAGCATGTTTCAAACCCTCCATATGTGTTTTTCACCCTATTTGGGTATTTTTTTGTAGGGGGAGGGGGGGGGGGTCCGAAGGAGGTTGGGGCACAACCTGCTGATGCAGTTTGCTACTCTCGGCAGCTCAAAAATGGAAATTTTTAAAACCGATTTTTTTTGTTTTTCTGACCATTCATAATGATCAAATATCCTGAGCAAAGCATGGTTTAGACGCTCTATATGTGTTTTTCACCCTATTTGGGTGTTGGACGGAGGATGGGGGGCTTCTGAATGACTTTGTGATGAGATAATTGATTTACTGACTGTGCACCCTCTCTCTTCGAGGTGTCTTGGCGATAGGTAATAGAATTTTTAATTGCATTTGGTTTGTGCTCTCGGGGGGTCATGGTTGTGATGGGTGTACAGCACAGGTGCCAACAACACACGTGCATGCAGTGCGACTGCAGAACATTACCGTCCCCCAAGAACAGCACAGTCCCTCTGGGGCAGCATTCTTCCACTAGGCACACACTGCACACAGCAGCCGGCATTCCCCCAAGTGGTTCTGCGGATTCCCCTGCCCGCATCCCCCCTGTCCCGATGTACTGTGCTTTGTGACCATGCGAGTCCAGTATCCGTTGCTCATGGCCCCCCTGTCCCGCCGCTTTGCCTGCCATCCCCAGTGTGTGCCGTGTGGCTGTCTCGTGGTCAGAGGTCCTACATGCTCCCCACAGCAGCCACCCCATTGCGTGACCGTTTCATTGACCTTTGCATGAGGATTGCATGACGTTGCATTGTGGCGCATGATCTCGCTGCCCCTTCACCTGCACTCCGCTTTACATACCTGTTACGACCTCCGGCTTTACATACCTGTTACGACCTCCGTGGCTGCCTCCAAAGAGCTGCAGTTGAGGACACAGACCAGGATAAAGATGGAAATAGAAACAACAACAGAGGCAGAGGACAGAGAATCTTGAGAAAGACGTAGATATTGATAGAAAGACGTAGATATTGATAGAGAGACATAGATAGAACCCCACTTCTATCGCGATCTTGTTGGATTGCAAACAGTAGGGTTTTATTGTTCCAAGTAACATCTTGGTGCCTGATTTTGCCTGCTTCCCTGGAAAAAGATCTACTACCATCCTTGCCGCATTGCAGTACTGTGAATGAATGGTTAGCTGGTCCCCCGGGCCCCAATGGCACTCCTTTCACCCGAGCCAACCGCCCCCCCCGGGCTACGAGTACAGCGCCCGGCAGTCCCCACCTCCCGGCTTCTACGCCCCGCCCCCGCATGACCTCGCCGGGGGCCCGTACGGCTACGGGGCCCCCCCTCTCTACGACCCCGACGCGTACTACCAGCGGCCCGGGGACCCCTTCTACTGGGGGGCCCCCCTTGGCGGCGGGGCCCCCGCCCCGGCCCCGGACGGCTACGACCCCCAGGCCATGCACTTCTCGCCAGATCTGGCCGTCGGCGACCCCGAGCGCCTTGGCCCTGAGTACACGGACGACGAGACCGCGTCGGAGTCGACAGAGGCCGACGACGGGGGCGGCGCGGGCACCGGCCACCGCATGTTCCATCACCCGTACCAGTCCATGCGCGCGCCCTCAAAGATCGTGTCGGTGCCGTACCAGAGCATGTCGCCGAAGAAGAGGGAGACCCAAGCCGCAGGTCCGGTCCTGCGCGCGGTGCTGCTCAGGGCACCTGTCGGCCGAGGGGGCCCCATCCAGGACATCTTTTAGTGGACGGGATTTTTTTTTTGGTTCAAAACCGTGGTCCCCCATCATTGTCTGTTACCCTCCAACCGCCGTCGGCCACCCCCCCAACCGCCGTCTGTTACCCCCCAACCACCGTCGGTTATCCCCCAACCGCCATCGGTTGCCCTCCAACCGCCGTTGGTTACCCCCCCAACTGCCGTCGGTTACCTCCAACTGCCGACGGGGAGAGCAAGAGACGTGTCTAGGGCTCTGGAACCCTCCCTTCAGCCTTCCTAACCCCCTGCAAAACCTTCCCCGTGCACGATAAAGCGTCTGAAAGAGTGTCCATATGCGGGCCCAGGACGTTCCGTAAGGACACACACACTTTTGTTTTCTGTTTGACGCTCCAGGCTGCCGGAGACAGGCCGGTTGTTGGCAGTTACTGGCCACTCGTTGTCAGCCAACCACTGAGTGCGGCCCAATTTCGTTGGTTTGCCCTGTTTTATGGCAATATTATTGATGTATGTATTATTACCATATTCTTGTCAGTTATTTATTACATTATTGTTTTTGGTTTCTCGGGGCGGGGGCGCCAAGTTGGGAGGTGCCCTCCCAACACTGCGCATTTTCTGGCCCAAAACAGCCTTTTTTTTGGCCCCAAAGAGCCCCAAGACCCATTCAAAACGGACCAACGAAGGGAAGCCGTAGCTACATTAAACATGCGCCTTGACTTCTTCGCAACAAAGAGCCCTTAGTTGCCCTCTAACTCCACAACATGTCCAAGAAACGGTCCAAAAATGGCCAAAAATGGCTTTGAATGTGCGCAGCTTGTGTCAAACAGCCTTAAAACCAAGAACGGGCCGTATCTTGGGCTACTTGGCTCAAATCAGAAATCTGAGGGCACCTAGTCCACCCGCAACGCCCCTCTTTTTGTGGTTTCCGAGCCTTAGAATCACCCAACGAGACACCCAGACCCCCGTGCCATTGGTCACTTGGTGGAGCTAGACGGCAGCCCGAGCCGCACACGGTGGGGACCAATGGTGGGTCCACCAGGGTCCCCGGAGCGAAAAAAATGATTTTTTCCAAAGTTGTTCCTAGACCACTTGGGATGCTCAAACAAGTGTTTTAGCCCATTTTGAGCCTGTGGTGACGCGTTTTGGCCCATGGCAAATCCTGAAATGCCTTGAAAATGGGCCGTTGTGGGACCAAAAATGGGTCAAAAATGGGTCAAAAACGCATTTTTCCAACAGTGATCGTGGACCATTTGGGGTGCACAAACGAGTGAATTGTGCCCATTTTGAGCCCGTTTTCACCCAGTTTTGCCCATTTTGCCACATGTATGCACCAAGTTGTACAGTTCGCACGTGCCTTAGAGCCATATTGTCGAGCGGCGTAGAGTTGGGGAGAGGGTGTAGATTAGAGGATATATACATTTTTATGATACATGTATGTGTGTGTGTGTGTGTGTGTGTGTGTGTATGTGGGTGTTCTACCCGGGGGGTGGGGGTCAAACAGGCCGTTTTGTGGGGAATAGAGCAAATCACCTCGCACAGGTTGTTAGATCAAAGCCAGGCAAACGTATATAGGGGAAAACGCTACATACCCCCCCATTTTGGGCCTTTTTGGGCCTATTCGTGTACCCTACCCCAAGGGGTTGAATTGTTAGTTTAACCCCTTTTAAAATCATTATTTTGTCCAATAAACGCATCCCCCCATGAGTTTTTGGTCCGCCCCCCCCCCCCCCCAGAGCCCCCCCACTTGAACCCCACTTTTTTGAGGTTTTGAGGAAGGTGGGGGTGGGGGGCGGGGGGGGGGGGTCAAAAAATGACCCCCTCTTTTTTTGGGTCAAAAATGATGAATCTTTTGGTTTTTTCTATTTTGAGCCGAAAAAGTGTTTCCGGGTCCCGACACCATGGGTTTGTATGGGGCGGAGTGGGACGAGCGCTTGTGCAGTTTATGCACTTTCCAGCCATTTTTGGTATGTTGGCAATTTTGGCGACCCCGGTGACCCCGTGGTACCCACTCTGAGGGGTGTGAGTGGGGATGCTGTGACAATATACGCCTACTAGGATATGAAAGGACGTTTTTTGCAGTCTCTAGCCTTGCCTAGGGCCGGTCAAACCCCGTGCCAAAAATGCGAAATGAATGTTTCCACCAATAATGGCTCACATGAGTGAATGGGCCGGTGCACAACCCGCTAATGCAGTTTTTCACCCTGTACAGCTCAATAATCGAAGTTTTCGAAACTTATTTTTTTCATACCGTGATCCCCTAAAATGACCATCCAAGGTATGTAAAGCATGTTTTAGGCCGTCTTTATGTGGTTTTCATTTTATTTGGATATTGGACCTTGGGGGGGGGGGGTCTCCCAAGGGATTAGTACACAACTTTTTCACCCTGGGCAGCTCAAAAATCGAAGTTTTCGAAGCTTCTTTTTTTGATATTGTGGCCCCACAATATGACCATCCAGGGTATGTGAAGCATGTTTTAGGCTGTATTTATGTGTTTTTCACCTTATTTGGGTATTGGGTGCGGGCGGGGGGTCTCCCAAGGGATTGGTTGGTACACAACCTGCTTCTGCAGTTTTTCAACCTACACAGCTCAAAAATCGAAGTTTCCGAAACTCATTTTTTTGACATTGTGATCACCTAAAATGACCATCCAAGATATGTAAAGCGTGTTTTAGCCTGTATTTCTGTAGTTTTTACCCTATTTTGGGTGTGTGTTGCTTGGGGTAGATTCTCTGCAAGGTGGATTTGCCAAAGGCAATAGAATTTTTCACCATTTTTGGACTTTTGTCACTCTCGCACGGGAAACCCCCCCCCCCCTTATTTTAGGCGTGCTGAATCCAAAAAACCAAGGGTTAGAGCATGGGGAGACGGTGGCGAGGCTTTGTCGAGGGCCGAAGTTGGTCTATTTGGCTGTTTTTGCCTGTTTTCCATGCGCAACAGACATGGAAAAACCTTACATTCATACATCCACTATTTAAGCCATAATGTGTGGTTTTTTTGCATTTGGGTCGTGTACCCCCCCTATTTTGGACATACCGGATTGAAAAAAAAATGTCTCAAGGCTCAACGGCACAATGGGAAGGCATAGCAAGGCAATCCGTTCCAGATGGCGTCATCGCTATGGTTTAGCTGAGTTGAGCAGATTCTCAAGCACCCAAATTGACAATAAATCCTGAATGTCTTTGACATATCGTTGAGTTAGGACCTAGGGCCAAAATCAATGGATTCGGAATGAAAAAATGCATCTTTTTACCCTCTTTCATTTTCAGATTTCATGACGATATGTTGGAGTAATGGGCCCAACGTGGTTCACTGGTACCTGTGTAGTACAACATCTGGCACGCCGAAATCTTGACTCGTCGAGAGTAAATGGCCCGTGGCGCCAGCATATCGTTGAGTTGAGGTCCGAAACCTTGATTTTTGAATTCGGCACACTCAAAAAGGGGGGGGGGGGTCCTAGCATACCCAATGGACCAAGGTACCATGGCCCACCGTTGGCCCGGAGTGGACTACCTACTATTCGCAACTGTTTGACCCCCCCCCCCCCGGCAGAACACCCATGTATATTATTATTATTATTATTATTATCCCTATTATTTACGGCTGAAGCTTTTTTTTTTTTGATGACACGTTCTGATGGGGCCACGAACAGCCCTGAACAGCCACCCATCGGTTAAAGGGGGGGCTGCTTACCGCCTCTCCTTTGAGTCCGCAGGCCACGACGAGACCCCCCATGGTCCACAGGTCCTCACAGCAGTGGCAGCTGGCAGCCAACCGCTGCTGTCCAGCGACCTCCTGCACACAGTCTTGGCCACCGTGCGACGGCACAACTGACGGGGCACGATGGGGCTTGCATTGTGTTTACTGTCTGCACTGACTGCATGGCACACCGCCGTTTTGCTCAGCCTTCAGTCTTTCTTATGCTCCATTAGCACACTGGGTTGCTGACGGGCCTGGCAGTTCCCGCTGCGTTTCCTGGTGTCAGATTTAGCTCACCCTCACGACATGGTACGTCTGTTACCACATTGCATTGTGGGACAACCGTAGCATTGGACAGCTCTGATCCTTGATTCCGAGAGTTTTCTCAAGTGCCATCTGGTGAGAGGGCTTCGCCAGCTTATAATGGCCTGGGACCCCCCCCCCCCGCCCCCCCCAAAAAAAGCATTGTGATTGCTGTCTGCTTTGCGCCCTGCCTGTTTGTGTGTGTGCTTGGGGGACAGGGAAGCGGTGGTGGGCGATGGGCACGTCCGTGCCCATGGGAGTTGTGGAGGGTTGGGGCCGGGCACTGGCATTCCATCAGCCCTTAGGCATGCATCCAGGCACCTCTTGACCCTCCTGCCTCCAAATCCTCCATTTTTCCTCCATCTTGCCAAAGAGGAAATGGGGTTAGGGGGACGGACACCAGGAACCACAAAGTGGGGGCCTGCCTCTGTATTGGTCCCCCCCTGTATTTTGAAACGATCATCAGTGACGTTGTCTTAGGAGGTCTGATGTTGTGTTATGCCGCCCGCTGTTAACACCGGACAAATACTGCAGTACACAGCTGTCGCCGGACTGCTGACTTGGCGTACATCTTGCTGTACCTTCAAGGGCTCACCGTGCGCTGTGCAAAAAGTTGGCTATTTTGGACCTGTTCCCCCTGATGCCCAAGGTGACCGCAGTAACTACTGAGTTCCCATCCACAGGACTGCTCAGATTCTTACCCAGTCCAAAAACTCAGATACAGCTGTGTTTCACACTGAAAATGCCAGATTGCTGTCCAAATCTGCTGTTTATGCCTTGCGGACGGATGCTCCCCTGGCGGTGGGTGGTTTGCAGGGTGGTCACGGGAAACCTGACTTGCTAATGGGTGCTGTGCCCGTGCTGTGCAGAACCGCCCCCTCATACTGCACCAAAGCGAGAAGCATTCAAGGCCCAAAGGCTCCTGCATGAGGCAAGTACACCTCTACAGCACCGGGGGGGGGGGGTGCCAGGCCCGCTCCACCCAGGCCCTTCCAGGGTCCGGTATCCGACACAACAGCCTTTGCATCCCGGGCGGGTCCAGGCCCTGTGCTTCCGGGCCCCTTGCGAGTGCGGCACTCAGAGCCACAGCTGCCATTTGCTGCTGCAGACACCGCCCCGGCCCCTGAGGCGGCCCCGAACGAGGAGGACGGCCTCATGGCCTCTGCCAACGCCCTCATCAAGGAGCACTACGACAAGAACGGGAACCTGAACATCACCGCGGAGGACCTGGCGGCCCGCATGGTCGACGCCCACGGGCAGAAACGCCAGGAGGGCGCCCTCCCGGTGGCCACGACGGCGCTCAGCAACTGGCGGAGGAAAATCGGTGCGTGCTGCCCGCCGGCCTCTCCCCCTCCCCCATGCGTGAGGCAGGCGCGGCTGGAGCTAAGTGGCGGGTCCACACCTGACCTATTGAGCCCCCCCCCTCCCCCGTGCAGAGTACCAGTTCAATGGCACGTGTGGTTCACCAACTGTTGTCTCCTGAAGTGGCCTTCGCCCTAAAGGCCAGGGTTTGGCTGCCAATGTGCTGCAGGCATTGGGCGGCGGGGGGCATTGCCCTGCCTCCCCGTCACCCCCCCCCCCCCCCGGCCCTGCAGCACCGCCCTCCAATTGTACACGCAAAGCGGTACACACCGCACACGTGCATGCGCGCCGCACCTCTGCAGGAGACATGCCGGTTAGCCACACTGCCTGACTTTACGAATCTTTTTACGCTAGATCTGACGCAACCCTTTGACTACAACTGTGGCATCTAGTTCTAGACTACCCCCTCCCCCCCATTGAAAAAGCTACGCCCTTGTCCAAGCTACAGCGGGTGTAGGGACGTGTTAATTTGGTACCTAATTTGATTCGGTACCAAATGCAGTGCGGCCACATAAGACATGGGTTTGGTGACAAATTTGCCAGTCACCTGGGGTCATGGACACATCTGCTGTGAGTTTTTGCCCACTTGACCCCACATAGGTCTGATTTTGGGGATAGTTGTGCATTATACTCCCCTTTCTTGCACCAGCTCACCATGCAAACTTCTCTTTTTGAACCCGGGCGTCTACGGTCTTGTCCAAGCTACAGTAGGCGTAGGGACCGTATTAATTTGGGACTTTTGCGTAGCTTATACAAAGGGGGGGGGGGGTACATATGCAACAGATTTGATCTTGGGTTGCTTTGGCATGGCAGTACGCACTGCACCACCATGCACCAAAGTAATCTGCAGGCACAGGTCCGGCTTCTCCCCATGGGGCACGCGATTCATCCTGTGACTGCGCTGTGTGACCTCTGGCACTGCTGTCGAGACCGGGCAGTCAGCCCGAGCGCCTTACTGCTACTCAGCACAGGCCTGATGTATGAAAAAAAACAGAAGAACACCAACACCAGCCGGCTCTTGACCCCTGGGGGACCAGTCTGGAGAGCGAGCCAGGGAATGTAGTGTCATGTAGGCCAGCGGTAGTGGCCGACAAAACACGGCTACCCCCCCCCCCCCTTTTGCGAGAGCAACGCCCGTGTCAGAGCAACAGCGGGTGTTGTTTCTGCAACTTTTGGAACCGTAGAAATTGGCGGTTCGTTTTCTTGGTGGTCCATGAAGATCACATTTTTTCGGTGATTTGGGGACATTTGGGGATTTAGCACATTGGCAGCCCTTTGAACGCATCGTATGTTGAATTCTTTCGTTTTGCAGTGCAATTTCTGTGCCTGAAAATGTGCGTGTACAGTCGGAGTACGGTTCCCCAGGGGGGGGGGGGGGGCTGGGGGGGGGGGGGGGGGCGCGTCACTTGGCAACCTCCCCCCAGGGGCTGGCAGGGGACCGTCTTCCCTGGGGTGGGGCAGGACACAGGGGTGGCAGGGTGTGTGGGGGGGGGGGGGTTGGCACGAGGCCATGGTGCTGTTTGTGTGCCTTTGGCGGCGCCTATTGGCCTCTCGCCCTTGCATATCCTGACCCTCTGTGGGCCCGAACGCGTTTTGGTTTTTTTTTGGGGGGGGGGGCAATGCAGGAGGGGCTGGGGCAGTGTCTCTGGATGGCGCGGTGGCTGGCCCTCGTCCCCCCCCCTGTTCCGCAGAGGAGCATGCGACCAGCAGCCCCCCAACAACAGCCCCCCAGGCGACGACGGAGGAGGCCACCCCGGCGCGGCACGTGGAGGTCTTCGCGCACCGGGTCACGCGGCTGATCTTCAACTCCCCCGCGCACTCCGCGGGGCTGGTCCCGTTCTTTGACCACCTTGTGGCCTTTGACGACATCAAGTTGGGGTCGGACACGCAGTGGTTTGCGAAGTACGCGCAGGCCCGCATCGGCAAGGTGTGTCAGGGGGGAGGGGGGGGGGGGGGGGCAGTGATGTGTGGGTCCGCGACATGTGCCCAGGCAATCTCATGTCGGATGGATGCACAGCGGGACACAGGCACCGGCCACATACCCGGGGGCACCAAGGCCGGTGGGCTGCCGTGAATATACTTCACAGTACCCTAACAGCCCTTATGGAACCCAGCACCCCCGCCGCCGAGCGGAAAGCGGTGCTCTGGCAGTGCCAGGGCACGTGCAGGGCAGCACATAAGACAGTTGCTCGTCAGTGGCCAACAGAAGACCACAGGTGCCTCTCTGCCAAGAAGATAGCGGCCGACAGGTGCCTCCCACCCCCACCCACAGCTCCACGCGGAGAGTACGTTAGAGCGCCGGGCAAAGTCTCCCCCCCAGTTGTCCCCCTTTTTTCCCATTTTTTGTCCCCTTGTTGGGGACCCCCGAGAAGGCAGGGGTGATGTAACCATTCCGCCCCCACGTGGGCCCCCGAGACGGCGAGAGGGGTGATGTAGCCTGGGCTGGAGGAGGGAGTGATGTTTGGGGGAAAGCATTGGCATAGATAGCCGGAACATTGATTTGGATGCCAGGCAAACGTACCCACACAGTGTGCAGTGCTCTCGGTGGGTGGGGGTGGCGGGGGTCCAATCAAGGCTGGTGGGCGACTGTGAAGTACACCTGGTGGACTGTGAAGTACACCTGGTGGACTGTGAAGTACACCTGGTGTGCAGTGCTGTTGCGGGGGGGGGGGGGGCGACTTCCATTGGGGTGCCCATCGGTGCTCGCTGCACTCCTGCAGACGCTGGACGTGCATGCCCCCCCCCCCCCTCCTCGCAAACAGGGGGCGCCCATGCATCCCTATGCCTGCTCCTGTCCCCAGAGGACCAGTCAGAAGCGCCTGTGGGTCTTTGGTCATGGGTGCTGGATGCGCTGTTCCAGGGCGGCAGACCTGCAGGTGTAGGGCAAAGTCGGGCTCGGCGGCCCAGCCGGACAGGGGGGTGTCCATTTGTTTTACCGGTTTGTGAGAGGCGCCCGGGGTTGTACTTCAGCCGTTGACGAGCCCGCTTTCCTTTCTTCTGCTTCTGCGGCGGTTCCTGATGGTGTCTTCAAGGCAATTTCTTTCCCTAGAAAAGAGGGCCTCCCGTGCGGCTTTTGGTTAGAAGCCGCAGGGCCATTATTGGTGGAAACGGTGATTTTGCGTCTCTCACACAGCCCGTGACCGACTCCAGGCAAGGCTAGAGACGGCAAAAAACGTCCTTTCGTATCCTAGTAGGCATATGCTGTCACAACATTCCCACTTGCACCCCTGAGAGTGGGCACCACGCGGTCACCAGGGATGGATATAATTTTGGTGCCACTTGGGGGGTCCGGCTCCGGGGGGGGGGGTGGGGCTCATTTTTTGTGACTGGTCACAAAAAACATAAAGGGCCATAGTGGGAAAGTGCAAACCCAAAAAATATCGTGACCAAATAAGGTGTCTGCGGTGGAATGTCATGTGTGCCTGTGTGCCTGCCGGTACGGCAAATTTACTGTGACGGTTGGTAGTTGTACACTGTTTCTGTATGCCATTGTTTCAGGCCCTTTCGTTCCTTTTTGTCATAATGGGCCGCAAGAAATTTCCTTGCACATGTGATCCAACCTGCAAGAGTGATGCTACATGCAGGCACAAGCGTAGCAAAGCAAAGTTGTGGGGTGCCACACCGCGCAAGAGGAGGCGCACTTCACAGAATGTGCGCAAGCCACGCAAGGATACGGGTGGGCGGAGGAAGGACAGTAACACACTGCCTGCATCAGGTGAATGTAATGATAATCTGGCGGACATGTCAGATGGGGCAAGCTCCTTGTCCTCCTTTGCATCTATTACTACAGGTTCATCAAGTGGCAGTGGCAGCGATAGTGTAGTGATAATCAGACGTCAAGTAGTCGTAGCTGCAGCGAGCAAGACAATTTTGTGACTGGGAGTGATGACAGTGAATGACATTGAATGACCCTGAATGACATTCGTAATGGTCCATACACAGCGCACTATGCGTGTCAAATGTGCTGTGTATCCCATGTTGCATCATCCCCCCCCCTCCCATGCACATGTACGGGCAGAGGGCTGCCCAAAACAGCCGGTTGTGGGTCACTTTTTTTGTGACCAAATATCGTGACCTTTTTTGTGACCAAGGGGGGGGATGGGGGGGGGAGTCCGGGCCGGACCCCCCCCCCCGTTATATCCATCCCTGGCGGTCACGAAGGTCACCAAAACCCCCAACATAGCAAAAATGCCTAAAAACTGCATAAACTACACAAACGGTCATTTGGCATCTTTTACACAGGCCGTCACGCATAAGATATCGAACTGCCATGTTGATGATGGACAGATCAAGGCACCAACTGCAAGTGTCTGGGTCCAATTCCTTCCATTCCCGAGCCGCCTCCTTGTCCTTGGAGGAGAAGAGGGACCAAATCCAGTTGTGGTGGGTCAGGGTCTACCGAGATGCTTTCATGTGCTGTCCGCCGTGCTGATGGTGGTGCTGCCACCCCCCACGTGGCAGGCCACACGTCCATCGCGGGGGCGGAACTTGCCTGTCTGGTGGAGGCTCTCACCACAGGTGAAGGGACAGGGCCGGCAACCCGGAGCTGCTGGGGCCCAAAGGCCACCGCCAGCCATGCCCCGTACGGCACCCCCTGACCACGCCGACCCATGCTGGTGCCCCCCCCCCCCCCCCCGCCGCCCCTCTTCATACGGGGCAACGTGCAGCTCCGGACGGGACTCCCCCCCCGGAACGAAGAGTAGGGGGGGGGGGGGCTTTCGGGCGCGGAACATCTGAATCCTTCCATGCAGCAACAGAGGGGACGGGGGAAGGGCAGATGATGTGGGCTGGCGATCTCGCCGCAGGTGAATGCTGCGCCGGCGATCGAGACATTGCTCCTGACTGCCACCGTGAGCACGGCGTGGACCGTCCCGTAGAGGGGCAAGGCATCTGCGAGGGCGGGGTGCACACCTCAATGTCTACCAGCACCGGCTGTTGATTGTTTATCGGTGGCGTGTTGTAGGCAGACCGAAGGCAGGGTCGCCTGGGGGATGTAGTCCCCCCCCCCCCCCCATATGGGAGTTTCAGCTGCCATCAGCCATCCGAGGGGTTCAGAGGCATCTTGCCCTCTCCAACTATTCACCTCCCCGCCCCGTATGTTGTGTGTTCCGTTGACCCTGACATACACCTGCGCCCATCAGGCCTTTAGCCCAAGGACCAACAATAGCGGGGGACGGCACGGCCGAGCGGGGCCAGTGACAGCAAGTGCCGTCCCACTGATGACCACTGACCTGCATTGACACCCCGACCCAGGAGAGGTACGGCCCAACAACACTGTCGGCCGGGCCTGGCCAGGGCCCCAAACACCCCCCCCCCTCCGGGCCCTTAAGCAATGGCCTGCTCGATAGTCTCGGGCCCTCCCACGTCCAGGTTCCCCTTGAGCGCAGGCTCCAGATACACACCTCACCTGGTCACATGCCCCCCTCCAAGTCCCCCTGCCGCACCCTTCCGCCTGCTCCCTTTCCGTCCTGCATCGTTATGCCCTGCCCAGGCCATCAAAACGGATGTGTACAACACCAAAACGCGGACCCACAGGGCGTGTACCATCTACCCCAACAAGGCGTGGGACCTCAGCCAGACCAAGGGCCTCCTGGGCTGCACCCTGCGCTGGGTGAACATCAATGGCAGCCATTTGGCTGCGCGCCAGGTCTTCAGTGTCAAGGAAGACGGCCAGGCGGCCCGTGTTGGCATCCGGAAGGATCATGATTGGGTTCTGGGGGTGCAGGTATGAGGGTGGTGTCATGCAGGTGTGGGGAGGTATGAGTTTGGGTGTTACGAGGTATGAGTTTGGGTGTTACAGGGATGGGGCTGCCATTTCTGCCCGTGCCAAGAACAAGAAGGGCCCCAAGCCCACGGAGCATGTTCAACTTTTCCGCATGAAGCGGGACCGCAACAAGGGCTTCTGCTCTGAATTGTGCTAATTGGAAGCTTCCATCGCATTGTGCGAGGAATGGGCTGGGTATTGTGTGCCTAGGAATGTGTTACCGCCGTTTCACAATATTGTCGCACGCACCGAACGGTGAGTCCAACCAACACCACTGCTCGGACTGTATTTTTTGAGGACAAGTTTGTTCGCTGGACATGGGGGGGAGGGGGGGGTATGAGTTTGGCTTAGATTTTTCCCGTTGTTGTGCGTGTTTGACCTTCTAATTTATTTCTGAGCATCTCAACCGCAAATAAATGGGCTTGACGGCGGTTGACCATTCACCACAAGTGAAAAAAAAGGGGGGGGTTCTGACAGCCCCCCCCAATCACCCAACAGGCCGTGATGTGGTTGATGCCCCCCTCCCCTCCCCCCTGTGTGGCCGAGAACAAGAGAAGCTGCTCCCCATGAGCATAGGTCTGGGGTTCTGGAGAGGGTGGGACACCGTGGGGAGGGCAGGCTCAGTAAATGGTGCCGGTTGGTACTTCCAGGTGTATGTTCAGGTTCTGGGGAGGAAATCGTCCACATTGTTCGTCCTTGGACGTCCGTGAGTAGGGGACGCCCCCCCACTCCGTGGGCGAGGGGTGAAAGATGAAGTCCATGTACGCACGTACACGACACATGCACAACACACAATGGAGGGCGGATTCGACAACCGCATCACTGCCTGTCTCATGTTGCCCGGATGTGGGTGCACAAGCTTGGGCGTGCGGCATACTGGTGAGGTTCAATGTCAATGCTTTTCATGCGTGGTGTTGATGGGAAGAAGTCTGGGTGGCACAATCAGTTGAGTTTCGAGGGGAAAAGACTTGGCGCATGTCAGCGAGGCCACAGCTTGCCGTTACCGGGGGTGGCAGCTTCTCCGCCTGACCCACCTCCCCCACCCACATCAGAAACCTGTTCCCCAGGAAATTTATCAAAGGGGCCCAACATCGGAGGCAAAATCAATTTTAGATGCTCAAACTTTTTTTTGGCCTCTGCCCCCCCCCCCCCCCGGTATAGGCAAAATTCGTGGGCACCTGCGCCACCTGCTGGTTGCCGCACTTAAGCCCGCGAACAACATATTTATATATGGGACAACAAACACAAGACAAAAAGACAAAACAGGACAACAAACATGACATACCGTCCAAACTTCAAGAAAGCTAAACCTAATTAATTCTGAGTAGGTCGTGCGTATACAGTTAGTCCCACGCAATCTGGAATTAATTGCAAAAAAAAAAATTAATTGTAGCCGTACAATCGAAAAATACAACGCAAAATTCGAAATAATCGCAAAAATTAAATTCCACACATCACGTCAGAGGTATTTCGTGTTGTACCGGGCCTACAGTGTGTCATTTGTATGCATGGAAATTTGCATCGGGTGCATTGGTTTTGTTTGTGACCGCAAATTGAAAAAAACAATCGCCCAAAAATTTTTATTTCTCGCCCGCCATTCAAATTTTTGGTCGCAAAACAAAAAAAACTCGCAAAAAAAATTCTGGGGGGTGTCCTTCGCAAAAATGCCAGTTTCGCAAATTTTAAAGGTTTGGACGGTACAGACGAAACAAAAGCGACCAAAGAGACTTGTCTGGAAATGCGCTACAGCAATACTAATCTCAGACACAAGACACCGCACACCTCGTACGTCCTCACACACATACACCTGCACAGCACCTCCCCGACCCCCCCCTCCGGACCCCCGTCCATGCCTCACGCCATGGTGTTGGGGTCCACCACAAACAACATTGGAATGGCCCCCATTCCCCTGTCGCATGCCACGCCTCACCGCCAGCCCCCACCGACCTTGGCCCCTCCCATCTCAGCCCCCCCCAAGAGTAGTCAAACAGGACAAGTCATCCAGGGGCTCTGTTGACACAACCAAAACACGTTCGGACCCAGAGAGGGTCAGAATGAGCAGTGGCGAGAGGCCAATCGGCGCCGCCAAAGGCAAGCAACCCAACACCGAGGCCTTGTGCCAAAGCCCCCCCCGCAGCCCTCAGGGGAGGGCGAAAAAAGGTTGGGGGGTCTGGGAAAGGGGCTCTCATGACAGGCCAGTCCAAAGAGGCCACCCGAAAAACCTGCGGCCGGGAAGATTTTTTTCAAAAACATTTCCCCCTTGATACATACCTGAAGATGATCAGCGCATCGTGGGGATCATTTTGAGCCGCATACGTTGGGGTACCTCAGGACCCCCCCAACCTCCCCTGTCAGCCCGTTGGGGGTGAGCCCTGAAAGGGGGGGAGGGGGTCCTGGAAAAGGGGCTCCCCCCCCCCCGCCCGCGCGCAAACCTTTTTTCTTCGGCCCCAGCCCCCCACCCTCCACTCCCGTGCCATCGCCCTTACCGACCCTCGACCTGCTGATGGTCTCAGGAGCCCGATGCGGTCGGCACGACCGCCGTCACCTTCAACGAGGAGTCCGACTTCGAGAGGTACATGCAGCGTCTCGACAGCGTCAAACCTGCGGGAGGGGGTCCCCAGGCGGTGTCCCTCATGCTGTATGACAACCAGGACAATACCATCCGGGAGGTCGCGTGTTCGGTCCCGTTCGGCCTGACGGTGGCCGCAGGCAAGTATGTCTGGGGTCAGGGCCTTGGCAGTATGACGGCGATGGTTGTACAGCCTACCAGGGGAGGGAGGATTACACAGGGTAGAATTTCTGTCTCACACTTGTCTGCACCCCAAATGAAGAAAGACAACTTCAGCACTTCTGCGACCATCATGGGATACCAATTATGATTAGCCAAATCTTTTGGCAAGTGTGCAAAGGCACAGCGCCCGTGCAACTCCTTAAAAACGCCGAACAAATGACGCACAAAAGTTTCGCATAGAATTTGTGAAGGTTGCTCGTTGAATCAACAGGAAAGTGCTCCAGGAAGTAGCAGCAACGGTCCACTGTTTCTCATGAGGAATTTTTGCCAACCCCTGCGTAATTTGTTCACTCATTTTTGAGCAATGGCACAGGTTTTGTCGTGCCAGAAGTTGTAATTTCGGAATTTCTAGATACAGAACCCCCCCCCCCCGGGAGTGGGAGCCCCTCAGTGCCCCAACAAGAAACCTTGATGCAGATCTCAATCATGGAACAGGAAGCACACGGGCAATGGAGATGAAGTAGTGGTACCAGTTTCGCTACCACAGTAGCTTTATCAGCCGAAGCTGTGGCACAGCATACAGCACATGTGCCAGTGGCACAACACATGTGCCAGGGAGTCATGCCAGGGGCCAAGGGCTGGGTGGTGGTGGTGTTCGTACTGGGGAGGCAGGGCAACACACGCCGCCCAATGCCCGCAGCACATTGGCAGCCAAACCCTGTCGCCTAACCCGATCGCCGCTTGTGCGCACGTGCAACAGCCCAGGTTTCCTCTGGGCGGGCGGGGGGGCGGGGGCGGGGCTGTCCTTAAGAACCCCAATTTTTTTCGGTTCAGAAAAGCTCCGAAGGACAGCCCCCAAGGACCACCAACCACCAAATACCAACCGCCACCAACCACCAACCGCTAATCGCTAACCACCACCAACCGCTAATCGCTAACCACCACCAACCGCTAATCGCTAACCACCACCAACCGCTAATCGCTAACCACCACCAACCGCTAATCGCTAACCACCACCAACCGCTAATCGCTAACCACCACCAACCGCTAATCGCCAACCGCCGCCAACCGCTAATCGCTAACCACCACCAACCGCTAATCGCCAACCGCCGCCAACCGCCAATTGACAGGGTCATTGATCAGTCACCAGCTGAAGGCCCCAGAAATTTCTTGGGGTTTGGGTTTGAATATCAGGCAAATGATGACTTCTCTGGACCCCTGCGACAGGCTGGTTCCGGCAATGTCATATTCAATTTGTTTGACTTTTGTGGTCCGGATGACCTCCGGGGCCCGGGGGTCTGTCCCGAATCGGATTCTGGGGGCCCTGTCACGTGAGCCTTTTTGGGGGGCTGGGGGGCTCCGGCCAGGCCTGCATTGGAATCTTTTAGCATGCGTACCCCATCTGGAACCTCCCCTCACACTTTTAGAGTGGGCAGAGATGAAGTTTGCTGAAGAACAAATTTCTTTGGGTCATTTCTGGTGCACACACTCCCGCCCCCCCCGAGCCTCTGAGCCTCTGAGTGGGCGCCATCCCGTAGCTCTTGGGAGGCGGCAGTGCCAAACAGGGCAAGTCTACCGAACGTTCCTCCCACACCATCCCCCCCCCCCCCCCGGCGCTCTGAAGCCGCGATACGTGCGTGCGTTGCCCCTGCGGCCCCGGGGGCTGTGGCCGCCTTGCCTGAGCCCTTTGAAGTTTTGTGCCTTTGAGAGTGGCTGCCCTCCGGTAGTCCACCGAAGGCTCCACCTGCGCTGAGCGCACCTTCATTGCCCCCCCCCCCCCCCCTCTCAAGCGCTCATGTAGAGCTGCGGGGCGCTCCCACGTGGCAGAGTGCTCGCACTCCGCACCAAAGATTATTGCGTTGTGGATCCTTCAATGTGTCGGTGCGACGACCCGCCGCCGATGGAGAGACAGAAACGGTGGGCCAACACAGCAGCTTTGGTGGGTCTTCGTGACCCGGGTGGGCCTCGGCGAAGGAAGTCCTGGTCGAGATCTGTGTGAATGGCGAGAAGTCGATGAAAACCGCCGACTGACAGGAGAGCAGCATCATTGCACAATGGCTTTGCCCCCCCCCCCCCCCAACCCACCCCTCAAGCACAGCTCTGGGTCAGGCTTTGTTGTTAACACGTAAAGGGGGGGGGGGGTCTGGGGGGGGTCCCTCAAAGGGCCGCTGGTTCAAACTTGATTTTTCCCTCAGCCAAATTTTAGGTCAAGACTTTCTTGGGGTGGGCGGGTCTCAGAGCCAAAAGACCCCCCCCCCTCTTACAAAGCCTGGCCTGGGTCCGGCCAGGGGGCACTGCAGACCCCTGCCCCCCTGCGTTGCCCGCCCGCCCCCTGCCCCACCCGCCTCCCCCTCGTGCCCCTCTGCCTCACGCGTGCCTCTGGTCCACCCCCTGCCCCGCCCGCCTGCACCCGCCGCAGGATGGCCCCCATCCCCATGGGCCCCGAGATCCCAAAGCTCGCGTTCATCATCAACCAGCGCACCCCGACCGGCCCCCTCAGCGCCGGGGGGTCCCCCTCCCACGCCTCGCGCCCCACCGCGTTCCTTGAGGAGCCCGCACCCCCGGACCCACCGGTGATCCCCATGCAGCCACCCGGCGTGCCAGGTGTGCGGGGCGGTGCAGCGAGAGGCAGGGTCGGTGTGGGCTGGGGGTTGCAGGTTGAGGCATGTCTGGCAGTTCGGGCCGGGGTGCAGTGAGGGGGAGTGGGGGGGGGGGGGGCAGGGAGGCATTAGACTGGCCGTGCACTGTGGGAGGTGGGGGGGTACCCCCCCTGGACCCCCTCCCACCAGACCAAAGTGACCCTCGTGGGGGAAAACAAAATTTACTATCGGGAAAATCTGGTCGGGCCATGTTCGGTACACAAGCTTTGGCAGATATGTACAGATACGCGTGTATCCGGGCATACATGCATACGCATACATGTACGTGCGACGTATACACGTTTACGCACGTTTCCATATAGTCTGCAGACACTGTGCATGGTTTGTAGACCTTGCACATACACGTTTACTCGGGTATAGTGTGTAGACACTGTGCAACACAAGTAGACGCGGCCTGCAAATTGTAGACACTGTCGGCATACTGTAGAGGCGAAGAGACAATATTTGGGGGCGGGCGGTCCGCTAGCGTCGTTTACCCGAGTATAGTTTGTAGGCACTGTGCACATCAGATATGTACGTATACGCGCATATACGCGATGTATATGCGTGTACGTATACGCGGATACGAACACGCGACGTACACGCAATGCATACGTGTATACGTGCGTATACGTACAGCCCTCACCTTTTGGGTCCAAGACCCCCCGCCTCCCCCCCTTCTAACACTTCCCTGACCATAAGCGATGGGGACCAGGAGGGTGAAGAGGAGGACCTGTGGCTCTCCATCACTAGGCCAAGGGAGCTGCGGTGTCTGCCGGTCCCAAGTCCTGACAGACGGGGCTGGCCGGGGACTGTCGTGCGGCAGGATGCAGTGGGGGCAAACCCGTGTTCACTGCCCCCCACTCACCGCGCCCACATGCACACAACTGCTTGTCCACATGGAGCCAAGGGTTGGGGGTGTCGAAGTCTCCTCTGTCGGATGGGCCCTGCAGCAAAATTGGAGGTGCGTCGGATTTTCCCCACCGAAACCGTCCCCAGACGCAGTCCCCCCCACCCCCCCACCCCCCGGCTGTATGGAATACCATTGTTCCCGCCGGTACTGCACAGGTTGGTGCTGCTCTGGGTTGTACAGTCGCTGGGTATCCGTGAGATGCTTGGAATAGATGCTGCATCCCACTGTACTGCTGCACCGGTCAGTACTGCTCTGGCTTATACTTATACAGCCACGGGGCGTGTGTTCGTTGTGTTGTGCCTGCTCTCCGGGCTTTTGATGAAGCACCGGAATGGAAATAAATGGGCTACAATTTCTGTTGAACATATTTTGTGCGAAATTTTTGTGCGCAATTTGTGCGGTGTGTTGAAGGATTTGCAAGGGTATATGCCGGGCTGTGCCTTTGCTCACAAGGACCGTTCCAGACAATTCGGTTGATGAGAATTAGTTTCCGATGGAAGTCGCACACAACCATCCAGAGTCCACCAAGAAATAACAGCAACCGATCGCTGTTTCTCATGAGCAACTTTTGCCAGCTGTGCGCGCGTAATTGGTGCGCTGGGTTTTAAGAAATGGCAAAGCGCTTGTCGCGCCAGAATTCGTAGATCCACATTTTCGTAGACATGGAGTACCCCCCTCACCGGTAGCAGACGTCATTGCTGGCCTGCAACAGTGTTTTCAATCGCTGGATGTGGAGATGCTGAGGGGGTGTGTGCATGCGGAGGGGGAGTTCTCCGGCAGTTACCAGCCATGGCGTGCCGTGTGCCCCCCATGCCGATGTGACGCAAGGCGCCCTCTTCACCTGCAGCCAAGTGGGATGGCAACCTGTGCTCACCGAAGATGAAGAAGCTCTGGAGCGGGAGTGGCATCTGCTGCCTCTTCAGTGTGGTTGGCGGAGTCTTCTTGATCTGCCTCTTCATCGTCAGCACGGTACGCACCCCATGCCCGGCAGGACATTTTTGAGGGGACGGGATCTTTTTTTTTTGTTTAAAAAACGTGGTCTCCCATCACTGCCTCTCCAACTGCCATCCGACACCCTCCGACCGCCATCAGTTCCCCTCCAACCGCCGTCTGTTACCCTCCAACCGCCGTCGGTTACCCTCTAAACGCCGTCGGTTTCACTTCAACCGCTGGCGGTTGTTCTGCAACCGCTGTCTAATGGTGCGCCTCAATATTGAGCCGGCTACTGGACGGCCGGATTGTTTTTTCCAATTATGAGACTCCTGATGCCCTGCCTCGGGCCTCAGGACTGACAAGGTCAAGACTGCTGAGAACGGTCTCAGATCAGGGCCTCAAGGCGTCACGCCCCTTAAATGACCCTCAGGCGCAGGCCCCTCTAGGCAGCCCCACAAAATCGTGAAGGCAACCTTCACGAACCTCCAGCAACCTCCGAAAACCTCCACCGCAACCTCCAGCCAGAGCTTCACTTAACAACTCAGCAACAGTTGGGCGGGGGGGGGGGGGGTCCCCAGGCCAGCCCCCCCCCCCTTGCCCAAGTGATTGGGGAAAAAGTTGGGAAATTTTTTCTTCAACGCCTTCGATGCAGGTCCAGCTCGGACAAAATTTTTGTTTGGCAACCAAAACTCAGGACCAGTGGGGGGGGGGGGGGGAGGACCACGCACCACGACCACCACCACCACCACCACCCTCTCAAGTGGAGCTCTGCCTCCAGCAACCCTCCCCGCAATCTGCAACCAGTTGCATGCCCGTGACACATAGGGGTCGCTGTTCTGGGGGCACAAAGGCCTAGCAAGGGAACTCCAGCTTTGCGACCCCAAAGCGGTGGCGGTCTGCTTGCAGCCCTCAAGATTGGCTGTCACTCATTTCATATCTGCAGTGCCTCGCTTGTATGGGCGACCCGTTCCATGGGGAATCAGTACTCCCCTGCAGTCACGGAATGGGTCGCGCCGGCACGCAACGCCGTACCTGCATCCCGTTGCTGGTCTTCCCTTCAGTCCATACGTCGTGGAGGACCGCAGAGGGTTGAGAACAAAATAGTGGAAGATTGTGGAGAGTTGTGGTGGAGGGTCGTGGAGGGCTGTGGAGGGTTGTGGAGGGCTGTGGAGGGTTGTGGAGGGCTGTGGAGGGCTGTGGAGGGCTGTGGAGGGTTGTGGAGGGCTGTGGAGGGTCGTGGAGGGCTGTGGAGGGCTGTGGAGGGTCGTGGAGGGCTGTGGAGGGTCGCGGAGGGCTGTGGAGGGTTGTGGAGGGTCGCGGCGAGTGGGAGAGAGTAGTGGACCATTGTAGAGGGTTGTGGAGGGTTGTCTCCCGATCTTTCGAAACCAAATGTTCCAGTGGAAAGCCTGAGCAGACACGGGGCTCTTTTGGGTGCTGCGTTTTTCATTTTCTCCGGGACCCTGCCCCCCCCCCCCCCCTCTTTTCAGGGAGAAATAGAAGGACTGTACACCGCAGGAGGAGGGGTGGGGACCCCCCCCCCCCCCCCGGGACCGTTGTGGATCCTTCAATGTGTTGGTGCCACGCCCCGCCGCCGATGGAGAGACAGAGGCCAACACAGCGGCTTTGGTGGGTCTTCGTGACCCGGGTGGGCCTCGGCGAAGGAACGCCCGGTCGAGATCTGTGTGACTGGCGAGAAGTCGATGAACGCCGCCGACTGCCAAGAGAGCAGCATCATTGCACGATGGCTTTGTCCCAAACCGCCCCTCAAAAGCATCCCTGCCGCTGTGTCCAGGGGGGGGGGGGAAGAAGGGGAAGAGTGATTATGGACCGCCCTGATCCGAGGCCCTGCTCTGGGGGGCCACGGGGGGGGGGGGGAATAGAAGGGAGGACAAAGGAGCCGGTGCCAATCGTGACTTCGAGCGTTGGGATCAATCGTGTTTTGCTGGACAACCCTCGAGTTCAAACAGAATTGCACAACTGCAGTGCTGACAGGCACTGTTGTGTCCTGGCGGAGGGTGGTCGGATGCACACCCCGCCCCCTGCAAAGCAAGCCGCGCGCTTGCGGCAGGTCCGCTTGCCGTAGGTCTTATCTGGGCGCGTCAGAGGCATGCCCGTAAGACTGCGGCTGCCGTCTGCCCCCCCCCCCCCCCCCCCCCAAGCCCCGGTCCCGCACCCCGCGCCCGCTCCGCAGGACAAGACCTGCGACCAGGCGCTCGCGGCGTGGGCGCTGGCGAACGGCATCGCGCTGTTCTTCCTGCCGCTGGCGATGGTGTTCTGCTTCGCCATCCTGCTGCAGATCGTGCCCAAGAACTCCACTGTGGTGGTCGTGGGGCTGGGCCTGCCGGCCATGTGCCTGCTCCTGTTCCTGCTGGTCTGGTTCGTGGTGGGCAACGTGTGGGTCTTCAGCACCAACGTGGACAACTGCGACGAGTTCCTGTGGCAGAGCTGCGTCGCGTGGCTGATCGTGTCGTACGTGATCATCGCCCTGGGCCTCGGCATCATCGTGGGCCTGTCCGTCGTGCACGGTGCGTCTGGAGGGCGGCGTGGGCCGTGTTGCGTGCGGGAAGCGGGGGTGGGGGGGCAGAGGAGGGTCCTCCTTGTGGCATTGCCCTCTTTGATGTGCCCTTGGGCGGGGGATAAGGGGGGGAGGAAGGGGGGGGGGGGGGGATGCATGGGGGCAGGGGCAGAGGGGGGGGGGGGGCAGTGAGAGAGAGGACCATGGGCAGGGTAAAGGTAAAGGTAAGTTGCTCGGGCGATCTCCGAACTCCAGCGTATCAGTGATCCCTACCTGTCCCTCGCAGCATCCCTTCCGGCTCGCGGGGTCACCGACACCCTAGCGCCTAGGACACTGCGTTCCGCCCCCACCGGGGTTCGAACCGACGCAGCTTCCCTTCCGGCTCGCGGGGTCACCGACACCCTAGCGCCTAGGATACTGCGATCGGCCTCCACCGGGATTCGAACCGAGCACCTTTAGTTCAGGCGTCACGTGCATGACCGCTGAACTACGAGACCTTCCCATGGGCAGGGGCAGAGGCAGGGGCAGGGGGGGGGGGGGCGCAGACGGCCAGGGGCGGAGGCAGGGCAAGGGACGGCGAGGGCAAGGGGCAGGGGCATGGGGGTTCGAGAGTGGAAGGCGGTTCCACGGGGCGTTCGCTTCACGCCGGCTAGTGTGCCAGGACATCCTTTGCTTCCGCGTGTGAGAGCGTGGCACGCGTGGGCCACCCCAGCACGCTGCCCACCCCCACCTGCGTGTGCTCAGAATGCTCGGAACTGGGGGGGCATGGGGGGCCGTTTACATGCAGCGTCGGGACCCCCACCCCCCCGCCAGACCCCACAACCTATGCCTATTGGGGGCGGGGGGGGGGGGGGGGGCTGGCCAGCCCCAACCGACCCCCCCACCCACATCAGGAAATCTTTCCTCCGGCACAAAATGAAATTTTATTACAGGGGCCGGAAATTTGAGGCCGATTTTAGGGACACAATTTTTTTTTTTGGCCGCTTACCCCGCTCCTCAGGCAATAGCCGTAAGGTTCTCCCTAAGCAATAGCCTGCCTCCCTCCCGCGGCCTGTAAGCGATAGCCTGACGGGAGGGGCGGTGTGCCATCAGTAGCGCATATGCCACGACGAGCCTCACTGTGGGCGTGGCCCCGAGACCGTCTGGGGCAATGCCCACTGATTTGGGGTTCTGCCTCCCGGCCCTGAACAACGGTTTGTAAACACTCAAATGGGTCACGAAGTGCCCTCCACATGTCGGTTGGCGTTCGCCTCCGGGGCCTGCAATCGGTCCGGTCTGCGCGTCCTTTGGTACGGGGGCTATCTTCCTGCTGCTGCCCCCCCCCCCCCCACCCTAACGCCTTCATCACCTGGTCCCCGCGGATCAGCCCGCACATCTCTGTGCCTGTGGTGTTGCCATTGGACATGCTCCCGGACGGTGTGGTCTCGTAGTAACACGGCGGTTTGGGACGCATGCTTTGCATGTCGTCGTGGCCTGTGGAGGCATCCCCTGATGGTCGTGAACGCCTCTGTCGGGAACTCAGGGATGCCTGTCAGGTGCAGGGTGGCGCTTCGTGTCCGGCCTACGGGACGGGGGGGGGGGGGGGTGAGGGCAGCAAAAAATTTTGTACAGGGGAGACTTTCGCTGTTAAGAAAAGGGGCGAAAATTTCGCCCGGCGAAATTTTGGTGGACCAGTTGCATGTTTCGCCACCGCTGCAGAGGGATTGTGTTTTCTAAGAAGAGCCAAGCGCTTGCGAACGCGCCTGAGCCAACCGTTTCTTGCGCAGCCCCATCTCCATCTCCATCCCCATCACCACCTCCACCCGCAGCCCCAACCCGATGTCCTTCGACACCTCCATGTCTAGCCCCCCCCCCCCCCCCACTGCTCGACTGCCTCACTACCCCACTGCCCCACTGTGTTTGTTGTATCTTGTCGGATGTATGAAATCTGGTGCTGCCGATCCGGCAACTGGTGCTGGAGGTGCTGGCCCTCTTTGTTGTGGCGATGTGTTGCAATTTTGGAGTCCCTGTCTGGGGCATGTCTTGTTGTGTTATTGCAGTCATTTGGGCATATGGCACCTGGAGCTTTGGGGATTTCAAGGGCGGCGAAATTGTCCCCTCCCCTGTACCTGAAAAGCCCTGTGTTATACACTGCTCTTCGGGTGCTTTTACAGCTTCATTTGTGTGTCTGCCAGCGTAATTGATGTTGTTTTCGCTCATGAGGAATGGGGAACGGGCTCGTACGCCCACTTGTTTGTATCCAAAACGCTCGGGATTCAATGGCGACTTTAACAGTCCCATCAGCAGTTGGAAGGATACTGGTCCCATTCCCCATCCAGCCCCCCCCCCCCCCCCGCTCATGCCGCAGGTGTCGGGGGTCCTGAAGTGGACTGCCACGAGTCCCATGCGGAGGGCAGATTGAGAATCAACGCAAAAGGCTTGAATAAGACCCCCCCCCCCCGCTTGAGTCTGACACCCACTTTCCTCGTACGCTGCGGTGTCATGTCAGACATCGATTTGGCGGGGGAAATTAACATCGTTGACGTTATGAAACGTACGTACAGAGTTGTGGTCGGCTGTACAGAGTTGTGGTCGGCTGTACAGAGTTGTGGGGGGGGCTGTACAGAGTTGTTGGGGGGCTGTACAGAGTTGTGGTGTTTTCTGCGTTGTTGCAAGCTGTTGTAGAGGGCTCTTGAGGGTCCGTTGCGGTCCAGAGAATTTTTCAGGATCACGGTGGTCTTGGAGAGGCTGCACCTTCTTTGCAACCACAGGCACCAAGAAGAAGCAGAGGATGAAGTCGCATCCTTCGTTCAGCCACAGGCCCTCGGAGACGACCTCCAGCGTGTGATGCCACTGTCTGGGGGAAGGGCTGCCTGTGAAGCCTCTGCCAACGCCAGTGGGCCTGTGGACGTCCTGAGGGGTGAGCAGGCTGCAAGTGTGAGCAGTGGGACGAGCATTCCACTCTCGCCCCCAAAGCTGCCAGCCGACCCCCCCCCCTCCCCACCTGCCCTGCACTCCCACCCACAAAAGACGCCGAGCAACGGAAAGCAGAAGCAGGCCACAGAAAATAAGTGGCATGGGGCATCGGACACCGTACCCAATCAGCTGTAATAGAGCCCCCCCCCCCCCCCCATTCCTGGGGGTCTGACCCAGCAAACCTGACCCTGCACATGCCCCATCCTCAAACGGTACGAAAGGCACCAAGGGCAAGTTCGGACCGCTCTGGGTTGCATTGCTGTCTTCTCTCTTGTGACGACAGTATGATCCTCATTTCATGTCCGTGCAGTGGACATGGTGGCTTCTCGGTGCTTGTGAGTTGTGAGCCTTCAAGTATGTATGTATGCACGCATGCCTGCATCCATGCCTACACGTGGGTCTGTGTGTGCGTGTTCCTGTGTTGCACAACACACCTCACTGTTCGTTGCCCTGTCAGCATCGCTTTCGTGTCGGTGCTAGCCGTACCTCGTTTGTGGTTCCCATCCTGTGTGTTTGGATCCAGCCTGTCCAAGTGCTGCAACCAGGGAGCTTTGTGTGTTAATGGGCCACAGCCACAGCTTTACATTAAGACGGCCAAAAACCATAGGAGGACCCCCCCACCACCACCACCAAAGTCACCATCGTGGGAGAAAAACCAAATTTACAATCGGGAAAATCTGGTTGGGCCATTTTTGGTACATAAACTTTTGGGTCACAGACCCCCCCCCCCCTTTCTAATACTTCCCTGCTTTCTCTGGAGGGGGGGGGGGGGGCTTGTCGTGTAGCTCATGTGATGCGCTTCGCATTGTGGCCGATGTGCCCGCTGCGCTGCCGCGAGCGAGGGCCCTCCCACGTGCGCGGGGTGCGTTATTGAGGCACAGTGGGGCGCAGGGCAGTGCCCCTTGGGTCAGCCCCAGCCCCCCAAACGCCCCCATCGTTCACCAGTGCAGCCCCCGCCGTTCCCGCAGCGTCCGACCGCCCGGTGGTCATGGTATCCCTCGGCCCCCCCCCCGGCCCCCGCCTTCATCCCAACACCTGCCCTGTTCCCTCCTGCGATTCTGATTGCACAGGCCCCAGGGGGAGGGGAGGGGGATCCTTAAAGTATCAGCCCCCCCTGCTCCCTCCGGCAGGGCCCTGTCAATGCCCCCCTCCATCCCTGGTCCAGGCAACGCCCTGAGGGAAATTTGGAGATAGCACCCGTGACCCCCGTCATTGGTGAGGGGGTCCGTATAGAAAAAAGTGGAATGGGACTTGGGTCTGAATCGACGCACAGTGGCGGCTATGGGCCAACCAACTTGTGCCCACTACAGTGCAACGAAGCCCAAAATGACGCCTTTTGGGGGCCATACGCATGGACAACGCAATGCAATGCCCCGTGTCCAGACGGCACGTCATTGGGTGTTGTTGGGGGCGTCGTTTTTTTTGCGCGTTCGGGGCCGATGGTGGCGGGGGGGCTCCCAGTCCAGCCGCCCACCCGATGTGGCGCCGTCAGGGCCTCCCAACAGCCACACGGAGTCCAGCACCGCAGGCCGAATCCCCACGAACCCCTTCAGGACACGACCCCCAGGCGTGGTGGAATGCCCACCATTGTGATTGTTTGAAACACCTCGGGGCCATAAGCTAGTCACGGGGGCTGGGGGGGCTCTGGCCTGCAGCCGTGCCTACATCACAAGTTGATCCAATTGCGTCGGTCCTCCCCACTGGGTTTGAATTTCCAACCGATTCCCTTCGCCGAAGCTGGGGCGTTCCCCACCCGCTGCACGCAGACCGGGCTGCCCACAGGGCAGGGGTGGCACAGGGGCCACAATGGCACCGTACAACGCCCCCCATCACACGGACGCGGTGTGCGCGGACCACACAGCCCCCCTCCCCCCCACCCCACCTCCCCTGCACCGCGGCACAGCCACCCGCACAGGCAGCGCGGAGTTCTGCACAAATGCATTGCATATGCGAGCCCATATGCGCTGCATGGGCCCACCCCTCAGCCCAATGCCTGCCCCTGCCAACGTCAACGAACGGCGCAGCGGCGCGCGCCCCATTCGGGCGTCCCCCCCGCTGGCCCGAGGTGCGGCGCTACGGGAATCGTCTTGCGCACAGTGCGCCCCCAGGGCAAGGGCGTTGTACTGCTGGAGATACCGGGCCCCACACTGAACCGAACTGAGGGTAAGGTAAGGTAAGTTGCTCGGGCGATCTCCGAACTCCAGCGTATCAGTGATCCCTACCTGTCCCTCGCAGCATCCCTTCCGGCTCGCGGGGTCACCGACACCCTAGCGCCTAGGACACTGCGTTCCTCCCCCACCGGGGTTCGAACCGAGCGCAGCATCCCTTCCGGCTCGCGGGGTCACCGACACCCTAGCGCCTAGGACACTGCGTTCGGCCTCCACCGGGATTCGAACCGAGCACCTTTAGTTCAGGCGTCATGTGCATGACCGCTGAACTACGAGACCTTCTCTGAACCGAACTGAGGGAGACTGGGGGCAGGATGGGTATCAGGAAGTCTGCTTTGCCTGAGCTGACCTGAATTCGCACGTTGTACCACTGCACCCCCTTTGCCTTTGTGCTTCTTGGTGGCGCCATGCGTAGAACGCCGTTGCCGCAGCCGCCGCTGTGGTTCGCGTCAGAGTGGGCGGACGGTCGCGGGAAAACACCCGAGTTTCGAGCCGAAGGCGACTGAGGGCGCGACTGCTGGTCCGCAAGTGCCGCCGGTGATGCCTCACCATCAGTGGTCAGTGGTGGGCAGCGGACCAACAGCGGGACGGTGGCCGCCTGACGCCGTCTGTAGGGGGGCAGCTCATTGGGTGTCCGCCTCGGTAGGGACCCCCCCCCCTTCTGACCTCCCATGACGTATACGACGGACCTGCAGACGCCGCAGGTTTCCTGCTTCGACCTTTTTTTGTTTTAGACGAATGCCGGGTGGGTTACCGGATGTTGCGGTGGGCTGAGGGCCCAGCAGCCGCAAGGAGCGCCGCCCCACCCGCGCCCCTTTGTGCGGAAGCACGGCCTTGTCACAGCACGGCGACCCCGTGTCCCCGTTATTCCTGGGCCCGCCATTTTTGTGGTGCAGAATGTAGAGTCACAAAAATGTGGGCCCATTGTCTGTGGGAAGACAAGGGAAGAGGGGCTGGTGCGATGCACCTGAGACTCCTGCTTTTGCCCATCACCGCATTGTGTTTCTGGGCCATGTGGATTAGTGTTGTTGCGATTGGGGGCCGCGGATCATGCCAGGGGGGTCCTTAAGGAACCCCATTTTTTTTTTGTGCTAAGGACCGCCCTTGGGGACCGCCCCCAGGGACCGCCAACAGCCAACCGCTGCCAACCGCTGCCAACCGCTGCCAACCGCTGCCAACCGCCAACCAGCAACCCCCACCAACCACCAATCGCCAACCACCAACCACCGCCAACCGCCCCCAACCATGGTTGAACGTATGAGCTACACACGGTCTTTTTGCATAACTGCTGTTCTGGAACACCCCCCCCTCTCCCTTTAAGGACCGCCCTGGATCATGGTGCCGTCCCCAACATGCACCATCCGCCTCCTTGCCTAAGTGCTACCGCAATCGCCCAGTGTCCCGTACAGCACTGTTACTCCTAGTCCCCTGTTCACTCTGCCTGGCCCAGCCTCCACAACCTGTTTGCCCTTATTTGCCCTTTGAGATTTGTATGAACTTTCTGTGAATATGTTTGTCTGAGAGCTAGAGTAAGCGTCATGGATGACTATGACTATGACTAGAGCCGAGATTAGATATAGGCTTATCTAACACGAGGGATGGGGCCAACGCTCGCACCAGAAGGACTGGTCATGGGTGTAACTGGGAGGGCCAGTTGCAATGTTGAGCTCAATGCGATGCTTCTGCTTGTGGTCAGGCGTGACGTCAGACTCGAATCAGAGGTGCGTGCCAGGGCCGAAGTTCGGGATAGGGCGGCGAATGACAGGCTTGAACAGACCGATCGCCAGTTGGGGAGCATTCAGATTGGAACGAAGGCATGAGCCCGCCAAGGGACCCCCTCTCTGGGACCAAGGGTGACGGAAAGCGTCTGGTGTTGTGTGGACAGCAATACGGCTCGACGTTGAAAGGGGTGTGGGTTGGCCACGAGGTCTATTGCATGCCGACAGATTTCGTTGTCCGGTACAGTGAGCCGGCATGCCACTGCATGACTCCCCTGCACCGAGGTTGCGTCACCTGATTGTGCATTTCGGGCTGTGGATTTGGGGGTTGTGACGGATATGGGGGAAGGTGTCCGGTTTTGTTCTTGCCTCTGCTGACCCTGTCCTTTTGCGTATGCAACGCCCATTCCGGAATCTCTTTGGGATGGAACGCGGGAGTGACATAGAGGAGCCTTCGTTGGCCGCTTCGAAGTAAATTTGCAAAGCAGTATTCTTTTGTTGGTGCCTGTGGTGGAGGGACAGCTGAGCCAGCGGTAGTGCATTGCTGGGGGTAGGGGGGACCTAGAACCAGCCTCATTTTTCCAGGACCCTGGTAAATTTCAGTTTTCTCCAAGACAAAGTTTCGGATGTGGGGTGTGTTGGCCAGGTGCTGAGCAATGCCCTGGCCAAGAGACTAGCAGTTGTAAACCCAGCGGAGCCATACACATCCAAACTGTTGCACACTCGCGGTGGCATTTACACACGCTCAGCAGACAACCTACGATGTCTTTTTCCGGCACTTTTGGACTTTGGGGAAATTTGCTGAGGAGGGGGGACCCATGCAGACCCCTGGCAGTGAGTATGGAGGAGAACCTGATTATGAAGCTGGCCTAGTTTGTAGTAGTGGCTATGAGGTATTGGTGGCCGCGGCTGATGGCCAACACATCTACTGACCTTTTGCAGGGAACACGGGTGTGGAAAAAACACACACTGTCGGTTGAGTGGATGCCGGTTGAGCAGATGCTGGATTGAGGAAGGAAGAAGTACATTCGCCATCTGGCATTGCCACATGTTCCAGCCCATTCCATTCCATGTCCAAGACCCATTCCAGTGGTTGCAAGAAGGGGTCTTCGACAAAATGCAACACGCCCCATCCTTCGTCTGCAGCAAGCAGCCCACACACATTGTTCTGCTGTTAAAGGGGCCCGCCACAAGAGACTCAACCTACGACCCGCAACATATGGAAGCACATCAGGGATGTCCTATCCATCCCCTACGGGCACGGCAGAAGTTCGAAGATATAGCGGCCACAATGGAGGGCCTTAGATGGCAATTGACGCAAGCAGCCATTGCTGCAGAGCGCACATGGGTCGTAGATGCCATGGCCCGGCATTGTTGCGTGGCGCCGCGCAAGCAGCCTAGAGAGCCATGGCAATCGGTGGCACCATTCCCCGCCAAGAGAAGCGCATGAAACCTTTGCCGCCCCCTTCCGGGCGTGGGCCCGACAAGAAATGCCACACGACCAATTCCAAGCCATTCAGTTATGCCCAAGTGCGGTGGCACATGCACTAACCCATCACACCACCACCTAGAAGTCCCTCCATTTGGTGTACCACTACGAGCACCTGCAGTGGCAAATGTATTTCCTTCACAAGGAACAACTAAACAAACGGTGCGGTGGTAAGTAGAGGCACAACATGCGGTGTGCCGGCTGTTCTAGTTGGCGGACTTTCGTAGACTGCACTTCCGCCAGTTGTGCATGGCCGCATACCCTAGGGCACGGCTCACGCCAATGAGCAAGCTCGCTGCGACATCCTGGGGCAGTGGAGAGTGGAACTCCTTTTGTGCATTGCTTCGCCGCCTTGGGGCGGTGGGCAATGGGACTCCTTGTGCACACTGCCACACTGCTATGGAGCAATGGGCACTGGATCTCCTTGTGTACACAACCACCATCTTGCAAGTTATGTTCGCCATGACAAGCCCCATTATGTTCGCCATGACAAGCCCCATAGCCGTCATGGGCTGCCAATGTGTTGTACAGCATCTTGAGGGATTCTTGCAGATGGTCGGGTGGCATTGTGTCCTGTTAGCTGGATGTAGCACAGCAACTCTAGCATGGCCATGTTGCGCCGTACCCTCCTGGCTAATGGGCTGCAGGGGTGTTTCCCCTTCTTATGGAACTAGTGACGAATTCCTGTGTGAGCATTGGTCAACAACACAAAGTCTCCTAGAGGCAGCGTGGTCTTCAATACACCGCCACACTATTGGAGTGTAGTGTCGTGAAGGAGTCCCACTACCCATTGCTCCTCGGCAGCATGGCAATGCACTCAAGGAGTCCCACTACCCACCGCTTCCAGTGTGCAGCAAGAGTCCTACTGCTCACTCCTCCCCGGCGATGTGGCAGCAATGTGGCAGTTCACTGAAGGTGTCCCACTGCCCACTACTCCTCATCGGTGGGGTAGTGCACTGCAAGGAGTCCCACCGCCCACTACTCCCCGGCAGTGTGGGGGTGAATTGAAGGAGTCCCACTACCCCCGGATCCCCAGCAGTGTGGTGGTGTAGTGAAAGAGTCCCAACTAACTGCCCACTGCTCGTGGGCAATGTGGCAGTGCAAGGAAGGAGTCCTAGTGCACGGAAGGAGTCGTGCCACCCGCTACTTCCAGCATTGTGGCAGTGTGTAGAAGGAGTTCCACTACCCGCTACTCCCGAGCACCCGAGCAGTATGCCAATGCATTGAGGGAGTCCGGCTGCACACTGCTCCCCGGCAGTGTGGCAATGCACTAAGGGAGTCCCACTACCAACTGCACCCCACCAGTGTGGCAGTTCACTGAAGGAGTCCCACTGCCCACTGGCCCTTAATAGTATATGCCCTAATGATGGGTACCTATTGCCAAGGGACATGTACCTATGCCCAAACGATAGGTACCTATGCCCAAATGATAGATACATGTGCCCAAACAATAGGTACCTATGGCCAAACGATAAGCACCTGTGCCCAAACAATAGGTACCCATGGCCAAACATGTACAGAGCAAGCTATTGCTTGCTTGCCATATTGACATCAGCAATTGTTTGGTCCTCCCAGCACAATTCCATACTTGTTTTAGGATTTTAGTCGAGGGTGAGTTGTATTCTTTCCGTGCGTTGCCTTTTGGATGGGCGTATAGCCCTATCATATGTAAGGAATGCCTGACGCAGATGATCCCACGGGCACACGCCAGAGACGTTGTAGTACTAATTTATTATGATGACATTCTAGTTTTGGGGTTTGGGTCCCGCAGGGTGCAGCTAGCGGCTGACGCTATTGTACGGGTATTGGTGGCTGAGGGAGCTATTGTGAGCCCAAAAAGCAAGCTCACCCCGTTCTTTGAGATTGACTAGATTGCGAAGACATTTCATTTTGGGCACGGGGTCATTGCGGGTTCCCGAACGAAGTGGGTAGCCCTTTTTGCGCGATGGTTGGTTTTTTCCGTTGGGTATTGCCGGGATTTGTTATGACTAGTGGGTAGCATCCCGTGGGAGTCCAGACCATCGTGGGGAACCCTGCCATTCTTGGCCTCAACATGGGCACATACCCTTTGGGCGCCTCAACACTTGAAGTACACCCCCCTCCGCATGTTGCATGCACTCATACCACCCATAGTTTTGTCCGCACGTCATTGGTGCGTGCCGGTTTTGATGGTGCCATCCCAGCATAGGCAGCTAGTGGCTTTCTTTGACGGTGCCCCATACGCTGCGGGGGCTGGCGAGTTGGGCTTTTGGCACCAAGCTTCGGCGGCTGATCCAAAGTCTTGTTGGATAACTTTTGTAACCAACAGATAGTGGAGTCGTTGGCTCTCAAGTTTGTTACTAATTTTGTCCAATTTGTGGGGTGGCTAGTGGCCTCAGTGGTGGGTGACAACTCATCTATCCTTCAAATGTTTGCCAATGCTGGGGTGGGGATGGGTCTGGCTGCCCAGAATAGGATTTTACGAAGGTTAGTATATAATTGGGCCCCTTGCACAACGTATGCGGGTACCCAGGAAGCTGAACTTGGCGGACCTCTAGAGCTGTCTGGTTGATGATTGCTATGGTGATGAAGCAGTGGTAGAGGCCTGTGCTTCGGGCATTTTCAGAAAGTTGTTGGGGCAGGGACTAGGGGTAAGCAGCATGTTTGGACTCTTGGCCTGCCCAAGCAAAGCCAGTCATAATGGAGGCATGGGAGGCGGTTGACACGAATGTCCTACATTTCAGCGCCGCTTGATTGCGGCAAGGTTCGAAGCCAGATTAGGGGTTGAAGGGTTGGCGCAATCAGTCAGCCCGCAGCCATCTGAGGAGTGAGGGGGTGGGACGGAGGGCATTCATATGCCCACACGGTGTTCGGGCACCGCCCCACCCCCACATGAAAACGGACCCGGGGTCAACTGTGACCACCATCCCAAGTGCCACCGCAAACCCCTTGAGGTGCCCGTTTGTCTTTCGTTCATGCATTAAGCCCCTCCCGCGACACAATGCTTTGTGTACGTGCTTGTGTATCTCATGTAAAACAAAAGTTTGACACAAACAAACTGAAGTTTTGCTCTGTTTTATACTCTTTGTTTAGTGTGTCATTTTCTTAGCATACAACGGTGGGCCCACCCACCCACCCTAATGCAAGCACTGCATCTCGTATGAACCGCAAACCCTCCAACATTGTAGCGATGCAGTGATTGGTGTACATGCTTGTGTATCTCATGCAAAACTGGGGGCAGACCGGATGGGTGTGTCGTCAGCCCCCTTGACAGCATGCAGGGTGCAGGAATGCGGGGTGTGGAATCAAACACCATTGGTTCCATGAATGTTCACGGTTCGGCCGATTGGGCCGCCGCTCCCGATGGGGGCGGAACGACGAACGGCTCCCAGTCCTCCTAGCCCTGGTTGACTTCCAAGACGACAGGGGCGTGATATGGCGTTCGGTATGGGCCGCATGGGGAAGGCTTTGAAAGAGCGAATGTATCGACTCGGTCAATACACTGTAGGCATCCTCCTCGGGCAAATGTACCATAGGTAAATATTGTACCCACTTGTGCCAACTCAACGTTTGGGTGGGCTATACCCCGATCGGGTAGTTGGAAGCCAAGGCATGCAGGTGCCTATTCTACCTCTAGGAGAAGGGTATGCTCGCAAGGGTACCTCAAAGGCGCGATATCGGTCCTCCGGGCATTGGAGGACATGGGCTGGCTCGTTAGCTTTATCACAAAGCAAGGAGGTTTGTCGGCCCCACACGCGGCTTGATGAACTGCGCATCTTCGCCCGCGCCTGTGGTTCCCGGGCACAATGGACGGCCTACACGCTAGCTGTCCTCATTCGCCTGCCTCCTCCGGGTGGGAGAGGCATCGCCCCTCCGGAGGGGGGGCTCCCGTGCTAGGGGGCTGCGCCTCCGCACCATCAAGTGCGACCCACTGCCGGTCCAGAGAGCCCTGGGGCGGTATGCCATGGCATGGGGGTATGCCATGGCATGGCTGCGCTGGTTGGACGCGCTGGGCAATATTGCCGTGGGCGTCACGGACCACTTCTGCCCCCAAGGAGCTGGTTTTCTGCAGCTCACGATGCACTGGGCTATGATGATGGAGCAGCCAGCTCTAACATGGGAGGGATGCCAAGGGGCAGAAGAAGCATGTGGGGGAGCGTTAGCGCGCCGAGCGCGCGCCGGGCATCTTTTTCGACCCGTGCCCCACCAGTGACCTTTTAGGGGGTGCATTAGGCGCACTTAGCGCCATGCGCGCGCAGTGCAACTATTTGGGCATCTGGCCGTAATAGAGACCCACACTTTGAGATACTAACGGCATCATTGTTGTCCCTATTATAGGTTTTGACTTCTGATTTTGTCCCCTTGTTTGGGGACCCCGGAGAACGCAAGGGTTACGTAGCACTTCCGCCCTCTTTTGGGCCCCCGACAAGGCAGGGGTGAGGCAGCCACTTCTGATTTTGTCCCCTTGTTTGGGGACCCCCGAGAACGTAGGGGTTACGTAGCACTTCCGCCCTCTTTTGGGCCCCCGACAAGGCAGGGGTGAGGCAGCCACTTCTGATTTCGTCCGACAGGCTGGATCCTTTCGACCATTGTCCCCATTTTCTATTCTTTATGACGCATTTCACAGACTCCATGCCCATTAGTTCCATTGGTGGGATATGAAGTGCCGACATGTGGAATCCTAAGTATGTGTCGCATGTTTATAAGGTGAATGTTGCCATTGATATGTTGGGCAACATTATATGGATTTGCACCTTGGCCCCCGGGACACCAACTGATGTTTTAATTTGCGATGGGTATGGACCTTCTCGTACCTGAGGTGATTTCTTTGATTTTGAAGTTGGGGGCCATGATGGTGCTTATAAAGGCCGGATTCATGTCATTGTGCCATTCATTGGAAGAAAGAATGGCACTTTGACAGCCCGCCAACAATCTTACAATGACGTGCACGGGTGGTATAGGGCACGCATTGAGCAGCTGGTTGCTGAGTTGTGGCATTGGGGCTTGGTTAGGAACATCTGGTGTGGCGGCTCCAATGAGTTGCACCAGTCAGTCCATATTTTGTTGCCTTTGACTGCCTCATGTTTGGATTGACAAAAGAAACTCGGCCACCACGCAAGATGAGGTAGAGGATGAGACAGAAGTGTGTGTGTTGTGTTGTAAGAAGCGTTCCACCATCACAGTTTGTGGTGAGTGTGAAGAGCACTATTGTGTTGAATGTATTGACACCAACACCTATGGGACCAATGTTGTTTGTTGAGTACAATACAAATGACATTTGGAGTTGTTGAATTCACACCTATTGCCTTATTATGCAACGTGCTTTGTAGGGAAGGTGTGCAGTCCAACGTGGTCTACTTGGGGGGCTTCTCCATGAGAGGGTAAATCTGGGGCTGAAGTCGGGATAGTTAATAGAAAAGTAGCACGCCGGGCAAACATTCCCCCTTTGTGAGTAGTGGAACAACTGTCCCTCTCTCACACAGTAAAAGTAGGTCTCTACAGTTGTTACGGGTAGCCGAGCAGGCTCCTCACCTTTTGCAATTTTTTTTAACCCACTGCCTTCACTCCCAACCCAACTAGCATAGTCATTCAGCCTGTATGGCGCTCGCGCGCGCGCACACACACACACACAGACACGAACCAAGTCTTTAATTGCGAAGAATATGTGTGCAAAGTACTCAGAGAACTGCCACGGGCACAAATAGAGCATGGGTTGAATCACCCCCATCGCGGGGCAATTGGCAATTGGCGCACGCACACACACACGCAAGGATCCCCGGCTAACTCAACCGGGCTAAGCGAACTAATACCGTTGAGCTGGCCCGGCGGAAGCCACGGAGCTACCACCCCACTTCCAGGGTGGTCCTGGGGCAGCGAGCTAGGTTCTGGCCTAAGTGCATATCGCACTGGTCGAGGGGCAATACAGGGACGCGCCCCTGGCCTGCACCGAAGGCCTGCTATCATGGGGAGCGACCCGACCCGAGGACGCCAGAGTGGCCATACAGGCTCAACCGGGAGACCTGGTAAAAATGGTGAACCCCCCCCCCCACACACACACCTTTAAACCTCCTGGTGGGCCCTGTCGGTGACAATCAGCATGGGAGCCCCTTTGAAAAGCGGGGGTTGCGGGCTGCCGGAAAGTCGGCTCAAATGCCCACCCTCCAAATGCATTTTTGCTCTGCCATGGAAAAGTAACACAGAAAGTGTCTGTACTCCACTGAGGGCACTTCGTGGGCTCCCCGTTGGGCATCCGAAGAAGCGGATGTTTCGTGCCGCACCCCACCGCTGCTCCCCAGCCGGCGAATGCTGGTGCCCCAAGTAGAGCCAGACGTCAACTCCTGGTCCACCCCCTGCCCCTTCATTTCGACGCTTCTCCCACTTGCCTTCAGTGTCCATCTTCTCACACGCGTCCCATGCCTTCAAGTGCTTTGGGCGCGCAGGGCAGTGGCCAGATGGGGCACCGGCTGAGCGTGGACCGCCACGAAAGCCGCGGGGCCAACCTGCAGGTCCTGGAGGGCGAGGTCTGCGCGTGGCTGCAGCGCGTTCTGTGGCGGGACCTCGGCGCCTTCTGGGGCAACCTACGCACCGGCGTCCCCCTGTGCGAGGCGCTCGCGGCCCTCGGGCACGAGGTGAAGTACATCGCCGGCGCGCAGGCCGACACCTTCGAAGCGGCCGACAACATCGCCCAGTTCCTCGACGTCTGCCGGAGGCGGGGCCTCGTGCCGGCGTACACACTGTTTGACACGGAGGACCTGATCGACCACAAGAACCCGCGGCAGGTCCTGCTGTGTCTCCTGCAGCTTGCCAAGGCGGCCACTGTGCAGGGGGTTACCCCGCCCGAAATCCCGAAGGGGGAGCTGGGCATCGCGGAGCTCCAGAGCCAGACCCGTCTCACGAGGGTGGACATCCGGCAGTTTATTGACGATGAGGACAGGGCCCGCAAGGTGTGCCCCCCCCCCCCCCTCAGGGATGGGCTGAAGGCAAAAATCAGCACTGATATGGTTTGCGCTGCAGTGCGGCATGGCAAAAGAATGCACTGACAGAGTTGCAGCGACGATCATATGCCTGTGACACGGGGGTATATGCGAGCTCTGTATCCGTTGCTTTACGGCCCCCCAAGGATGCATTGGAAGGGAAGGGACCTCGAAGGAGGGTCTCAGAGCGGTTACAAAGACGGTTGGAGGGGGGGCAGTTGGGGGAAGGGAGAGAGCAGCTGGGCCACAGGGTGGGGGGCCCAGGGGGGAGAGGGTCACCCCCCCCTTTTTCAATGTAGTAGGCGACAGTAGGCGACGAAAGCGGTGAGGCAGGCGCGGCCAGAGCCTAATGCGGACACGGCAACCTGACCATTTGAGGCCCTTTCAATGCAGCCAATGCGTCACTGCACCCCTCTACTGTTATCCGCCCGCCTACTTCCACCCGCAGCAGTTGGGAAATGCCTTCCCCATGACGAGGGCACACCAACAGCGCTTCAGATCCCGATCCCTCGACGGAGTTGGTGGGGCCACTGGAGGCCCGGGGGGGGGGGGGGGCTTCGCTAATCACCCAGAAGCACGCCCACGGCCGTTTGACATGGGGAAGGGCAGTGAACTCGGAATGGGGCGTGTTGCATGGGGGGAGGGGGGGCAGAGTGTTGCTTAACAACTCAGCATCTCTTTGGGGGGGGGGGGGGGTTCTAACACCCCCTTCCCCCTCGGACCCCCACCCCCACCCCACCCCCCTTAAGTGATTGGGCAAAGATTTTCTCCGGGCCTTCAGCCAATCAAACATTTTCTAACTTGCGCCTTCAGCGCATGTCAGTTTACGGCAAAACATTTCTTCGGCGCCTCTAACAACTCAGGGTCTCGTGGGGGGGCGTCCCCCCTCCACAGCCCCCCCCCCCCCCCTTGGACCCCAACCCACCCACCCACCCACCCCCACTTAAGCAAAACTCTTGGGGGGGGGGGGAGGGCGGCGGTTCGCCTTTTTCTGTATTTTCCCATCCCCCCCCCCCCCCCAAATGGTTTTGCTCCCGGCACATCCACACTCGTGGGTTGCTTCCACCCGACCCACGAGCAGCACCTTTTGCCTTTGTCCGTCTATCCGTTGCAATCTCCCGTTTCAGACACCATCATTTCTAACAGTGATCTCCATGAGCAGTGTTGGGGGAAGTGGTGGGTACACACTGGGCAGTGTTGGGGGGGTGATTGAGGGATATGTTTGTGATGGGCTGATGTGGGCCGGGACACAACACTGCGGAAGGAAGATTGCCTTCCAACAAAGGGTCCAGCAACACCGTTTACACGTTGAATCTTCCAATCCGTAGTCTGTATACCCTGAGATCCGGTCTGCTAACTGTGCCCGTGGGGGGGGGGGGGGGACGCATGACGTGCAATGGGTGGGTAGTGGTGGGGTGCAGGGGTTGGCGCGCGTGAGGTGCATGGGACGCTAGGAGCGGGGCTGGGGGGGTGGGGCCCCACAGTCCCTGTCGGACACCGTATCAGCCCTTTTGACTACATCGCCATGCCTCTTGGCACGGCTGTTCCTATGCATCGCGGCACCTTCGCCACTTGGGTCTGTGCTCTGACTTCTGTGGTGACTGGTCTGCAGACCTCAGCTTTGCAGGCCCTGTCCACTACACTATTCATACCGCCGCGGGTGGCCTGGGGAGTCCACCGGGGGCGGGGGGCTACTGATGAATGACTTCGCTGAATCGAGGTCCCCTGTGCCTGTCTCGGTGCGCGGGATCAGACAGAATGCTTTTGCAGGGCCTTGGGGGCAGTGCACTCTGTGTCACATCTGTTCGCTCTGTTTACTGCCGTGCAAGGCGCCCATGATATGTCACTGAAGAGCTTTCTTCTTTGCTTTTGCTGCGTGTTCTCCATCCCTTGATACCCGCGGATTCAAGGGCCATGCGCACGCGCCTGTTTCCCATGGCGGGGGGTTGGAACGTATGAATGTTGCAACTGGGTACCCCCCCCCCTTTACCCTAACCCTTAACCCCCACCCAGACACAGTGTCGAGAGGCCAGTAGGCGCCGCCAACAAACCAACACCAAGGCCTTGTGCTAAACCCCCCCCCTGGTGGGGGACCGTCACTTTGACAAAAGCATAGGAAATCCTGGGCGCCGAAGAAAAGGTTTCGGAGGGTTCTTTTGGAACTGCTGCAGCTGTGGTGCTACCATGGTGTGGTGCAATCACCCCCCCCCCCCCCCTCATGGGGGGACTGGCCTGACATTAGGGGGCGGGGGGTAGTCTAGATAGTCCGTACACGCTGCCTGCTACAGTACGCATAGTCTGCTAACCGTAGACATGGGGAAGTGGCGCAGCGGGGCTGGTGCGCATCGTGTGCGACTGGGGGGGGGGGGGGTGCACGAGGCGCGCGCAGGCGGTGTGCCATGAAGCCGGCGTGCGTGGATGCATGGAGGAGGGCACGAGCTTTCTGGTGCATCCCATTCCGATCCTGAGCCCCCCTCCCCCCCGCCTCCCCCGCCATGACTGTACATACATACAAATGTACATGTGATGGTGGAACCCCCCACCCAAGAAGGGGACCCACGCATTTGTGCGAGAACCCCTGGACTAGGGGCTGAGAGTGTCTATGGCGGGGACATTCAGTCGATCGATACCGACCATTGATCCCCCCTCCCCAGGGCGGTCCTTAAGGGACCAGATTTTTTTTTTTGCTAAGGACCGCCCTTAAGGACTGCCCCAAGGGACCACCAACCGCCAACCGCCAACTCCCATCAACCGCCAACCGCCACCAACCGCCAACCACCAACCGCCAACCACCAACCGCCACCAACCGCCAGCCACCAACCGCCAACTGCCAACCGCCACCAACCACCAATCACCAACCACCAACCGCCGCCAACCACCACCAACCGCCGCCAACCGCCAACCGCCACCAACCATGGTTGAGCACATGGAGTGCCCGCGGGGCTTTTTTGGGAAAACTGGTTCTGGAACACTTTTTTTTTTCCGTTAAGGACCGCCCTGCCCCTCCCCCCGCAGTACCGCCTTCCTGCCTCCTTCTGCAGGAGCTGACCTCCTCGCCCTCCTCCGCGAGTTCAGTGCCACGTGAAGGGCCCGCAGGGATCGCCCCCTCCGTGGGCGGTGCCGCGGCCACCCCCGTCAAAGCGCGCAACGCCCCCCCGTCGGCCGCAACGCCGGACTGCAGCGACTCGCAGTCCGTGGGGCCCTTCTCGGACGGCACCCTCAGCCCGCTCAAGGCGCGCCCCACGCCGCCGCTGCAGACCGCGATCTCCAGCGGCCCACGGTCGTCCGAGGGCATCGAGACCCGCAGCCACGCCAGCGCGCACACCCGCGTGCACACCACCGCCACCGCGGGCGACGACACAACGGAGGGGCGCATGACCGTGCAACTGGACCTGGATTACACGCTGGTGCTGCAGGCGGTGCAGGCCAAGCACCAGCGGCACATGAGCCGGCTGATGGGGGGGCATGCGCAGCAGGTTGCCGCCCGCGCTCCCATCGGGCGTGAAGGCGGTGCGCATCCCGCAGATCGCAAAGGGTGAAGTGTGAGGGGGGGGCCCGGGGGGGGCGACTCCGCGGGTCCTAGGACGCCAACTACCCCCCCCCCCCCCCCCAAGGGGCCTCCGGCCGACAGTTAGTTGTCAAAGGTATGAGCCCAAGGAGCCAACGGGCGCCGAAGGCGCCCCGGCGCCGAAGGCGCCCAATGGGGTTATGTAGCCACCTTGCCCACTTGTGGGCCCTTTTCTGATTCTGCCCCCCGCTCTGAGGCGTTGGGGATCCCCTAGGCGGCAGGGGTTATGTAGCCACCTTGCCCACAAGTGGGCCAATTCTGATTCTGCCCCCCCGCTCTATAGCGGTGGCTATTTGGGCGTCTGGCCGTACTAGAGACCCATACTTTGAGATACTAGGGGCCCCTAGGGGCATCATGGTGACCCCCGGCGTAGGTTTTGAGTTCTGATTTTGTTCCCTTTGTTGGGGACCCCCGAGAATGCAGGGGTGATGTAGCATTTCCGCCCTCTTTTGGGCCCCAACCGTCCGGTGCTATTGAGGAAACCGGGACAATCTTTGAATCCACGCTTTGTTGCGTGGTGCATCAGGGTGACCCCCGGCGTAGGTTTTGACTTCCGATTTTGTTCCCTTTGTTGGGGACCCCCGAGAATGCGGGGGTGATGTAGCATTTCCGCCCTCTTTTGGGCCCCAACCATCATGGTGAGATGTAGCCAATTCGCCGGACCCGGCATCTGAAGATCCCTGCCTCGAGCTTTCATACCCCGGCTCGAGGAGGAGGCAATCAGGGGCTTGGAGATCCCTGCCTCGAGCTTTTCCCCGGCTCGAGAAGGAGGCATTCAGGGGCTTTCTTTCTTCTTTTCCTTTCTCGTAGGCATAGGCGTAGGCAGGGGTGACGTAGCCACCTTGCCCACAAGTGGGCCACTTCTGATTGTTGCGTCTGTGGCGTCGCGATTTTCCGCGTTTTCTTAGGTAAGTGCGTCAAGGGGCGGTTCCCTTTGCAAAAAGTCATTCAGCCACCACCGTGCCCAAACCCAAACCCGTGTGTGCCGAAACCTAAACCAACACAACTGCACTCGCCGCAGAGCGATGGGAGTAGGCACCCGGGAAAGCATTCGCCGCAGAGCGACGGGAGTAGGCACGGTGCGGCTGGCGAGGCGGCTAAAGTATCGTTGCACAAAGGGAGTGCAGCACCAACCTCAGGGTTATGTGAAGTGTGTCAGAAGAGTGTACCCCTGCATTCCATGCGAACACACATTGGTAGGCACGTCCTCCTCGGAGAGTGCGCTCGCGATGTTTGTGGTTATTGTGGTGGCCATGATTGCACCACACAATTGTTGCGGAATACGCAAGGGAGGCTTGTGTCCGTCATCGTAACTAATTGTCCTTTGGAGCCCACTAATGTGCGGTATGGTGCAATGGCGCGTGGCTCTGCACGAAATCCGTGCACCAACCGGCCCATGCAATGCGTGTTGTGCCGAGATACCATCTGGTTGTATGGCATGGCCCATCATTTTGATTCAAAGCATGCCGGTTCTGCACCTCCGAGTGCCTTGTGCGTCAAGGCAGAGGAAAAGGAAATGGTGGTGAACTGGTCGGGAAAGAAGAACAACAGCAAGCGGTCTCATCATGAGATGCATGCTGAGGATGGAGGGGACGTAGCTGAGGGCCCTCCTAGTGCCAGCACAGCACCAGCCCCGCACCCCAAGAGGATCAAGTCCTCCTCCTCCTCCTCCTCCTCCTCCTCCTCCTCCTCCTCCTCCTCCTCCTCCTCCTCCTCCTCCGAGGCATCTTCCGGGGCGGAGCGTTCTCGCCCGTTGCAGAGTGTAGGGAGGAGGAACCAGGTGTTTAGTTGGCAGCCAAAGA
Source organism: Eutreptiella sp. 'Long Island Sound 2002' (assembly GCA_964036045.1). Taxonomy (NCBI): domain Eukaryota; phylum Euglenozoa; class Euglenophyceae; order Eutreptiales; family Eutreptiaceae; genus Eutreptiella; species Eutreptiella sp. 'Long Island Sound 2002'. The sequence goes on from OZ038381.1 coordinate 14,046,951, forward strand.
AGAGGTCGGCCGCCGCAGCATATGATTCTGATAGCTCATCAAGTGAAGGTGAGTTATTTAAGTAAGGGCTTTTTCCTGTGCCCTTATTAGGTCGATACGTAGAAAGTGTTCCAAGGAGCCACTCTTGGTCTTAGGCCCCTCCCTCCTTAGGTCGATCCGTAGAAAGTGTTCCAAGGAGTCAATCTTGGTCTTAGGCCCTTCTTTTTCATTCCTCGAAACGTTTGGGGAGAAGGCTGCTGCAAGTGTGGTGTAAGCGGGGAGGGGTGATGTACCATCATGGCGGTGTGGTCCGAGGCCACCGCCCCGAGTTGCTATGACCGCACGTTTGCAGTTGCATTCCAACCCCTATATATATGAATATAAATATATATATATATATATATATATATATATATCCTCCAATCTACACCCCTCTCCCAACTCTAGGTGGCTCCACCACACGGCTCTAAGGTACGTGCGAAGGGCACAAAGTGGTGCATACATGTGGTGGAAGGGGCTAAATTCGGTCAAAACGGGCTCAAGACGGGCTCAAAACACTTATTTGAGCACCCCAAATGGTCCGCGATCACTTTTGGAAAAACGTGTTTTTGACCCATTTTTGACCCATTTTTGGTCCCAAAATGGCCCATTTTCAAGGCATTTTGGGATGTTCCATGGCCCAAAACGCGCCACCACGGGCTCAAAACGGCCTAAAAACACTTGTTTGAGCATCCCAAGTGGTCCGGGAACAACTTTGGAAAAAATGTTTTTTTCGCCCCGGGGACCCTGGTGGACCCACCGTTGGCCCCGGCCGTGCGCGGGCCGGGCTGCCCTCCGGCTCCACCAAGTGACCACTGGTACGGGGGTCTAGGTGGCTTGTTGGGCGATTCTGAGACTTGGAAACCACAGAAAGTGGGGGGTTGCGGGTGGACTAGGTGCCCTCGGAATTCGGATTTGAGCCACGTAGCCCAAGATACGGCCCGTTCTTGGTTTCGGGGTGTTGGTGCACATTGCGCAGATTTTGGGGCTTTTTGGCGCCTTTTTGGGCCGTTTCTCGGACATATTGTGGAGTTAGGGGGCAACAAAGAGCTCTTGGTCACGGTGAAGTCAAGCCGCACGTGGAGTGTAGCAAGTATTTGCCTTCATTTGGCCGTTTTGACGGGGTTTCGGGGCGGTTTTGGGCCAAAAAAGGCTGTTTTGGGGCACAAAATGTGCAGATTTGGGAGGGCACCTCCCGACTTGGCGCCACCGCCCCGGGCCGCCACTGGTGAGTTTTTGGCTCAAAACTTGGATTTGGCAAGGGCACCACCTAGGCTCCAGGATGGCTACATGGGCAAATGATCCGAAGCGTTGGGACGGAGCAATGGCCAAAACGGCAAGGAGACGTGTTGTTGTTGTTGCTTGTTGCTTGTTGCTTGTTGTTAGCTAAATTTAAGGGGAGAGGGGTGTAGTAATATATATATATCTTTGTATGTATGTATGTATGTCTTGTGGCATGGTGTAACTCTAATCCCATGGCCGCCTCAGGAGCCCACCCCCCTGAGGTTCCCAGTGTGGCTGGGAATACCCAAGCCGATGATACCCTACCCTCTATTGTGGGAAGGGGCGGTGCGAACTGTCGGATCACACCTGGGCCGCATACCCAACTGTTCGGAGGTGCCCGACACCCCCCCCCCCCCCACGGGAACCCCGGGAACCCCCCCCCCCCCCCCGGGAACCGCCCTCCCCGGCGCCCCTCCTAGACCCCCCCCTCCAAGCCCCCCCCCCCCCCCCCCCCCTGTACCCACTGGGTTTTTCAACCTAAGGCCCCAGCAAAGCCCGACCTAGTGTGGCCGAATGGGGCCAGCTACAGCAGCACCACGGGAAGGGAGTGACCTTTGACCTGGATGCACGCATAACCCTGTAGAGCCCAGGAAGCGAATGCAGCGAGCGGACACAGGGACGAGGGATGAACTGCTGAACAGACCTCGAGCTGAGACTCCGCCGAACATTGGCAGATTGGACAGATGGCGATGACAGCTGTGGGGCAGGCGCAGCCAGAGCCAAATGCGGACACTGCAACCTGACCATTTGAGGCCCCCCCTAGGGGCCTTCGGCCAACAGTTAGTTGGGGGGGTAGTTGGCGTCCAGGACCGAGGGGTCGCCCCCCCCGTGGGGGGGGCACCCAACGCAGCCACCTGCGGCGGGGCGATGTGGCGACATCTGTGGGAAAGATGTTGTGCTGTGGCGTGGCTTTGCCCACTCGCGTCGGGCACCTTTGCGGGTTTACTTATTTGGGACCAGAGTTTTGCTGAACAACTCAACATCTCGGGGGTAGGGGGGGGGGGGGGGCAACACCTCCTCCCCCCCCCTCGGACCCCCCCCCCCCCTGAAGTGATTGGACCAAATTTTTCTCCGGGCCTTCGGCCAATCAACAATTTTCGCTGGCGCCTTTGGTGCCAATTGGTTTAAGCCAAAACTTTCTTCGGCGCCTCCCAAAACCTCCCAAAACCTCAGGGTCTCCAGGGGGGGGGGGGGTGTCCCCCCCACGGCATCCCCTCCCCCCCCCACCCCCGTGCCAAACCCCCCCCACTCACCGCTTAAGCAAAACTGTGTTTGGGACTGCGAAGGGCCACAACGGGCCAAGTGCCCTTGCAAAGATCATTAAGTGGGTGCCAATTGTATTGTGCTCTTGATTGTGCAATGTTTGTGGGAGGGAGGGGGTGATCATCACAGTTTCTGTGACCAAAGGGTTTGCTCTTCTGAGGGGCCATCAGGGAGGAGAGGAATATCAGGACGTTCCAGGTGTACTCGCCACAAAAGTAAGGTGTGACGCGCGCAAGCCTTTTCCCTGAGTCTGATGGATTCCCAGCCTCCAAACGTGTGTGTCTTGTGTGGACATGCGTGTGCATGTGTGTCGCAACGGGACTGCACTGTGTGGGTGGACCGAGCCACCGCGTACGCCACTGTACCTACCCTCCCCGTGTCCAGCGCACACTCCCGTTCGGGCCGTGTTTTTTGAGGACTTTATTGTTCGCTGGACACGGGGGTTGGGGGGGGGGGGTAACTGTAGACAGGGCTGCGCATGCATTGTGTAGACCTGTGAGGCATGGCCGAGATGCATTTCTGTTTCCACAGCCGCCCATGTGGGTGCCATGGGCACGGGGCGGGCATGGCCTCGTTTGGCTTGCTCCCTCTGCTATGCAGCGGGGGGAACGAAGGCAGCACGCAGAGCAAGACCCGCAGCACAATAGGGCTTGGAGAGGCGTGTGTCTGCATTGTTTGTCCCCAGATGGTGGGGACACGTATTTTGGCAGGCGAGAGTGGGACAGTTGTCCCTCTGCTCACAAGTGCTGCTTCCCCCCGTGGCGTCCAACCCGCTGCCGGCGCCTGCAGCCTTTACATGACATCGTATTTGCATTTCCCATGTACATACACAATTGCTCGTCAGAGCCGACAACAATTCCGACGTGGTCTGATTGGTGCCGCAAAATGTCCATCGCAGCAAAATAGGGAGGGGGAGGGTCAGGCATGCGCTTATGGGGACCCCGGGGGGGGGGGGGGTGGCCAATCGGTGGGGGGGGGGGGGGGACTGGGCAGGTGTCGTAAAGGCGCAGTCCATTGTGACCCACAAAATTGCACCGACCAGAGGAAGAGGGGAGGGTATCCCCCCCCCCCCTGGACCCAGATTTCACAGCGTGTAGGGTTGATTGTGGTATTGGTGTCCAGTGCCATGACTTTGATTTGACCCGCCTGTTGATGTTATTGTGGGGGCAGGTGGGGCAGGGGGAGGGGTGGGTCCAGAACCCAAAAGTCTGTCTACCAAAATGGCCCAAATCAATTGTTGTTGGTTCGGTAACTTTTTCGCAAGGTGTAGTGGGATTATTTGTGCTTGTATTAGTTGCCCCAAGAGTGTTCAAGAGTGAAGATTCGGAGGGTGTGCACCACCACAAATGATGTCTTGCTCCCACCCAGACATCGGTCCATGGGGTAGTGTACAGGGATTCTTGGGGATCGTACCGTGCGCTGTGCCCGCGCTGTGCCCGCGCTGTGCGAAAAGTTGGCTGTTCTCCACCACCGGGAGTTCGGTAAGTTCAGAAGATTGAAAGGACGTCATTGAATGGCTGCTGCAGTGGCAGGGGTATGCGCCCGCCAAATCGCTGGCGGCGCTGGCGGGGAAAGTTCGTCTGGCGGTGGCGGGGAAATTTCCCATAATTCCTAAAGGCTATAGTGGGCTTGTCGAACAGCTGCTGGCACGATGATTGGGATTGGTGGAATTATGGGGAATTATGGGGAATTATGGGGAATTATGGTGGAATTATGGGGAATTATGGGGAATTAGGGTGGAATCATGGGGAATTATGGGGAATTATGGTGGAATTATGGGGAATTATGGTGGAATTATGGGGAATCATGGGGAATTATGGTGGAATTATGGGGAATTATGGGGAATGGTGGTGGAATTATGGGGAATGGTGGTGGAATTATGGGGAATTATGGGGAACTATGGTGGAATTATGGGGAATTATGGGGGATTATGGGGGATTATGGGGAATTATGGTGGAATTATGGGGAATTATGGGGAATGGTGGTGGAATTATGGGGAATTATGGGGAATTATGGGGGAATTATGGGGAATTATGGTGGAATTATGGGGAATTATGGGATGTCATTTGTTGTGTTGCTGATGGTTGTTTTTTGTCGTCGTATGGCCCCTTGCTTCCACAGACATGTCAGACTTTCATCCTCACAACAATGTTCTTTATGTGCGACTCGCCTACCTATACAAGGCCCCCAGGGAATACATTTCCCAGGGGCAGCTGGCGAAGCAAATGAAGAAATTGAGTATCAAGGCACTCAACCCCAGTGACATTGGGCTTCGTGTTGCTGGGGGCCGTCGTGGTGGTGCATGGATGTCATGCGCCGCTACATTAAATGTTGTGCCACCTGGACACCGTGCTGCTTGTGCATCCGCTTTCGCCGAGGCCGCGACTGCTGCTGGTTTGCCGGCTGCTGGCACGTCTGATGCTGCTGCTGATGGTGCACCACCTGATGCTGCGACTGCGGACAATGCTGCTCATGAGCCTCCTGAACAACCTGACACTGTTGCTGCACTTGATGACACTGCTGCTGCACCACATGGCAGTATTGATGCACTTCTATGTGTTGCTCCTCAGGAGTCCACGGTGGCACAAAGTGACCATCTTCATGGTGCTGCTGCGCAAACTGGTGCTGCTGCGCAAACTGTTGCTGCTCCGCAGGAATCTGGTGGTTCGGCGACCCGTGCCCCCAAGTTGCAGCAGGGGTCTCTGTCGGACTTCGTGGTGCAACGTCCTGCTGCTCAACTGGTCGCCAAGCTGGCCAAATTTCGGGTAGAACTGATTGCCAATGGTGCCCAGTTCATGAAGGACACAGTGCCAGCTTTGTGCGCTGATATTCCATTGGAATCTCTGAAGCTAGCAATTGAAACTGTGTTCTGTGCCCCCCCAATCACCGACCCGTATAAAAGGGCCATTGACAAGGAATTTGGCTGTCACAGTACTGTTTGGAAGGGTGACAGCCTCCATTGCATCCCTTGCAATGCAAAGATAAATGGCAGCACTAGGCAAAATGTCATCGATCACGTAATTAGCGATGATCATGATGAGCGTCTGTTGCACAGTGCATTTGCTACTCAATTCCATTTCGCTCCAGGATATGAGATTCGCCAACGACAACGCGAGCAGAGGGCTGAGCGAAGGGACAACGAGAGACGAGAGGGGGGGAAGCGGCTCCATTCTGAGGTAGTGCAACAGACAAAGGACGACAGGGCCACCCGCAGGAAGCACTTTCGGGAAGAGCCCATGCCCCCCTTGCTGTCACAGGGTGTCCAGAGGCCTGCTGCAAAAACCACTGCTCAGAAGGAGAAGCCCAGATTTGTGTAGGATTTTTTGAAACAGTGGTTCGCAGCAGGGTTGCCTGTGCATGCCAGTGATTCCATGCTCCCATATCTCCGCAGGACAATGAATAATGGTGGTTGGTTGCCTGAAACAGAGAATGGTCTGGGCAGGTATGAGGATGCTGTTATTGTTGAACAGAACAGTAATATTAGAGCCCATCTGTGGTGCAAAAGAGTGCTGAACTTCTGTTGGGACCCTGCCATTTCCGCCTTGCAGGGGACCTTCCAAGGCTGCCACCCCATTTTGGGGCACCCAGCTTGTATCACCTCCGCCCTGGCAGCCCACCGGCCGACATTGCCGCTGAGTCCAAGCGGTTCATTGGGGCACAACGGCCTTCAACGCCAGAGCCAATGGGGGCCGCGCAGAACCCCATCACCGTAGAGTCTAGCCCAGAGTCCGTTGATTTGAGGGAGCCGGTGGCAGCCAATTGCCGACCCGGCCGTGGAATTGATTTGCTTGCTGAAGTCCATCGTGTCTCGATGGAACTCGAGGAAGAGGATCGAGAATCAACAGCAAGCCACCAGGAATCAAGAACGAACCAGCAGGAATGAACAACAAGCCACCAGGAATCAAGAATAGACCAGCAACGATCACCAGCAACTGGGCAACACATCAGGAATCAACAGCAAGCGATTGGAAAGCATCAAAAGCAAGCCATCGGGAACAAACAGCAACACATCAGGAATCAAAACCAAGCCACAATTCCCCCATAATTCCCCAAAATTCCCCATAATTCCCCATAATTCCCCATAATTCCCCAAAATTCCCCATAATTCCCCATAATTCCCCATAATTCCCCATAATTCACCCATAAATTCCCATAATTCCCCATAATTCCCCATAATTCCCCCATAATTCCGCCATAATTCCCCATAATTCCCCATAATTCCCCATAATTCCCCATAATTCCCCATAATTCCACCATAATTCCCCATAATTCCCCATAATTCCCCATAATTCCACCCAAATTCCACCACCATTCCCCATAATTCCCCATAATTCCCCATAATTCCCCATAATTCCCCATAATTCCCCATAATTCCCCATAATTCCCATAATTCCAGTCGTGTGGCGGGGAGCCGTCGTCTGGCGCTGGCGGGCGCATACCCCTGCAGTGGACGGGGCTATAGGGGGCAGAATTTAGGTCCCTGGGACCCACGGCAAGCATCAGATGTTTGAATTTTTGAGTTTTGAATTGATTGTGCATGATTCCGCAGGTGCGTGGTTTTCAGGGTTGTTACCTGGATAATCACCGTAATAATTGGCGCTGTGCGCGCGCTGTGCGAAAACGCCCCCTTGTACACAGGGGGACTGTACACAGGGGTACAGGACGCACGCGCGCTGTTGTGCAACTGTAGGCATGTGTATCGACCAATGCACTCGCGGTCCCATCGCAGGGGGTCTTTTAGGAACCCTTTTCCTTCTATTCTCTTCGGAACCCTGAAACCCCCCCGCCCCCCCCCCCTGCGCGCGCGCAACACATGCACCGTCGGGTTCACCGCCAACTGCCATCAGTAAAACCGCCAACTGCCGTCGATTGGCAGCCAGTCCAGAGCACAAACACCGGAGGCAGTTTTGGTTTGGTTTGTTTGCTGTTAGACACCCCCGTGCGTCGCGTGATGTTCTCACTGCACCGTGTTCTGCGTGTGTTGATCGAAATGTGTTCCTCGTGAATCTCGTATGAGTTCTGCTGAGAGAGCCGGACAACCAAACCGAACCCCTCGACCCTGAATCGGTGTTGCGGCAGGTGGAGGAGCTTGAAGCGCTGCACCGCCGGGGCATCGTCGCGCTGGGGACCGAGCTCGGACAGCAGCACGACGCGCGGGTCCGGCAGCTCGAGACCGAGCTCGAGGCGCAGCTCGCGAAGCTGCGCCGTGAGCACCAGGCGCAGCTGAACGCGACGCAGGATGCGCACGAGCACGACCTTGCGGAGGCCACGCGGCGCATGGCGCAGCAGCACACGGCGGTGCTGGGCGCGCACGCGGCGGACAGCCAGGCCAAAATGGAGGCGATGTGCAGGGCGCACGCGGAGGATCGCGCGCGCACGCGCCAGCAGCACCAAGCGGCTTTGGACGCCCTGAAGCAGGAGCTCGGGACGGAGCACGGGAATCGGGTCCGGGGCCTGCGGTCCCGGCAGGAGCATGAGCTGGCGGCGGCCGCGCGACAGCACGCCGAGGCCCTGGAGGCAATGATCGCCCAATTCCGAGAGGAGAAGCAGCGGGACGCGCAGGAGCACGAGGCCAGGCTGCAGTCGGAGCTGGCGGAGCGCGCGGCGGCCCACGAGCGCATGCTGTCGGAGGTGGAGCGGCAGAAGGAGCAGCAGCTGAATTCGCAGGCGGAGGAGAGCGCGCGCGTGCTGGCCCGGACGAGCGAGGGGCATCGCGGGGCGCTCGTGGAGGCGCACGCGGCGCACCAGCGGGAAACGGCGGAGTTGGCGCAGGAGCACGAAGCCGCGCGCGTGCGACACGACGAACAGAGGCAGCAGGACCTGCGGCAGCAACAGCGGCGGTTGGAGGAGCGGCACGTCTCCGCCGTGCGGGCGCTGAGCGCCGAGCACGACGAGGAAGTGAAGGCCATGACGGGGCGCGCGGAGGCGGAGAAGAGGGCGTGCGATCGGGAGTGGGAGCAGAGGCTGCGGTCTGCGAAACGGGAGGCCGACCGCGAGAAGACGGAGCACGTCGAGGCCATCGGGCGGCAGGTGAAGCAGATGGCGGCCGCCGTGAGGGACATCACCGAGCGGCACCGCGCGGAGCAGGAGGGCACGACCCTCCGGCACCGACAAGAGCTCCGTGCGATCGAGACGGGCGTGCGGCGCGGGAGCGAGGCCAGGCTACGGCGGAAGGACGAGGAGGTGGCGGCGCTCGTCGCGGCGTTGAGGCGGCAGCACGCCGAGGAGCTGGAGAGGCGGGGCGTGCAGCACCGCCGCGCGCTGGAGGCCGTGCTGCGCGACGGGGCCGTCGAGAAGGAGGTGGTGCTGCTGCAGCGGAACAACGAATGTTACCTGCGGATGCAGGCGGTCCAGCAGGAGACAGCGCGGCGGTGGAACACGCAGTCGGCGCGGCAAGCGGAGGAGCTGCTGACCGTCCAGCGGGAGGGGGCCCGGCAGCACACTTCAGACTCTGGTGCGTGCCTACGTGTGTGCGCGTCATGCGTGCATGCCTGCCTGCGTGTGTGCGTGTGTGCGTGTGGGGGGGGGGGGGGGCGTGTGTGTGTGTGCGCGCGTGCGTGCGTGCGTGTGTGTGTGTGTGGTGTGTGTGTGTGTGTGTGTGCGTGCGTGCGTGCGTGTGTGTGTGTTTGTGTGTGTGTTTGTGTGTGTGTGTGTGTGCGCGCGGGCGTGCGTGCGTGCGTGCGTGCGTGCGTGCGTGTGCGTGCGTGCGTGCGTGCGTGCGTGTGTGTGTGTTTGTGTGTGTGTGTGTGTGTGTGTGTGTGTGTGTGTGTGTGTGTGTGTGTGTGTGTGTGTGTGTGTGTGTGTGTGTGTGCGTGCGTGCGTGTGTGTGTGTTTGTGTGTGTGTTTGTGTGTGTGTGTGTGTGTGTGCGCGCGGGCGTGCGTGCGTGCGTGCGTGCGTGCGTGTGCGTGCGTGCGTGCGTGCGTGCGTGTGTGTGTGTGTGTGTGTGTGCGCGCGGGCGTGCGTGTGTGTGTGTGTGTGTGTGTGTGTTTGTGCCCAATGGAGGGGGCCTTCATTGCCCAGTCTGCGGACTTGCACTGCATGTGGTCTGCTTATAAGCACCGGAACATTTTCAAGAGGTTAGGGCGGTTGGTGATTTCAGACTCATGTTCCCTTATTGGGTTGGTCAGTGCACCGCGGCCCTATGTCAAGTCCGCGATAACATCGTCCTTGCCTGGGGTGAACCGCCAACAGGCATCCCACTGGGCTGGGGGCCGACTGCCCCTTGGCGAGGTAGGGCGCATGGCTGGGAGGGGTGATGGGGGGGGGGACTGGCCTTGTCTTGGATGCCGGCCTGCAAGAGGACGATGGTGGGGGCTGTGGCCCATGAGTGTTCCCCCGCCTGCTAGATCTGGTGCAATAGCTCCACACTGCGGACCGGGAGGACTGAGCACTCCAGCAGTGGGCGCAGCTGGTCAGGGGCCACATGCCCTTGTTGACCAGCGGAGGGGGGCTGGCGACCGGGACCGACGTGAGCTGTCCCGAGAGGCAGATGGAGGAGGCCCATGCCAGGAGGCCGAACTTCAGCAGGATGAGCTCCGCCGTCGGGATGTGGGCCGCTTGCAAGAGCGCATGCACGTCATTGGGCAATGCCCGGAAAGCCGCCACCACCTCTCGGACCCGTAGGCGGTCCCACGTTGGCCTGAGGTGGGGGGGCAGGAACTGGCTGATGGGCTTTTGGAGCTTGAAGGAGACCTTTTGGATCTGTATCTCCGGGGCTGCTTGGGTGTCGGTGGGCGGGGCCTTCTCGCGGGCTGAGTAGAGGTTCCAGAACACGGCGTGCCGGAGACGGGCAACGGAAATGAGTGCCCAGGGCTCCACCGCGTGATCAGGGCGGCGGAGAGGGTGTCGGGGTCCTGGGAGACATATTCGAGTAGAGGGCCGCCTTGCGCGAGCGCTAGCGGGACATGCTCGATAATCTTCACCTCCGATGGACCTGTGGCGACCGTAACGGTGGCCGTAAGTAGGAGCCCCCTAGGTGTCCATGCCCCCGTCACGGCGGTGATAGCTTGGATGATACCGTCCACCGCTATCCAGCGCAGGGCATCGCACAGGTCGGATAGGGCAGGGTCGGGGGCCCGTACGGCCTCATCCGCCGCTTCCAGCGCGTCGTCCTTCAACATGTCCAGGTCCCGCAGTAGCCGGTCAGCGTTGTCGGACTGGGCGATATCCATCAAGAACATGGGGAACGGTCCCCGGCGGAGGGCTCCGCCTTGACTAGCTTCAGGAGCTCGGGAGGGGGAGCCCTAGGATGGTGATGAGCGGTCAGACATGGTACGCTGTAACGAAAAGGGAGCGGGTGGCCCGTGGCCGCGAGGCATAGAAGAGTTGGCGGGGTATAGGGGTTGCGAGAGCAACGCAGGTGGCAGGGGTGGCACCCAGCGGTCTGGGTGCCAAAGAAAAGCATAGGGCACCACGAGTGTGGCCATGGTGTAACGAAACAAAATCTATGGCGCGAGAGTGCGGAACAACATGGGGCCGCCTGACAGAGCGGTTCAGTGGGTCGGGGTCCTAGGACTCACGAGGACGAGGGTGCAAGGGGAGCGCCGCGCCGATGCGCGGGGCTACAACCCATCGGGCGTATAGGCGAGCGGGGCTCACGGGCGGAGCGTCGCGGGAAATGGTTCACAATACCCCTGCACAAGGCATCACGTAGAGCGGCGGATACGTCGAATGCAGTCCCCGTCGCCGCTCTCCGCGTAGCGGCCCGGAAGATTGCCACGGCGAGGTCGACGTCTTGCCAGAGCTGGTAGTAGGACGACGCGCCCACTGTGGATAGGAGGGGGCTGCGCAAGGGGGAGGGACGCACCTAAGTTGCGGCACTCAGCCCTTGGAGACACGGCGACGAGGAGAGGTAGTGCACCACATGGGTGGAGTAGAGCTGGAATAGGGGCCACAATGGCAGGAGAGGAGTCACGCGGTGGCACGACAAACACGACGCATCACAACTGACTTCGAGGCTGGCAGTGCGTGTGGGCAATCCGTCCCACGGCTACCATCCTGGGGGTTTTTAGACTGGTGCCAGGTCACTAGGAGGGCGAGAGCGAGAGAGAGAGAGAGAGAGAGAGAGAGAGAGAGAGAGAGAGAGAGAGAGGGAGGGAGGGAGGGAGGGAGGGAGGGAGGGAGGGAGGGAGGGAGGGAGGGAGGGAGGGAGGGGGTGGGGGGTTGGGGGCTTGGGGAAACGGAGAGGGAGATGGAGAGAGGGAGGGCGAGAGAGAGATGTGTGGGCATTCTCGCCGCTCTGCCACACAATCGGAATGTGGCTTTTCCTGTGCGCATGGCGTATGGCGTATGTGTTGTTCCGTCAGGTGCCGCCACCGACCCTCACAGCGAGCAGCAAGCGGCGACGTCAACGGCCATGACCGTGTTCCGGCACCCAGACGGGCCGCCGTCGGTGGTGCCGTACGTGTCCGACTCCAACGATAACGTCGGCAGACGGGTCGCGCAGCGACTCTCGGCCCCGGAGTACACCGGGATCCGCCTGTACACCCACAAGCGCCGCGGCAACTACCGCCTGAAGCGCGGCGACCAGTGCACCCCCGAGTTCTCAGTCCGGCCCTTCGGCGACGCGCTGATGGCGTTCAGTACGGAGTGGGTGGACCTGGACGCCTTCATCCGCGCGCAGTTCGCCCCCCCGGCGGCGGCGGCCGCGGTGGTCGTGCACCGCCTGAGCGGCCTCGGCAGCGCTGGCGCCGCCCTCCGGGGCCTTGGCGGCACCGCCTCCGGGCCCCGGGCCCTGCCCTTGACCGAGAGCCTCGCAGTGGACGTGGCGGGGGTTGCGTCCGCGCTGAGCGTTGTGGAGTGGGGCTGTGTCCCCGCGGACCTCTGAGCCGTGGGTGTGTGCGGGGGGGGTGGGGGGGGGGGGGGGGGCTCGGCGGTGGTGCGTGGCGGCCAACCGGCTCGGCCGGCGGGGGGGGGGGGGGGGAGGGGCGTGCCCGCCAGCGATACCTGCGCCGCGTGCGCCCGCTGCGCACACCGTCCGCCGGAGGGTTTTGTGGGGGGGGGGGGGGATTGGGCCCCGCGAACACGGCAGCGTGGTAAGGCAGGTGGCGGAGGAGCAGGACAACACGTGGAGGGGTGGAGCAATTGGGCCTCATGCGCATGGAAACGCGGCAAGGCGTGTGGTGGACGACCTGAATGCGGAGGAGAGTGGGCAGCAAAAACCGTAAAACGACCCACGACAACCAGCACAACCCCCAGTGCGCCAACTATGGGGCCCCGCTAACGCGGAAACGACACCAGCAGGAACACCGGCCGCAGCGGCCGTCAGAACGCAGCGACCCGACGCAACATGCGAAGGGAAGAACGGGTGACTGTGCAGGGCCCCATAAAGAATCAGCAGGGGGGGGGGGGGCTTTCTGAGTGTCTATTTTTTTTCGACCTTTTGCGAAAGGCGCCTAGGGCCGTTTCCTCGGCTCTTGACAAGCTTTTCTTCCTTCTTGTGAACTGCATGTGCTCCCTGTTGTGCTGACTTCGCCTCAACCAACACCACACACGTGACAGCTCACACGTCACCATACGGGGGGGGGTTGACTGGATGTGGCGTGCGGTCGTGGTACACCGGCCGCGATGAGTCCAGGGAAGTTTTCCCGGGATAGCGCGTGCGGATGCAGATGCTCATCTGTGTGTGATGACGGGCAGGGCCCACCACCAAGAGTAGCACGTGGTGTCCGACGAGGTCAATGTCCAACCGCCATCGGTTAGCCCCCAACCGCCGTCGGTTGCCCCTCCAACCGCCATCGGTTACGTCCCAACTGCCGTCGGTTACCCCTCCAACCGCCGTCGGCTACCCGCCAACCAGATCACTTCCACAGATGTCTGGAGTCCGCATACAATCGTCTGACGCAAGACGGCCCCCTGTTCATTCCGCCGCTGAAAAGCACCAACGACTGCCCACCGTCTCTCTGGACAACGGTGACTCCCCCTCATCTACGGGAGGTTCGGCACCTGTTGGGGGGGTTGTCCCACTTGCAGCAGCCGTTTGCAGACCGTTTCTTCCGTGGCCTCCCCTCTTTCACGTCTGTCCCTGTGCACGACGCGCCCGCGCGTTGGGGGGGTCCCCACATGTCCCCGCGCGCGTGTTGAGCAATATGGCTGCACCGCCTCCTGCCACGGCCCAGGGCTGTCCTTGAGAACCCCAATTTTTTTTTGTTAGGACAGCCCCCAAGGACCACCAACCGCCAACCGCCAACCGCCAACCGCCGCCAACCATTGCTCAACACTGTTTCTGTCGTCTTGGGTCTTGCCCACGTGTTGACCGTGAAGCAGAGAGCGTTCCCGTGAAGGTTCGTTTCTGTTGGCATTACGAACCCTTTTCTTTCGTTTTTTTTCCCCTTGAAGGACAGCCCTGCCACGGCCACTGAACTGAGGGGCATCAACGCAAAATGCCTCCATTATTGTCATCATGTCCCCAGTACCCGCATCATCGTCATCGTCGTCGTCCTCCTCCTCGTCATGACGGCAGGCGGAATTGAATTGTACTGGTCAAGAACATGGGGTTTTCCCAGCAGCCCCAAAGTTGTTGCCGAACCGTAACAGACACGCCACTAGTGTCCGGCAGGGCAACGGGTTCTCAGTAGCAATCAGCCCCGTATCAAAGGCCACTCAGTAATACCTGCCCCCTTCGCCACCAGAACTCAGTAGGAACGTGCTGCATCCAGCGTGTGGCTCAGTAGGATCCTGCTCCATCTGATCATGTCTGAGCCGGCAGATGCTGGTGGCAAGTCTGGTCTTGAACCGGATTTCAAGAGCGGTGTCCTCCGATGAACAGTCCCACGCGCCCACCCGACAGCCGTGTACGCATGGGTCCCTTAGGGAGCGTGCGATACTGGGCCCTGCCGCCATCCGACGCGTTGCTCTATATGATCAACAATCCCCCCCTCCACTGCAGGCTGGCAGTGCCCTGACCCCTGCGACACCTTTTTTGAACGTGCCCAGAGGCATATGCAAGTGCCGGGCCTGTCCTCGACACAGAGCCATGATTTGAGGCACGGCGGTCCCAACAGTGTGCTGGGGCCGCGGCGCATTGACGTTCGGTTTTTCGTGTGTAAATATCCACCAACATCAGACCCAACAAGGTCTTGCCGTCTGCCAGCGAGTGGCTCACACTCTGGAATGGATTGTGCGCCTCCCGTTCTGCACCGAGTATCGCATGATCTGGGCTCCCTCTTCCCCCCCCTTTCAGTGGTGAGCACTACGTGAGGCCCCGCTGTCAGTGCCGTGGCACGGTCACACTCTCCCCCAAGGGTACAAGGTCAGCACGATGCCAGCGTGATCATCGCTGAATTGCTGGTTCAACTGCAGTCGATGCAATGGCCACGTTTTGTCGCTCTCCCGATGACTTTTTGCAACCACTCGACTCCGCTGCAAGCCCTTTGCATTGCCTGCGAGCGGTGGCCGCGCACCCGTGCGTGTCCACTTTTTGGGCGGCGTGTGTCCGGCCACGTTCGGCCACGCGCGCACTGTCTGCCGTTCTGACGTCACTGGGCAGCAGCGGCGGGGCACACCCGTTGTGCCTGCCGCTTCCATTTTGTTGATTCCGTGTGCCGGTGTGCGTCGGGCTGGTGGGTGGGGCTGCAGGGGAGGCCCGTTAGTGCCAGATGCCGTGGGGGCAATGCGCTGCGCATGTGAGCAGTGGTGCCAAGGGGCGATGGGAGGCCCTTTTGGGAAGTACTGTGGACAGGCGGCGCCTGTCCAGGCCCCCACAAAAGTAACACCCCCCCCCTTGTCCCCCTTGTCCCCCATGTCCCCCCTCCCCCCTATTTCTCTCACCAAGTTGCATCATCCCCCCTTCCCGCTCCTCTTTCAAGTCATGTGCCTTTGAGTGTGTGTAATCCCATAGCTCTTGGGGGGTGGCCACGGGTGGGCCGTCTCCTCGGTTTGGGTACGCGACTCCCCTCCCTCCCCCCCCCCCCCTCCCTGCCCTCCGGGCCCACTTAGTTACCAAGGGTCAATCGCTACCGGCCATACATATGGTGGCGCCGAAGGCGCCCGAAAATTTTTTTCATTCCCCTTGCCAACATAGCATCCCTCCCCGCCCAGGCGGTGGAGCACCCCAACGCTATACTTGAACCCAACCTTGACTCCAACACCCACCCCAACCCTCAGCATGCTCCTAACCCTACACCTAACCCTACCCATGACCCTAATCAAGACTGAATATTGGGACCGAGCTGGTGGGGGAGGGAACATCAGCTATGACTGGTGAGGGACATGAAGAATGATTCACGCATTGATGGCTCTTTTGACAAAGTGAAATCAACTTGCAAGTGAACCCCATCACCACGGGGCCCACTTTCAAGGCTTTTTGGACTTCTGAGGGGCCAAAATGCCCCGAAATGGGCTCAAAATGGGCTCATTTCACCCACTTGTGCACCCCAAATGGTCTTGGATGAGGTTTCGAAAAATGCGTTTTGGACCCATTTTTGACCCATTTTTGGTCCCAAAACAGCCCATTTTCAAGGCATTTTGGGATTTTCGGAGGACCAAAATGGGCCACCGCAAGCTCAAAACGGTCCAAAAACACTTGTTTTAGCGTCGCACATGGTCTAGGATCATTTTTGAGAAAAGTCATCTTTTTGCCCCTAATGGACCCTGTTGACCCATTTCGGCATCCACTTGTTTGGGCTTGAGCTTGCAGCTTGCAGCTTGCCGCAGCCTAGTGGGCCTGAGTATGGGGGTCTAGGCGTCCGTTTGGGCAATTCTGAGGGGTGGAAACCACATAAAGTGCGGGGTTGCGGGTGGAGTAGGTGCCCTCGGAATCGCATTTGGAGCCATGTAGCCCAAGATATGGCCTGTTCTTGGTTTGTGGCTGTCGGCATTTGGACCTTCTGGGGGCCTTTTTGGGCCGTTTCCGTGACATATCATGGAGTTAGAGGGCCGCAAAGAGCTCGTTGACACAGGGAAGTCAAGCTGCAGGTGAAGGGTACCCACCGTTTCCCTTCATTTTGCCTTTGTGAATGTGTTCCAGGGCTTTTTTGGCCCAAAAATGGCTGTATTTCGCCCTAAACTGCAGTTTTTGAAACTGAGGTCCGCCACTTGCGAATCCCGTTCCCGGCCGCCACCGTTGAGTTTCTTGCTCAAACCTTGTGTGCTTGTACTTCACACCCATAGGTATCATCCACCAAAATTTCACCGGAATCTGAAGCACCACGGCAGAGTTCTGATTTTTCCCCATTTCGCGCGTGCTGCTGCTTGCTTGCTGCTTGCTGCTGCTTGCTGCTGCTTGCTGCTGCTGCTAAACCTGGTAGGTCCACCCTAGACACTAAAAAGGGTTATAAAACCAAGACTGGTTCCACCAGCTCGGTGACCCTAACCCTACCCCTAATCAAGACTGAATATTGGGACCGAGCTGGTGGGGGAGGGAACATCAGCTATGACTGGTGAGGGACATCGAGAATGATTCACACATTGGGGGAATCTTTGCACTGCGCGCGCACTGCGCGCTACTTTTAGACTATGTTCCCCCGGAAGAGCCCCCAAGCACACCCCTTGGAAACGCCCTTAGAATTAGGTGACCCAAACTGCCCCAGCTCAAGAAAGATGCAAACCACCTTCCCTGAACATAACACACATCATGCACATCTGGAAAGGCCATGAACAGCGCATTGGTCGCCACCCTCAAGAACACACATCTGTCTTTCTGGTCCATTGTCAACTAAGTACACATTGAGAATACGCAACTTGTGTGCACAACATGACACAGTTGCAGAATCAAAGAAATGTCACACTGTCACATGTGTGCGTGTCTATGCAATCCGTACAATATTGCAATTCACACTTGTCACACATGGACATCTTTTCAGGGTCAAACTTGGTGCAACAAAGGGCACAAACATCCCCATCATCACCCACAACATCCTCATCATCATTGTCCTCTTGTGTAGGTGCGGTCCATACATGTGCAGGTACGTGTTCCCACGGACCATATGGAGGGTACCGTACCTGTCTTCGAATCAAAAATTGCTGCAATTGCAAGAGTACACGCACGTACTCATGCAACTCCGTACCGGATCCCCTCCATATGCTACGTCATCCCTGCATTCTCGGGGGTCCCCAAAAGAAGGGGAACAAAATCAGAAGTCAAAACCTCCGCTAGAGGTCACCATGATGCCCCTAGGGGCCCCTAGTATCACAAAGTATGGGTCTCTAGTACGGCCAGACGCCCAAATAGTTGCACTGCGCGCGCACTGCGCTTAAGGCTCCCCCATTGATGGCTCTTGACAAAGTGAAATCACCTTGCAAGTGAACCCCATCACCACGAGGCCCACTTTCAAGGCTTTTTGGACTTCTCAGGGGCCAAAATGCCCCAAAATGGGCTCCAAATGGGCTCATTTCACCTGTTTGTGCACCCCAAATGGTCTAGGATGAGGTTTGGAAAAATGCGTTTTTGACCCATTTTTGACCCATTTTTGGTCCCAAAACAGCCCATTTTCAAGGCATTTTGGGATTTTCGGAGGACCAAAATGAGCCACCACAAGCTTAAAACGGTCCAAAAACACTTGTTTTAGCGTCGCACGTGGTCTAGGATCATTTTTGAGAAAAATCATCTTTTTGCCCCTACTGGATGGACCCTGTTGACCCATTTGGGCACCCACCTGTTTGGAGCTTGCAGCTTGCCGCAGCCTAGTGGGCCTAGGTATTGGGGTCTAGGCGTCCGTTGGGGCAATTCAGAAGGGTGGAAACCACAAAAAGTGGGGGGTTGTGGGTGGAGTAGGCGCCCTCGGAATCGCATTTTGAGCCATGTAGCCAAAGATATGGCCTATTCTTGGTTTGTGGCTGTCGGCATTTGGAGTTTCCGGGGGCCTTTTTGGGCCGTTTCCGGGACATATCATGGAGTTAGAGGGCCGCAAAGAGCTCGTTGACACAGGGAAGTCAAGCCGCACGTGGAGTGTACCCACCGTTTCCCTTCGTTTGGCCGTTTTGAATGTGTTCCAAGGCTTTTTTGGCCCAAAAATGGCTGTTTTTGGCCCTAAACTGCAGTTTTTGAAACTGAGGTCCGCCACTTGCGAATCCCGTTCCCGGCCGCCACCGTTGATTTTCTTGCTCAAACTTTGTGTGATTGTACTTCACACCCATAGGTATCATCCACCAAAATTTCACCCGAATGTGAAGCACCACGACAGAGTTCTGATTTTTCCCCATTTCGCGCGTGCTGCTTGCTGCTTGCTGCTTGCTGCTGCTTGCTGCTGCTTGCTGCTGCTGCTAAACCTGGTAGGTCCACCCTAGACACTAAAAAGGGTTATAAAACCAAGACTGGTTCCACCAGCTCGGTGACCCTAACTCTAACCCTACCCCTAACCCTAGCCCTAGCTCTCACCCCTGAGGGAGGGCAAGGGGAGGTAACGGGAGCCTATGCCCCCCCCCTACTACCCCAAATTGCCCCACCTGGACTGCCCCCCCAACCGACCCTCCCGACCCCCCCCCCATCGCCCCTCCCTGAACCCCCCCCTCCAATGCCCCCCCCCCACCAAGGGGCCTTCGGCCCACTTCTACTGGGGGGGGGAGTCGCGTACAAAAGCGAGGAGACGCCCCCCCCGTGGGGGTGGCTATGCTTAACAAGGTTAGCCTACCAAAGGTTCCACCGACGCCTTTGGTCTCCACCCCCCCCCCCCTTTTCTGCGGGCAGCTCTGTACAGCCATGCCGGTAATGCACGGTGCGTTTACCTCATCAAGGACGTTGAGCGGCTTGGTCGCCCACAACACTTTCTTGATGCCGTGCTGTATGCAGACAACGCTCCCAGACGCATAAATGCAGCAGGTTCTCGCTCTGACAGTGCGTTTCGTTTCTCACACCACTTTGCATTGTTTTTTGCATTGTTTTTCATTCCCGCTCCTTTTCGAAGGTATGTGCCTGTGAGTGGGTGCAATCCCGTAGCTCTTGGCGGGTGGCTGTGCTAAACAAGGTTAGCCTACCAAAGGTTTCATCTACACTTTCGCTTCGCTTACCTTAAGTAGGTCTAATCCCCCCCCCTTGCCCCCCCCCCCCCCTGTTTGCTGCAATTGTTGTGTGCCTCGCCGTTTAAGCAGAGATTGTAATGAGACCATGCCCCTTGTCCAAACAAACCCCATGTCTGAACAAAGCTCACGTGTTGTTCACGGCATCTTCTGCACACTGGATGTGCTGTGTGGTACCCCCACCCTCGCATCCATGGCCAATACTGCCCCCTGGCCCTGGAACAAACAAACATACCCCCCCCCCCCCGGGCCAATGGACCCCCTTTGGGAGTGAAAAACCTTCCCCCCCTCCCCATCCAACAGTTTTGCTTGGCACTACAAAACACTATCAACACAAAATCCAAACAATCCAAAACTCCATCAACACAAAATCGGGTCTAGGACCGCCAGCACCCTTTCAAGTGTACCAAAGATGTTCAAAACATGAGGACAGCCCACAAATTGCGAATTTCAACGCTTTTTTTTTTGAAGGGTTTGAACAAAATTCGTGTCTTTGCCCCCCACCCCCCCTTCACGGCCATGCCAATACCCCACCCTCCGGCTTCGAAAGGAAGAAACATGGCCCCCTTCACCAAGGCTCCAGGAGGAGTATCATGGCCCGGTACAATGGCAGTGAGGGGGCCTGGCACACCGTGCGCTATCTTTTGGGTTGCCTTCTTGGCTTGTTCGGGTGGTTCAAGGTTCAAGGGGTTTGAGGAGGTTGCCAAAGCGGTTGGGAGCGGTTACCGTCGGTCACAAAATGCCGTTGAAGCTGGCATTTGGCGTCAGGGAGAGGGTGGCTGGGCATAGGCTGGGCGCCCTGGAGGGGGGGGGGGGGTAGACCAGACCGAAAGGCGCCTATGGTACCACTGATGAGGCTTTTGTTTTGATTCTGCTCGTCTGCTTGTCCCAACCAGACAGCAACTCAAACAGACTCCATACGGGGGGGTACTTCCCCCCATTCCAATGCATCCCCTGCCTGTGGACTTGTGGGGGCAAGTGTGAACCCGCGGCACTTCAGAGCACAGGGGCTAGTGATTCGCGCGCACGGCCCGGGCACAGCGCTCGGTATCGGGGGTGGCGGTACTGGAACCAACCCCAAATCCACCAACCAATCCACATGCGAGGGCCAAAGGCGCCGTGCAGAAACACCCCCAGGGCTCCTTTTGACAACTCGCGGGGTCCCACACCACCCCCCCACCCCCCCAAGACCCACTCACCCACACACCCCCCCTCCTTAAAAGATTGGGCCAAAATTTTGCGTCGGCGCCTTCGGCGTATTTAATCTAAAGTTTATGCAGTAAAATTGAGTTTAAATTGGGCAAGGGGGTGGGAGGAGGGCACCTCGTGAACACTCGCCTAGTGTTTGTTTGTTTTGTGGTGTGCCGTCGCCCTGACCATGCCTGAGCCTGAGAACCAGCCGATCAGCTTTGAGGATTACCTCGAGCAGGGCCAGCATAAACTGGCCACGCAGCTGCTAAACGCATCCACGCTTCAGCAAGACACGGACAGACTCGTGGCGGCGGCAAAGACAGCGGGAATTGACACCGTTGAACTAGCAGATCGGCTGAGGCAGAAGTATGGTCTGAAGGGATCCATGGAGGGCATCTACGAGCAAGTCGTAGCCTTCGGGACCCTCCACAAGCGGACCTTCAATTGGAACGACTGCACGTTCTACATGTCAGCACAGCATGCCCAAGTGATCGCAGGGAACGGAACCCCGGAGAAGAACCCCGCGGACGTGGTGTCAATTGGGGGCAACTCCAGTGCCAGCGGGTCGCCAAAGGACAAAGGGGTGCACGCAGACATCGAGAAAATGCGCCAAGAAATGGAGGACATGAAGCTCGTGATGGAGCAGCAACTACGAACGATACAAGAGCTACGAGCGTCCAAGACAGTGCCGCAGCTGCGGCAGGTGGTTTTCGTACTGGAAGCGGGACATGAGATGGAGGCCAACGAGGCGAAACCTGCCTGGGCGAGAGCGATGGCGGGGGCGATGGCAGGCTGGGCGGCGGAGAATCTGCAAAGCATGCTGGAGTCTGAGTACGAGGCGGCGATGAAGGCCCTGTCCGAAGTGTGGTCACACCTGCTGTTCGAGGTCGAAAAGGAGGAAGTCAAGGCGCAGCTGGAGGCTCGAACCGCCGACAAAGCAAACGGGGCCAGAGGCTCAGAGAAGGCGAACGTCAAGGAGGAGGGAGCGAAGACCAGGCCTCAGACGGGAAAATTGGCTCCGCAGCACGTGCAAGACAGGCGGAGGGAGCGAGTGAAGGACCGCTTCACCAACATGGGAACACCCGAAGAGACGTACGAGTCCAAAGGCGGCAAGGTGCTCAAAACAGGGAAGCCCCCGCGATATCCGTGCGACGTGTGCAGAGTCAAGCACTGGTGGTTCCAGTGCCCAGTCGAGAGCGACTGAATGGAAGGGGGCCCCCGCCGCCTCGGAGCTCGGCGAGACGGCGGGCGCAGGGGGGCAGCAAGTGCCCGTGGAGGGGACGGTTGGGGGGCGGCCCTCCAGAAGATGGAGAGACTACGCACACAAGACGCTCTGCACAGCTGGCAGACATTTGTCCTGCTGGGATGGGAAGAATCGTCATTGGGGACATACCAGTGTCACCTGCGCAGGCTGGCGGCGGTCGAGCGGCGGTTCCCATGTGATGCCAAGGAGCAGGTCCTGGAGCAGGCCATATTGGAGTGCGCCCGATTGGGGAAGTCCGAGAGCACAATCAAAGGGATCATCAGCGCAGCCGTTATGGCGACAGAAGTGCGGCTGGTTGACGCGTGCATCCCGGCCACCATCTGGAGATCCGTCAAGGCGGCGAAGAAGACAAGGAACGCGGCAAAAGAACGTATCTGGGGATCCCCGATCATGCTGCTACACATGGCAGCAAGGGCCAGCAGCCTGGAGGACTGGGCAGTGGTCGGGCTGGCCATCGTCTCGTTCCAGCTCTTCCTGCGCGTCGGAGAGGCAATCACTCTACAGCCTTGGGCGGTCGTGGACGACGCGGTGCGGTTCTTCGACTCCAAGACGAGGCAGGACTGGCAACAGAGGTCACTCACGCCGCTTACAAGGGAGTGGCTGCAGTGGCTCCAGCGCCACTTCCCAGAGCCGGCGGCGGAAGGAAGGCGGCCATGGACGACACAGCAGCTGGAGAAGGGCATGCAACGCCTCCTCGTCGGGTCCCCATTTGAGGGTGCACGCTGGCACACTTGGCGCAGAGCTGGAGCTCGAGCCATGTGGACGGCAGGGGCCACAATACGGCAGGTCGCCGTGTGGGGCCGCTGGGCACGTGACTCCACCGCGCGGTGGTACGCGCATCCGACCGAAACGCAGCCCGTGCAAGCGGAAGATTTCTGGCCGCGACCTCCCCGAGAGGGAGCTGGAGGCAGGTGGCGCAGCCGCACGACGTCCCTACGGCTCGAACAGCTCTGGCCGTCTGGGATACGACAGCAGTGGAAGCACAGAAAGGAGCATGTGGCGTTTGGGCCCTCGAGGACCATGCCCGGGACCGACGGGCACGCTGGAAACTCGACGGCGGCCCAGGGCGGGGCGGGGAGCAAACTGCGACCGAAGCGACAGCTCGCCAAGCACAGGCAGGCACCCGACAACGGGGGCGGCAGCTCGACAGGGGCGCGGCAAGTTCAGGGTGGTGGGCAGCAAGTGCCGGCCTCCTCAACCTAGTCGGCTTCGTCTGACTGCCGTCCCACAGAGGAAGCCCTCGTCCCCTTGCGCCTGGTCCCTAAGTTTAAGAGAGGGCGCGCTGAGGAGGCCCGGGCACAGGGGGGGTGCAAGCGAGTGCGGAGAGCCACCGGCAGCGTGTCCTACTCGTCTTACTCGTCTTACTCCTCCACCGCTTAGTGGAGAGCTGTGGCTGTGCGTAGGCGGGTTTGGCGCTTTGTTGGCGCTACTGGTGCGACTACTTTCGCGGGCGTGGTGGGTTGCGGTGGTATGCGCGTCGTACGTGGCCTGCGTGTGTCGTGTCGGGGCGGGAGTAACGTCTGATGCTACCGTTGAGGAGGGGCGGCCCTCCAAGGCCAGGTTCCGAGAGGCCATGTATCAGCTTTCGCTGCGTTTTGCGCAAAAGTGGGGTGTAGAGCAGGGACGCGCGTACAAGGCGTTGGATGTGTTCAGGAAAGAGGTGTTCCAGTTGAGTGAGGATTTGAGGGACGACAGGCCACTGCTAACATGGATGCATCTGTGCGAGGCCATGGTCATGGAGGGACTTAGGGAACTGCTGGACGGCATTTACCCCGCCGTGCCGGAAGGTGAG
Source organism: Eutreptiella sp. 'Long Island Sound 2002' (assembly GCA_964036045.1). NCBI lineage: Eukaryota > Euglenozoa > Euglenophyceae > Eutreptiales > Eutreptiaceae > Eutreptiella > Eutreptiella sp. 'Long Island Sound 2002'. Next base: position 14,070,717 of record OZ038381.1, read on the forward strand.
GTGACTCCTGAGATGGCCCAAAAAGGGATAGGGTCAGTGGGTGCGGTTCCACTGCCGGATTGGCTGTGGCAGATCTATGTCAGTCCGCGACAGGAGATTTTACTCTCGTCTGCTGAGGAGGTACGGAAGGTGCGAGGACCCACGGCTGACATGCTCGGCGCCATTGCAGGGACAGGGGCACTGCAGCAACTGTCTAGGCAGGAGGCGGATGCCTTGGGCATTCCGTGGTCGCCTACGGCGACTGCCTTCACCATCCCCAAAAATGAGACCAAGGCGCGACTTGTCCTGCACGGGGTGCGCGCAAACCAGCGGCAATGGGAGGGCGGGTACAAGGTGCCGCGTGTCAGCCTGCCTCAAGTAGAGTCTTTAGCGGAGGTTTTTTCGCAAGGGCTGCGTGGCTGGGGGGCCAACATCGACATCACAAATTGTTACTGGTCCATACTGCTGCCAAAGGGGAAGGGCCACCTTTTTCGTGTGGGGGGGAAGGAGTGCGTGTGGATCTTTAAGACGCTGCCGTTTGGTTGGAGCTACAGTCCACTACTGTGTCAGCGACTGCTGGCACAGTTGACGGGGAAGGTGGGGCTGGAGGTGGCAGGGGCGGTGCTGCGGCTCATGCACTACCTCGATGATTTTCTGGTTTTCGGCGACTCCGAGGCCGCCGTCGCCACAAAGCTGGCGGAGTTCAAGGAAGTTCTGAAAAACGCAGGCTTCCTGATCAGTGAAAAGTCGTCCAGTTGGCCGGAGAGGGAGCTTGTCTTTTTAGGCAAGCATGTCGACTTTGGGCGGGGGGTCATTTCGAACACCAGGCACACGTTGGAAGATGCCCTGAGCAGGTACGTACTGATGGCATCCAGGCCGGTTACGCGAAAGTCCGTACAGCGGGTGGTGGGGAAGTTGATCTGGGCCTGCAGGCCATCGCATTGGTCAAACCTTTTTCTGGCGGGGCCCATTGCGCACGTACAGTGGGGCGCAAAATGGATGCCGCACCCGCCCACAAACCTTCTGCGGTCGCTGTCGGGTGCGTTGTGGTTTGCTGGGAGGGGCTGGTGGCCGCCTGCGTCGTCCCCCCCCCCGCCCCCTAAGGGGCTGTGCCCGCAGGTGTACTCCGACGCAGCGCGGGACGGAAATAGTGGCAGGCTGGGTATGTGCTCATCGGCGGGAGCACACCACTCCCTGCGTGTACCGCTGCAGAACCAGCAGGTGCTAGAATTTCGAGGGGCGGCTGCGGCCGTGAAATCAGTGGTGGGACGGAAGCTCCCTTGGGCTACACTGCATCTGGACAACCAAGGGGTGCTCTGGGGCCTAAGATCAGGGAAAGTGGGAATTGGGCTGAGGGAGCAGCGTCGGTGTGTTCGACAAATAATGTATGCTCTGGCAAAGGGAGGGACTTCGGTGCACCTTTCGTATGTACCCGGGGCCATCATGCCGGCGGACTATCTGTCTCGGGTCCGCACCAATTTTTTTGGTGACAAGAGCATGGCACTGGGGTCTGCCTTCGACCAAATGGCAGATTTGTTACCTGTTTGCACTCAGACAGAATGTTGGGGTGTCTTGCGGTTCTGATTTCGAGCCGTGAGTCTGCGCGCCTGTAGTGAGCCTGCGGTGGGTGTGCGTGAGCGTCATGCGTGGGCCCGGCAGCAAGTGCCTGGGCTGTTGAGGGGAGTGTTGTGCACTGCTCGTGGCAGAACTTTGTTTTGCGGCGCCACACGTGCTACACATGCCACGAGCTGGCAGCGCGCAGCGCGATGCGGCGCAGGTGGCGGCTAAGCGGGGGCGACGAGACGATAGACTGGTGGCGGCTCACAGGTTTGAAGAAGTATACGAGGTGGCGAGTGTGTCATATCGAACGTGGACGGTCACACCAGGGCTGGCGAACAGCAAGCGCTTTCCGGTCGTGATGCGGTTGTGCAGACGTGTCGAGGCAGCATGGCGGCGCGAGACGCAACGCAAGGTCGAAGGAAAGCCGCAGGGAACACACTCCATGGAGCGAGCGGTCTTCATCCCAGAGTGGACCGGGGCGACACGTGGCGTGCGTATCTCCGTAACGGTGGAAAAGCTGAAACACGGGCCTCGGCTACCGCCGGGGACGCAAAGGCTTTGGGCCGCCGGTTCGCCGGCTATGGTGCAGGCGGTGGCCGCAGTGATGCGGGAAGTGCAGCAGGAGGGGGGTGGCCACGGAGAGGTAGAAAGCGCAAGTGGAGATGTGGACCAAACCCAGTAAGAAGGGTGATTTTGAATAATTTTTTTGTGCTCCCTGGTGGTGGTGGTGACGGATGGTGCCGCCGGCACAGCAGCACAATGGTCACGCGACACTACGTTCTTTGGGTTCAGCAATGTCCACGACTGTGCACTGTTGTCTCGTCTACTGTGTGGATGACAGTGAGGGGAGGTGGAAGGAGGTGCGTGGGGTTTGGTTGGGCGAAGCAGCAAGTGCCAAGCCCATGGGGTGAAAACCAATTTAAACTAAAGTTTATGCAGTAAACTTGAGTTTAAATTGGGCAAGGGGGTGGGAGGAGGGCACCTCGTGAACACTCGCCTAGTGTTTGTTTGTTTTGTGGTGTGCCGTCGCCCTCCCACCCTCCCTAAAACAACGGGCGCGTGCCGGACGTGCGTGGGTGAGCGCGCAAGGTGTGGCATAGAGTAGCAAGGGCCGCGGGGCGAAGTGTGGCGCAGGGGCACAGAGCAACTCGCCAGCGAACGGCCTCGATGGGGCCGTGACACGTTTCACGGGAGAACCACCGCCCACCACAGGCACAGGTACAGGCGCGGCCGTCGCACAGGCGATGGACCAACGTATATGTGTGTCGTATAAACGTCTATCGGGACCGTGGATGTCCCCTACCATGCACCACCCGCACCACCCTGTGCTCCCTGGTGGTGGTGGTGACGGATGGTGCCGCCGGCACAGCAGCACAATGGTCACGCGACACTACGTTCTTTGGGTTCAGCAATGTCCACGACTGTGCACTGTTGTCTCGTCTACTGTGTGGATGACAGTGAGGGGAGGTGGAAGGAGGTGCGTGGGGTTTGGTTGGGCGAAGCAGCAAGTGCCAAGCCCATGGGGGGAAAACCAATTTAAACCCTGTAGTCGCCGTCCTCATACTCTGTTGTGCCTTGGTCTGCTGTTGTTGCCTCTATCTGTTTGTTGTATTTTGGGTCCCTGTACTACCTGCCTGACACTTCCCTTCCATGGTTCACAGAAACTGGACAAGATGCAGCAGGAACAATTGGCAGGGACAATCGCACTTTTGTTGGTTGACAGTGGCAGGTCGAACGTCAGGCAATACACAGTGCTTGATCATGGTGGAGCAGTGACAGCAGTTGGTCTAGTGGTTTACCACCTACATTCAGGAGATGTTGTCCTGGGTTCAATTCTTGGGTTGGCCCGTTATGGCCATCACACGTGGGATGCGATCTGTTTCTTCATGTTGGGTCTCACGATTTCACCAAAAATTCATTTCGGCACCTCTAAAAACTCAGCCCGCCCCCCATGGGGGGGAGGTGCCCAGCCAGACCCACCCAACTACCCCCCTGGACCCACCCACCCACACCACCCCGCCCCCTTAAAAGGAGCCCTAAACACCCCCTTGATAACAGGGCTGGGGGGAGGGGGTTGCCACAGGAGCCGACGTGCCTGCACAACATCTGTGCGAGTCATGGAGGGGGATGCAGATGGTCCAAACTCCTTTTTCCGGCCCTTCCTGAGAAAAATGGATGGGGCTTGTCATGACGTGACGACAACTCGCATGAAGTTCTGGGGAAAGTTGATGCCCTGCACCTCAATCGTAAGCCATGAGGTATGTGACCAGCAACGCTTCTCTCTTCACAACAAAGCGACAGCAACAGCCCCAAAACAACAACCACAACAACAACCACAACCACAACAGCCAGAGCCCAGACATGGACGGAAATGACGTGTGCAGCGCACCCAAAACGCCTGCATTTAATGACAGGATTGTTCGAGACAAGGGAAGTCCGGCTGCGCCATCCGACCTGTTGGCTCGATGGATGGACGTATTGATTAGTCACTGTGAAATTCGGCGCCGAAGGAATTGTTGGGGGGTCAAGAATGGTCGAAACAATTTTTTTCGCGAAATTCCAGACGAAGGATGATATTTCCGGACCCCCGCACTGCGCTCAACTCCAAAAGTGCGATTTTCGGTTTGCTGTGGGTCCCGTTACCACCGAGCCATCCTGGAGCTCCAAGCGGGCCCAGTCAATGGGGCCTGGGGAGGGGGGGGGGGGGGAAAGCCAGCCCCCCCCCCCCACCGTCGCCGCCACGTGGCAATTGAAAGTCCATGGCCCATGGGGGATGTGCCAAGGGTTGTGCGGTCGCCACCACACGTCTGTGGTTTGCACAGTTTTCGGCCCATGTCCCGGACCCCCTGAAGCGCAGCCGCCTTCCTCGCCGCGTCCCCACGCCCTCGATGTCCTATTTGGACGTCGCGTTGCGGTCCGTCTCCGCGACCCTGGTGGGGTTGACGGCGCTGCTGGCCTCCTTGTGCCTGGGGACCTACGGCTGGCTGTACTACAGGGACTCTGACCGAGACGTCGCACGGCTGGACCGGATATTGGTCTATGAGCGGGCCATTGCGAGGTCTGCCCCCCTGAGACTTGGGTGGGGCAATGGTAGGGCTCAGGTGGCGCGTGGGTGGGGCCTTGGGCGGAGCATGGGTTGGGCATGGATGGCGCATCGGTGGGACACGGGTGGGTTTGAGTCGGGCATGGGCGGCGCATGGGCGGGACCTCCGGCGGGGCCTTGAGCGATACATGGGCGGGGCTTTGGTGGTTGATGGGCGGGGCATCTGCAGTCCTTGGGCTGTCTCTCCCCCTGAGCAAACGAAGAACGACCCCAACGCTAGTTTTCAGGGGGGAACGAATGGTGTCGGCCACTGCCCTTACGAAGGGGGCGTGCAATGGTGATGGTGGGGTATCAAGCCCATTGGAGGGCGTCTCCAGTGGTCAGTGGTGGCAGAAGACGCGTCGTACAGCCATAGTCGTCTTGTACTGTCCATCGTGGGGCTAGTGATGATGGGGACAGGTATGGATGGGCCTGTGGAATGTGGGTGGCCCAATCTCCGGCCCTCTGCTTGTAGGCCTGGCAGGCATGGTGCACGTATGGCATGCAACACGGTGTGCACACTGGGGTTGTGCCAAGACATGAGCCAGGACCACAATGATGTAGCAAAAGCCCTGCACCAACGCCACAGCACGGATGCCACTATATTGGTTGTTCAACCCTTGGGGATGCCGAAGTATTTCGGGCACATGGGGGATACCTTGAGTGCAGACCAGTGCAACTATTGGGCTGTCGGAATGGGGATAGACCAAGCACCTGTAGTTTGCACCCCTTGTGGGACAAAGTATTTATGTGTTCGCTGACTACCACTCAAAGACGGTCGCACATGTTGTATTGTGTGTTGTGAGTTGTGTGTGGTAGCACCGTCGGCGATGTCGACTTGGCCAAATGCCGGCGCGCTCTTCAAGAGGGCCTCTCCAAATCTAAAAACGGCAAGAGGGCACGAAAATTCAATCCGAGAGCAGAAATACAAATGGTTTTGAAAGGCCACAATGCTGCTGCAGCGGATTTTCGCAGTAAATTCGTTTCAGCTGTTTTTCATCGCCGATCTTTGATGTCTCACTGCTGAGAGATCGACGTCGGGTTGTTGTACATCCAAAAATCATCAACATTCGCTTTTGGCTCATCAAATCCGACATGGTAGTATAAGTGGGATTAACGGGAAATTGTGAAAAATGGAGTCGGCACAAGTGGGTGGGGTCCCTGGGGCCGCTGGTGCATACTCACCTATGGACACACCTTTGGGACAGGTGGCAGCTGCTGGGGGACAGTGCGTCAGCACAGTGGGTCCCATTGCACGTCGGGGTGGAGGGAAGTGAGCAAGCAGACGTGCGGGGAGCCAAAGGGGCGCGACTCGCGTGGAGGCAAAAGCTGTGACAGATATTTGGGAGGAATTGGGGCTAACGGAAATGCTAGACACATCTGACACGGACTCCAATCCATCGGGTGGTTCCTGTGTGTCAGATGTATCAGCAGGAGGGGGGCTGAGCCCTGATCTATTCTCACCCAAACACCCGAGGTTTTCACAAGGCTTGTCTACCCGGCGCTGAGGGTAGGGATGAGCTGACCAACCAGCCCAAGAGACATTCGATAACTGCGGTGCACCAGTGAACTCAAGGCAACATTCGGTACTGGTTTGGAGCGATGATTGTATGTGTGTGACCCGGGGGCATACGGTAGCGCAATCATGATTCCACTGCAACAGTTCGAATGTCATTCAGATGCTATGTACAGGTGGCATATCACTATGAACAGAAAAAATTGTATAGTACATATGAACCCGTGGGCAGAGCAAACCATAGAATTCAGCTGCGGGCATCATGGGAAAGGCGACAGCCCCGTCATATACTCACTATCTGCATACCTAAACCACTGTCCTACTCAGTTTCTATTGGTGTAGACCAGCACTCATTCAGCCGCTGACCTGCAGAACAGTCGCTGAGTTCCTAGACTACTGGTTGTGTGTAGTGTGTGTGTTCAGGGTATACGTTAGCTAAGTATCCGGAGCTTCATTCCCTTGTATGAGCTACGGCCTTGTCCAAGCTATAGTAGCCGTAGGGACCATGTTATTTTGGGACCTAATTTGATTCGGTACCAAATGTAGTTCAGCCAATAAGACATGGGTTTGGTGACAAATTTGCCAGCTACATAGAGTCATGGACACATTTGTTGTGATTGTTTGCCCACTTGACCCCACATAGGTCTGATTTTGGGGATAGTTGTGCATTATATTCCCCTTACTTGCACCAGCTCACCATGCAATCTTCTCTTTTTGAACCTGGGTGTCTACGGCCTTGTCCAAGCTACAGTAGGCGTAGGGACCGTATTAATTTGGGACTTTTGCGTAGCTTATACATGAGGCGGGGGGGGGTTACCTTATGCCACCCTGGGTTCCAAAAGCCTGTGATGATGGGCCCTCACTGCAACGTTTCCCCCGAATATTAAGCCAATTCTTTTTTGTGCCTTCGCACCCAACACCCAGTCCTACGCATTGCTCCAATGGCGGAGTCGAAGTGGGACGGGTCCCATACAAATTACTGCCCCTGCCCCCACTCCCCAAAGGTCTCACAGGGTCTTACACCCCAGTGCCAGCACCGACACACCCTGCCCCAGGCCCCCACCCCCCCCCCAAACTTCCTCTTTGTGCCTCTCCATAGATGGAACAACAGTGGCCTGATGCGCTTTGAAAGGATCCGCAGCCTCAACATGAAGATCACCGTCAACAATAAGACTGTGTCGCATGGCTTGATTCCTGTCAGCCAGCGAGGTGTGACGGAGGTAGTGAGAGCAGGGGGCAGAGAGAGTATGTTGGCGCGCCGGGCAAAGTCTTCCCCTGTTTTCCCCCAGTTGTCCCCCTTTTTTCCCATTTTTTGTCCCCTTGTTGGGGACCCCCGAGAAGGCAGGGGTGATGTAGCCATTCCGCCCACACATGGGCCACCGAGACGGCAGTGCTTATGTCCTGGGCTGGAGGAGGGAGTGATGTTTGGGGGAAAGCATTGGGATAGATGGCCAGAACATTGATGTGGATGCCGGGCACGCCAGGCAAACGTACCCGCAGAGTTCCATTTTACAACTTGCCACCAGCAGTGGGGGGGGAGGGGGGTACCTACACCACCACCACCCCTTAAGTGATTGGTGGGAAGGGCGAAGTTTCCACCGCACAAGGTCGAGGACCAGCGACAGCAATCAACTGTGGCGGCCACGGAAGGCAAGGGGTCAGGGACTACTCCTCCCCCAGCAAAGAATGCTCAGAGCAATGGGGCATCCAGTGAACCAATGGAACATCGCAGTGTGGACGACGAAGACCGTGGTGTGGCAGGGGCCAACCACTTCGACGCAAGATTGACTGTGTTGTAGTGTAGTGTAGTGTAGTGTAGTGTAGTGTAGTGTAGTGTAGTGTAGTGTAGTGTAGTGTAGTGTAGTGTAGTGTAGTGTAGTGTAGCGTAGCGTAGCGTAGCGTAGCGTAGCGTAGTGTAGCGTAGTGTAGTGTAACCTAGTGTAGTGTAGTGTAGCCTAGTGTAGTGTAGCCTAATGTAGTGTAGTGTATTGTAGTGTGGTGTAGTGTAGTGTAGTGTAGTGTAGTGTAGTGTAGTGTAGTGTAGTGTAGTGTAGTGTAGTGTAGTGTAGTGTAGTGTAGTGTAGTGTAGTGTAGTGTAGTGTAGTGTAGTGTAGTGTAGTGTAGTGTAGTGTAGTGTAGTGTAGTGTAGTGTAGTGTAGTGTAGTGTAGTGTAGTGTAGTGTAGTGTAGTGTAGTGTAGTGTAGTGTAGTGTAGTGTAGTGTAGTGTAGTGTAGTGTAGTGTAGTGTAGTGTAGTGTAGCCCGGTGTAGTGTAGTGTAGTGTAGTGTAGTGTAGTGTAGTGTAGTGTAGTGTAGTGTAGTGTAGTGTAGTGTAGTGTAGTGTAGTGTAGTGTAGTGTAGTGTAGCCCAGTGTAGTGTATTGGTATTGGTATTGGCAGGGCGGTGTATATTCGGGGGGTTGTTTCCCCAGGGAGTATAGCAGTCACCTCATGTGTGGCGGCATGACTATATATTTGTCGTGCCCTCGTGAGGACTACGCATACCCACCGCCGGCCCCAATACCTCGGACTGGCTGCTTTTGGTAGCCTCGGGTTGGCTGTCCGGCTGCTTTTGCCTGTGCTTTGAGCAGAGCTGGTATTGTCCCAGTTCTCCATTCAGCGGGAGCAGGAAGCAGGGAGCAGGGTGCAGGGAGCAGGAGCACTTTCACCATTGATTTGTTCACCCGTGATTTGTTCACCATTGATTTTTTCACCATTGATTCGTTCACCTGTGATTCGATCTCTTTTGATTTGTTCACCGTTGATTCGATCACCATTGATTCGTCCACCATTGATTCGTTCACCAGTGATCCGACTGCTTTTAGTGCCTGGAATGGAGCTGGTACTCTCCCAGTTCTCCATTTACGATGATTACGGCTTGTTTGATGTGGACTGTACACTGTGCTTTGAGCAGAGCTGGTAATGTCCCAGTTCTCCATTCAGCGGGAGCAGGAAGCAGGGAGCAGGGTGCGGGGAGCAGGAGCACTTTCACCATTGATTCGTTCACGTGTGATATGTTCATCATTGATTTGTTCACCATTGATTCGTTCACCTGTGATTCGATCTCTTTTGATTTGTTCACCCGTGATTTGTTCACCATTGATTCGTTCACCATTGATTCGTTCACTTGTGATTCCATCTCCGTAGATTCGTTCACCATTGATTCGTCCACCATTGATTCGTTCGCCGGTGATCCGGCTACTTTTAGTGCCTGGAATGGAGCCGGTACTCTCCGAGTTCTCCATTTACGATGATTACGGCTTGTTTGCTGTGGACTGTACACTGTGCTTTGAGCAGAGGTGGTACTGTCCCAGTTCTCCATTCAGCGGGAGCAGGAAGCAGGGAGCAGGGTGCGGGGAGCAGGAGCACTTTCATCATTGATTTGTTCACCCGTGATTTGTTCACCATTGATTTGTTCACCATTGATTCGTTCACGTGTGATTTGTTCACCATTGATTCGTTCACCATTGATTCGTTCACTTGTGATTCCATCTCCGTTGATTCGTTCACCATTGATTCGTCCACCATTGATTCGTTCACCAGTGATCCGGCTACTTTTAGTGCCTGGAATGGAGCTGGTACTCTCCCAGTTCTCCATTTACGATGATTACGGCTTTTTTGATGTGGACTGTACACTGTGCTTTCAGTAGAGCTGGTACTGTCCCAGTTCTCCATTCAGCGGGAGCAAGAAGCAGGGAGCAGGGTGCGGGGAGCAGGAGCACTTTCATCATTGATTCGTTCACCCAGGATTTGTGCACCATTGATTTGTTCAACTGTGATTCCATCTTCGTTGATTTGTTCACCATTGATTCGTCCACCATTGATTCGTTCACCAGTGATCCGGCTACTTCTAGTGCCTAGAATGGAGCCGGTCCTCCCCAGTTCTCCATTTACGATGATTACGGCTTGTTTGCTGTGGAATGTACACTGTGCTTTGAGTAGAGCTGGTACTGTCCCAGTTCTCCATTGAGTGGGAGCAGGAAGCAGGGAGCAGGGTGCGGGGAGCACGAGCACTTTCAGGATTGATTCATTCACCTGTGATTCGATCTCATTTGATTTGGACACCATTGATTCGTCCACCATTGATTCGTTCACCTGTGATCCGGCTACTTTTAGTGCCTGGAATGGAGCTGGTACTCTCCCAGTTCTCCATTTACGATGATTACGGCTTGTTTGCTGTGGACTGTACACTGTGCTTCGAGCAGAGGTGGTACCGTCCCAGTTCTCCATTCAGCGGGAGCAGGAAGCAGGGAGCATGGTGCGGGGAGCAGGAGTACTTTCACCATTGATTCATTCACCTGTGATTCGATCTCATTTGATTTCGTCACCATTGATTCGTTCACCATTGATTCGTCCACCATTGATTCGTTCACCAGTGATCCGGCTGCTTTTAGTGCCTGGAAAGGAGCTGGTACTCTCCTAGTTCTCCATTTACGATGATTACGGCTTGTTTGCTGTGGACTGTACACTGTGCTTTGAGCAGAGCTGGTACTGTCCCGGTTCTCCATTCAGCGGGAGCAGGAAGCAGGGAGCATGGTGCGGGGAGCAGGAGCACTTTCATCATTGATTCGTTCACCCGTGATTTGTTCACCATTGATTTGTTCACCATTGATTCGTTCACCTATGATTCGAACTCTTTTGATTTGTTCACCCGTGATATGTTCACCATTGATTCGTTCACCATTGATTCGTTCACCTGTGATTCCATCTCCGTTGATTCGTTCACCATTGATTCGTCCACCATTGATTCGTGCACCCGTGATCCGGCTACTTTTAGTGCCTGGAATGGAGCCGGTACTCTCCGAGTTCTCCATTTACGATGATTACGGCTTGTTTGCTGTGGACTGTACATTGTGCTTTGAGCAGAGGTGGTACTGTCCCAGTTCTCCATTCAGCGGGAGCAGGAAGCAGGGAGCAGGGTGCGGGGAGCAGGAGCACTTTCATCATTGATTCGTTCACCCGTGATTTGTTCATCATTGATTTGTTCACCATTGATTCGTTCACATGTGATTTGTTCACCATTGATTCGTTCACCATTGATTCGTTCACTTGTGATTCCATCTCCGTTGATTCGTTCACCGTTGATTCGTTCACCATTGATTCGTTCACCAGTTATCCGGCTACTTTTAGTGCCTGGAATGGAGCTGGTACTCTCCCAGTTCTCCATTTACGATGATTACGGCTTTTTTGATGTGGACTGTACACTGTGCTTTCAGTAGAGCTGGTACTGTCCCAGTTCTCCATTCAGCGGGAGCAAGAAGCAGGGAGCAGGGTGCGGGGAGCAGGAGCACTTTCATCATTGATTCGTTCACCCGTGATTTGTTCACCATTGATTTGTTCAACTGTGATTCCATCTCCGTTGATTCGTTCACCATTGATTCGTCCACCATTGATTCGTTCACCGGTGATCCGGCTACTTCTAGTGCCCGGAATGGAGCCGGTACTCTCCCAGTTCTCCATTTACGATGATTACGGCTTGTTTGCTGTGGAATGTACACTGTGCTTTGAGCAGAGCTGGTAATGTCCCAGTTCTCCGTTGAGTGGGAGCAAGAAGCAGGGAGCAGGGTGCAGGGAGCAGGAGCACTTTCACCATTGATTCATTCACCTGTGATTCGATCTCATTTGATTTGGTCACCATTGATTCGTTCACCAGTGATCCGGCTACTTTTAGTGCCTGGAATGGAGCTGGTACTCTCCCAGTTCTCCATTTACGATGATTACGGCTTGTTTGATGTGGACTGTACACTGTGCTTCGAGCAGAGGTGGTACCGTCCCAGTTCTCCATTCAGCGGGAGCAGGAAGCAGGGAGCATGGTGCGGGGAGCAGGAGTACTTTCACCATTGATTCATTCACCTTTGATTCGATCTCCTTTGATTTCGTCACCATTGATTCGTTCACCGGTGATCCGGCTTCTTTTAGTGCCTGGAAAGGAGCTGGTACTCTCCCAGTTTTCCATTTACGATGATTACGGCTTGTTTGCTGTGGACTGTACCCTGTGCTTTGAGTAGAGCTGGAGCTGTCCCAGTTCTCCATTCAGCGGGAGCAGGAAGCAGGGAGCATGGTGCGGGGAGCAGGAGCACTTTCATCATTGATTCGTTCACCCGTGATTTGTTCACCATTGATTTGTTCACCATTGATTCGTTCACCTGTGATTTGATCTCTTTTGATTTGTTCACCCGTGATTTGTTCACCATTGATTCGTTCACCATTGATTCGTTCACCTGTGATTCCATCTCCGTTGATTCGTTCACCATTGATTCGTCCACCATTGATTCGTTCACCGGTGATCCGGCTACTTTTAGTGCCTGGAATGGAGCCGGTACTCTCCGAGTTCTCCATTTACGATGATTACGGCTTGTTTGCTGTGGACTGTACACTGTGCTTTGAGCAGAGCTGATACTGTCCCAGTTCTCCATTCAGCGGGAGCAGGAAGCAGGGAGCATGGTGCCGGGAGCAGGAGCACTTTCATCATTGATTCGTTCACGTGTGATTTGTTCACCATTGATTCGTTCACCATTGATTCGTTCACTTGTGATTCCATCTCCGTTGATTCGTTCACCATTGATTCGTCCACCATTGATTCGTTCACCAGTGATCCGGCTACTTTTAGTGCCTGGAATGGAGCTGGTACTCTCCCAGTTCTCCATTTACGATGATTACGGCTTTTTTGATGTGGACTGTACACTGTGCTTTCAGTAGAGCTGGTACTGTCCCAGTTCTCCATTCAGCGGGAGCAAGAAGCAGGGAGCAGGGTGCGGGGAGCAGGAGCACTTTCATCATTGATTCGTTCACCCAGGATTTGTGCACCATTGATTTGTTCAACTGTGATTCCATCTTCGTTGATTTGTTCACCATTGATTCGTCCACCATTGATTCGTTCACCAGTGATCCGGCTACTTCTAGTGCCTAGAATGGAGCCGGTCCTCCCCAGTTCTCCATTTACGATGATTACGGCTTGTTTGCTGTGGAATGTACACTGTGCTTTGAGTAGAGCTGGTACTGTCCCAGTTCTCCATTGAGTGGGAGCAGGAAGCAGGGAGCAGGGTGCGGGGAGCACGAGCACTTTCAGGATTGATTCATTCACCTGTGATTCGATCTCATTTGATTTGGACACCATTGATTCGTCCACCATTGATTCGTTCACCTGTGATCCGGCTACTTTTAGTGCCTGGAATGGAGCTGGTACTCTCCCAGTTCTCCATTTACGATGATTACGGCTTGTTTGCTGTGGACTGTACACTGTGCTTCGAGCAGAGGTGGTACCGTCCCAGTTCTCCATTCAGCGGGAGCAGGAAGCAGGGAGCATGGTGCGGGGAGCAGGAGTACTTTCACCATTGATTCATTCACCTGTGATTCGATCTCATTTGATTTCGTCACCATTGATTCGTTCACCATTGATTCGTCCACCATTGATTCGTTCACCAGTGATCCGGCTGCTTTTAGTGCCTGGAAAGGAGCTGGTACTCTCCTAGTTCTCCATTTACGATGATTACGGCTTGTTTGCTGTGGACTGTACACTGTGCTTTGAGCAGAGCTGGTACTGTCCCGGTTCTCCATTCAGCGGGAGCAGGAAGCAGGGAGCATGGTGCGGGGAGCAGGAGCACTTTCATCATTGATTCGTTCACCCGTGATTTGTTCACCATTGATTTGTTCACCATTGATTCGTTCACCTATGATTCGAACTCTTTTGATTTGTTCACCCGTGATATGTTCACCATTGATTCGTTCACCATTGATTCGTTCACCTGTGATTCCATCTCCGTTGATTCGTTCACCATTGATTCGTCCACCATTGATTCGTGCACCCGTGATCCGGCTACTTTTAGTGCCTGGAATGGAGCCGGTACTCTCCGAGTTCTCCATTTACGATGATTACGGCTTGTTTGCTGTGGACTGTACATTGTGCTTTGAGCAGAGGTGGTACTGTCCCAGTTCTCCATTCAGCGGGAGCAGGAAGCAGGGAGCAGGGTGCGGGGAGCAGGAGCACTTTCATCATTGATTCGTTCACCCGTGATTTGTTCATCATTGATTTGTTCACCATTGATTCGTTCACATGTGATTTGTTCACCATTGATTCGTTCACCATTGATTCGTTCACTTGTGATTCCATCTCCGTTGATTCGTTCACCGTTGATTCGTTCACCATTGATTCGTTCACCAGTTATCCGGCTACTTTTAGTGCCTGGAATGGAGCTGGTACTCTCCCAGTTCTCCATTTACGATGATTACGGCTTTTTTGATGTGGACTGTACACTGTGCTTTCAGTAGAGCTGGTACTGTCCCAGTTCTCCATTCAGCGGGAGCAAGAAGCAGGGAGCAGGGTGCGGGGAGCAGGAGCACTTTCATCATTGATTCGTTCACCCGTGATTTGTTCACCATTGATTTGTTCAACTGTGATTCCATCTCCGTTGATTCGTTCACCATTGATTCGTCCACCATTGATTCGTTCACCGGTGATCCGGCTACTTCTAGTGCCCGGAATGGAGCCGGTACTCTCCCAGTTCTCCATTTACGATGATTACGGCTTGTTTGCTGTGGAATGTACACTGTGCTTTGAGCAGAGCTGGTAATGTCCCAGTTCTCCGTTGAGTGGGAGCAAGAAGCAGGGAGCAGGGTGCAGGGAGCAGGAGCACTTTCACCATTGATTCATTCACCTGTGATTCGATCTCATTTGATTTGGTCACCATTGATTCGTTCACCAGTGATCCGGCTACTTTTAGTGCCTGGAATGGAGCTGGTACTCTCCCAGTTCTCCATTTACGATGATTACGGCTTGTTTGATGTGGACTGTACACTGTGCTTCGAGCAGAGGTGGTACCGTCCCAGTTCTCCATTCAGCGGGAGCAGGAAGCAGGGAGCATGGTGCGGGGAGCAGGAGTACTTTCACCATTGATTCATTCACCTTTGATTCGATCTCCTTTGATTTCGTCACCATTGATTCGTTCACCGGTGATCCGGCTTCTTTTAGTGCCTGGAAAGGAGCTGGTACTCTCCCAGTTTTCCATTTACGATGATTACGGCTTGTTTGCTGTGGACTGTACCCTGTGCTTTGAGTAGAGCTGGAGCTGTCCCAGTTCTCCATTCAGCGGGAGCAGGAAGCAGGGAGCATGGTGCGGGGAGCAGGAGCACTTTCATCATTGATTCGTTCACCCGTGATTTGTTCACCATTGATTTGTTCACCATTGATTCGTTCACCTGTGATTTGATCTCCTTTGATTTGTTCACCCGTGATTTGTTCACCATTGATTCGTTCACCATTGATTCGTTCACCTGTGATTCCATCTCCGTTGATTCGTTCACCATTGATTCGTCCACCATTGATTCGTTCACCGGTGATCCGGCTACTTTTAGTGCCTGGAATGGAGCCGGTACTCTCCGAGTTCTCCATTTACGATGATTACGGCTTGTTTGCTGTGGACTGTACACTGTGCTTTGAGCAGAGCTGATACTGTCCCAGTTCTCCATTCAGCGGGAGCAGGAAGCAGGGAGCATGGTGCCGGGAGCAGGAGCACTTTCATCATTGATTCGTTCACCCGTGATTTGTTCACCATTGATTTGTTCACCATTGATTCGTTCACCTGTGATTCGATCTCTTTTGATTCGTTCACCCGTGATTTGTTCACCATTGATTCGTTCACCATTGATTCGTTCACCTGTGATTCCATCTCCGTTGATTCGTTCACCATTGATTCGTCCACCATTGATTCGTTGACCAGTGATCCGGCTACTTTTAGTGCCTGGAATGGAGCCGGTACTCTCCCAGTTCTCCATTTACGATGATTACGGCTTGTTTGCTGTGGACTGTACACTGTGCTTTGAGCAGAGCTGGTACTGTCCCAGTTCTCCATTCAGCGGGAGCAGGAAGCAGGGAGCAGGGTGCGGGGAGCAGGAGCACTTTCATCATTGATTCGTTCACCCGTGATTTGTTCACCATTGATTTGTTCACCATTGATTCGTTCACCTGTGATTTGATCTCCTTTGATTTGTTCACCCGTGATTTGTTCACCATTGATTCGTTCACCATTGATTCGTTCACCTGTGATTCCATCTCCGTTGATTCGTTCACCATTGATTTGTTCACCATTGATTCGTTCACCAGTGATCCGGCTACTTTTAGTGCCTGGAATGGAGCTGGTACTCTCCCAGTTCTCCATTTACGATGATTACGGCTTGTTTGCTGTGGACTATACACTGTGCTTTGAGTAGAGTTGGTACTGTCCCAGTTCTCCATTCAGCGGGAGCAGGAAGCAGGGAGCAGGGTGCGGGGAGCAGGAGCACTTTCATCATTGATTCGTTCACCCGTGATATGTTCACCATTGATTTGTTCACCATTGATTCGTTCACCTGTGATTTGATCTCCTTTGATTTGTTCACCATTGATTCGTCCACCATTGATTCGTTCACCAGTGATCCGACTGCTTTCAATGCCTAGAATAGAGCCGGTACTCTCCCGGTTCTCCATTTACGATGATTACGGCTTGTTTGCTGTGGACTGTACACTGTGCTTTGAGCAGAGCTGGTACTGTCCCAGTTCTCCATTCAGTGGGAGCAAGAAGCAGGGAGCATGGTGCGGGGAGCAGGAGCACTTTCACCATTGATTCGTTCACTTGTGATTCGATCTCCTTTGATTTGTTCACCATTGATTCGTTCACCAGTGATCCGGCTACTTTTAGTGCCAAATGGAGCTGGTACTCTCCCAGTTCTCCATTTACGATGATTACGGCTTGTTTGATGTGGACTGTACACTGTGCTTTGAGTAGAGCTGGTGCTGTCCCAGTTCTCCATTCAGCGGGAGCAGGAAGCAGGGAGCAGGGTGCAGGGAGCAGGAGCACTTTCACCATTGATTCGTTCACCCGTGATTTGTTCACCATTGATTTGTTCACCATTGATTCATTCACCTGTGATTCGATCTCCTTTGATTTGTTCACCCGTGATTTGTTCACCATTGATTCGTTCACCATTGATTCGTTCACCTGTGATTCCATCTCCGTTGATTCGTTCACCATTGATTCGTCCACCATTGATTCGTTCACCATTGATTCGTCCACCATTGATTCGTTCACCAGTGATCCGGCTACTTTTAGTGCCTGGAATGGAGCCGGTACTCTCCCAGTTCTCCATTTACGATGATTACGGCTTGTTTGCTGTGGACTGTACACTGTGCTTTGAGTAGAGCTGGTACTGTCCCAGTTCTCCATTCAGCGGGAGCAGGAAGCAGGGAGCAGGGTGCAGGGAGCAGGAGCACTTTCACCATTGATTCGTTCACCCGTGATTTGTTCACCATTGATTTGTTCACCATTGATTCATTCACCTGTGATTTGATCTCCTTTGATTTGTTCACCCGTGATTTGTTCACCATTGATTCGTTCACCATTGATTCGTTCACCTGTGATTCCGTCTCCGTTGATTCGTTCACAATTGATTCGTCCACCATTGATTCGTTCACCTGTGATTCCATCTCCGTTGATTCGTTCACCATTGATTCGTCCACCATTGATTCGTTCACCATTGATTCGTCCACCATTGATTCGTTCACCAGTGATCCGGCTACTTTTAGTGCCTGGAATGGAGCCGGTACTCTCCCAGTTCTCCATTTACGATGATTACGGCTTGTTTGCTGTGGATTGTACACTGTGCTTTGAGTAGAGCTGGTACTGTCCCAGTTCTCCATTCAGCGGGAGCAGGAAGCAGGGAGCATGGTGCAGGGAGCAGGAGCACTTTCACCATTGATTCGTTCACCCGTGATTTGTTCACCATTGATTTGTTCACCATTGATTCATTCACCTGTGATTCGATCTCCTTTGATTTGTTCACCCGTGATTTGTTCACCATTGATTCGTTCACCATTGATTCGTTCACCTGTGATTCCATCTCCGTTGATTCGTTCACCATTGATTCGTCCACCATTGGTTCGTTGACCAGTGATCCGGCTACTTTTAGTGCCTGGAATGGAGCCGGTACTCTCCGAGTTCTCCATTTACGATGATTACGGCTTGTTTGCTGTGGACTGTACACTGTGCTTTGAGCAGCGTTGGTACTGTCCCAGTTCTCCATTCAGCGGGATCAAGAAGCAGAGAGCAGGGTGCAGGGAGCAGGAGCACTTTCACCATTGATTTGTTCATCTGTGATTCGATCTCCTTTGATTTGTTCACCATTGATCCGTTCACCAGTGATCCGGCTACTTTTAGTGCCTGGAATGGAGCTGGTACTCTCCCAGTTCTCCATTTACGATGATTACGGCTTGTTTGCTGTGGACTGTACCCTGTGCTTTGAGCAGAGTTGGTACTGTCCCAATTCTCCATTCAGCGGGAGCAGGAAGCAGGGAGCAGGGTGCGGGGAGCAGGAGCACTTTCATCATTGATTCGTTCACCCGTGAATTGTTTATAGTGTAGTGCAGTGTAGTGTAGTGTAGTGTAGTGTAGTGTAGTGTAGTGTAGTGTAGTGTAGTGTAGTGTAGTGTAGTGTAGTGTAGTGTAGTGTAGTGTAGTGTAGTGTAGTGTAGTGTAGTGTAGTGTAGTGTAGTGTAGTGTAGTGTAGTGTAGTGTAGTGTAGTGTAACGTACTGCATTTGTAACGTAGTGTAGTTTAACGTCGTGCAGTGTAATGTAATGTAATGTAATGTTACGTGCCGTAATGGAATGCAACGTAGTGTGATGCAATGTAGTGTAGAGTACTGCAATTAAATGTACACCATCGAATACAATATAGTACCATACAATACGTACATACATTCGTGCGTGCGCACATGCATACATGGACGTATGCAGTCCTTCCCACCTGTGCATGCATGCATACATAGATGTACGCACAGCGCCATCCCATGGGGACCAGGCTGGGATCAGGGCTGCGGCAGGGCTGAGTTGAGTGTCTGCTCCAAACGCCTGAGCCCTTGCAGCATCGTGTCCCACGCAACGTGAATACTGCCTTCCACAGACGCCATGAAGGACCTTATGATCCGCGACTCGGCAGCGCACTCATACCGGCCGCTCAAGTACTTTTACTCCGGGCCCTTCCACGTGACGGCCGAGCCCTGGGCACTGGTGGAAGGTGTCATGAGTATTACCTCGGCCCTGGGGAGCTTCGACTTCCCGCTGCACTTCAACCTGCAGAACAAGGTGCAGGCGGGGACCTGGAAGGTTTGTGCCGTCCCCTGACCAGCATGAGCGCGCTGGGATATGGGGAAGTGAAAATCACCAGGACGAGAGGTTGTTAGCGGCATCTACCCCCGTTTGGGGGTTCTGCATGCAGCACACTCCGGTGTGTGACAGTGGTTGTGCAAGCCCCTGTCAATTCATCATTTTCGGACACAAATCTATCCCCCGATGAATATTCCTATTTGACCCCTCAGCGCCCAGTACTCAGGTGTCGCTTTTGGGGGGGGTATATGGAGGGTGGTCACAACTTCGTCAGCCCAAAGCCGCCAATTTGCGTCAATTTAGACCGCAGTCGCCAAGAACTTTTTTTACCTGGAGTGACCCCCAAACCAATGGTGGGGGCCCCGTGCCTTATCTCCGGGTACTCCGACCGGTCCCCCTTATGGGGCCCAACCGGTGAGGACTTAGCCGTTTTCAGGCCGGCATGGGTTGGTTGAAAAATCACGATTTCCGGGTGACCCCCAACAACTCCCGCGGACCCTTGGGTGATCATTTGCTGACAAGAGGAGTGCATAAAAACCCATGGGGAGCCATGTAGCAACACTTGGGCCCTCCCAGTGGTGCCCACCAGCGGTGCACAGGGTCTAAAAGCGTCGTTTTGTTGGCACTGTGGTGGGCAAATACCATCATTTGGTGACAATACGGGTACTCTAGTGCCCATGGGGACCCTCATAGCGGCTGCTAGGCCCATGTAGCCGGGGCCATGGGCCCCCCGAAAGCCCCAGCATTGCGGTTTGTGCGTACGGGCTCCCCACCCCTCTTCGAGGTGCTGAAGGCCATGGAATTCATCTGCAGGGGGGGGCAGTGCACGGATGTGCGTGCGACGATTGTGCGAGGTTGTTGTTTGTGGGGCACCACCACCCTCGACATCCTCAAGGTTAGTCTTCCACATCTCTGGCCCCTGCCGACCAAAGCCGCCTCCCGCCACTTCACTGCTGAGGAGTAACCGCTTTTGCAATTGCCTCTGCACAGCCCCGTCAGAGCCCTTTGCTCTCAAGCAATTCCCTTGGGCTACGTGGGTACTTCTGGATGTACGCGCTGGTTTGGGTTTTTTTAGGACTAAATTATTTACATTGCGTGTCCCAAACCACTCCGGAAAAGTAGTTTTGGGACGTGAGAGTGGAAAGGTTGGCCGTCTTCTCACAAGTGCTGCAGCTGCCCCTTGGCGTCCTTGGGAATGAATGTGAATGTTTCACATTGGGTCGTTCCCACAGTGACAGTGAAGTTCGGAGGGTGCTCACCACCACTGATGATGTGGAAAAGGCAGTGCGTGTTTGTGGGTTTGCAGATTCCCAGTTGTGTTTCGCCCGGCTGGGCACGCAGGCCCGACGAAGCTTGCCATGCAATTCAGAGATCATGAACGTTGTGTTGTTCTGTCTTGTGGTGAAACACGGACCCAGGGAGTTCCGGAGGGGAGGGGGGTGATCCTTAGGCACAGCCGGGGATGGGGTGTTCCTTAGGCACAGCCGGGGATGGGGTGTTCCTTAGGCACAGCCGGGGATGGGGTGTTCCTTAGGCACAGCCGGGGATGGGGTGATCCTTAGGCACAGCCGGGGATGGGGTGTTCCTTAGGCACAGCCGGGGATGGGGTGTTCCTTAGGCACAGCCGGGGATGGGGTGATCCTTAGGCACAGCCGGGGATGGGGTGTTCCTTAGGCACAGCCGGGGATGGGGGGTTCCTTAGGCACAGCCGGGGATGGGGTGTTCCTTAGGCACAGCCGGGGATGGGGTGTTCCTTAGGCACAGCCGGGGATGGGGGGTTCCTTAGGCACAGCCGGGGATGGGGGGTTCCTTAGGCACAGCCGGGGATGGGGTGTTCCTTAGGCACAGCCGGGGATGGGGTGTTCCTTAGGCACAGCCGGGGATGGGGGGTTCCTTAGGCACAGCCGGGGATGGGGGGTTCCTTAGGCACAGCCGGGGATGGGGTGTTCCTTAGGCACAGCCGGGGATGGGGGGTTCCTTAGGCACAGCCGGGGATGGGGTGTTCCTTAGGCACAGCCGGGGATGGGGGGTTCCTTAGGCACAGCCGGGGATGGGGTGTTCCTTAGGCACAGCCGGGGATGGGGTGTTCCTTAGGCACAGCCGGGGATGGGGGGTTCCTTAGGCACAGCCGGGGATGGGGGGTTCCTTAGGCACAGCCGGGGATGGGGTGTTCCTTAGGCACAGCCGGGGATGGGGTGTTCCTTAGGCACAGCCGGGGATGGGGGGTTCCTTAGGCACAGCCGGGGATGGGGGGTTCCTTAGGCACAGCCGGGGATGGGGTGTTCGTTAGGCACAGCCGGGGATGGGGGGTTCCTTAGGCACAGCCGGGGATGGGGTGTTCCTTAGGCACAGCCGGGGATGGGGTGTTCCTTAGGCACAGCCGGGGATGGGGGGTTCCTTAGGCACAGCCGGGGATGGGGTGTTCCTTAGGCACAGCCGGGGATGGGGTGTTCCTTAGGCACAGCCGGGGATGGGGTGTTCCTTAGGCACAGCCGGGGATGGGGTGTTCCTTAGGCACAGCCGGGGATGGGGTGTTCCTTAGGCACAGCCGGGGATGGGGGGTTCCTTAGGCACAGCCGGGGATGGAGGGTTCCTTAGGCACAGCCGGGGATGGGGTGTTCCTTAGGCACAGCCGGGGATGGGGGGTTCCTTAGGCACAGCCGGGGATGGGGGGTTCCTTAGGCACAGCCGGGGATGGGGGGTTCCTTAGGCACAGCCGGGGATGGGGGGTTCCTTAGGCACAGCCGGGGATGGGGGGTTCCTTAGGCACAGCCGGGGATGGGGTGTTCCTTAGGCACAGCCGGGGATGGGGGGTTCCTTAGGCACAGCCGGGGATGGGGGGTTCCTTAGGCACAGCCGGGGATGGGGGGTTCCTTAGGCACAGCCGGGGATGGGGGGTTCCTTAGGCACAGCCGGGGATGGGGGGTTCCTTAGGCACAGCCGGGGATGGGGGGTTCCTTAGGCACAGCCGGGGATGGGGTGTTCCTTAGGCACAGCCGGGGATGGGGGGTTCCTTAGGCACAGCCGGGGATGGAGGGTTCCTTAGGCACAGCCGGGGATGGGGGGTTCCTTAGGCACAGCCGGGGATGGGGGGTTCCTTAGGCACAGCCGGGGATGGGGGGTTCCTTAGGCACAGCCGGGGATGGGGTGTTCCTTAGGCACAGCCGGGGATGGGGTGTTCCTTAGGCACAGCCGGGGATGGGGTGTTCCTTAGGCACAGCCGGGGATGGGGTGTTCCTTAGGCACAGCCGGGGATGGGGTGTTCCTTAGGCACAGCCGGGGATGGGGTGTTCCTTAGGCACAGCCGGGGATGGGGTGTTCCTTAGGCACAGCCGGGGATGGGGGGTTCCTTAGGCACAGCCGGGGATGGGGGGTTCCTTAGGCACAGCCGGGGATGGGGGGTTCCTTAGGCACAGCCGGGGATGGGGTGTTCCTTAGGCACAGCCGGGGATGGGGTGTTCCTTAGGCACAGCCGGGGATGGGGTGTTCCTCAGGCACAGCCGGGGATGGGGTGTTCCTTAGGCACAGCCGGGGATGGGGGGTTCCTTAGGCACAGCCGGGGATGGGGGGTTCCTTAGGCACAGCCGGGGATGGGGTGTTCCTTAGGCACAGCCGGGGATGGGGTGTTCCTTAGGCACAGCCGGGGATGGGGTGTTCCTTAGGCACAGCCGGGGATGGGGTGTTCCTTAGGCACAGCCGGGGATGGGGTGTTCCTTAGGCACAGCCGGGGATGGGGTGATCCTTAGGCACAGCCGGGGATGGGGTGTTCCTTAGGCACAGCCGGGGATGGGGTGTTCCTTAGGCACAGCCGGGGATGGGGGGTTCCTTAGGCACAGCCGGGGATGGGGTGTTCCTTAGGCACAGCCGGGGATGGGGTGTTCCTCAGGCACAGCCGGGGATGGGGTGTTCCTTAGGCACAGCCGGGGATGGGGGGTTCCTTAGGCACAGCCGGGGATGGGGTGTTCCTTAGGCACAGCCGGGGATGGGGTGTTCCTTAGGCACAGCCGGGGATGGGGTGTTCCTTAGGCACAGCCGGGGATGGGGTGTTCCTTAGGCACAGCCGGGGATGGGGTGTTCCTTAGGCACAGCCGGGGATGGGGTGTTCCTTAGGCACAGCCGGGGATGGGGTGTTCCTTAGGCACAGCCGGGGATGGGGGGTTCCTTAGGCACAGCCGGGGATGGGGTGTTCCTTAGGCACAGCCGGGGATGGGGTGTTCCTTAGGCACAGCCGGGGATGGGGGGTTCCTTAGGCACAGCCGGGGATGGGGTGTTCCTTAGGCACAGCCGGGGATGGGGTGTTCCTTAGGCACAGCCGGGGATGGGGTGTTCCTTAGGCACAGCCGGGGATGGGGTGTTCCTTAGGCACAGCCGGGGATGGGGTGTTCCTTAGGCACAGCCGGGGATGGGGGGTTCCTTAGGCACAGCCGGGGATGGGGGGTTCCTTAGGCACAGCCGGGGATGGGGGGTTCCTTAGGCACAGCCGGGGATGGGGGGTTCCTTAGGCACAGCCGGGGATGGGGGGTTCCTTAGGCACAGCCGGGGATGGGGGGTTCCTTAGGCACAGCCGGGGATGGGGGGTTCCTTAGGCACAGCCGGGGATGGGGGGTTCCTTAGGCACAGCCGGGGATGGGGTGTTCCTTAGGCACAGCCGGGGATGGGGTGTTCCTTAGGCACAGCCGGGGATGGGGTGTTCCTTAGGCACAGCCGGGGATGGGGTGTTCCTTAGGCACAGCCGGGGATGGGGGGTTCCTTAGGCACAGCCGGGGATGGGGGGTTCCTTAGGCACAGCCGGGGATGGGGGGTTCCTTAGGCACAGCCGGGGATGGGGGGTTCCTTAGGCACAGCCGGGGATGGGGTGTTCCTTAGGCACAGCCGGGGATGGGGGGTTCCTTAGGCACAGCCGGGGATGGGGTGTTCCTTAGGCACAGCCGGGGATGGGGTGTTCCTTAGGCACAGCCGGGGATGGGGTGTTCCTTAGGCACAGCCGGGGATGGGGTGTTCCTTAGGCACAGCCGGGGATGGGGGGTTCCTTAGGCACAGCCGGGGATGGGGTGTTCCTTAGGCACAGCCGGGGATGGAGGGTTCCTCAGGCACAGCCGGGGATGGGGGGTTCCTTAGGCACAGCCGGGGATGGGGGGTTCCTTAGGCACAGCCGGGGATGGGGTGTTCCTTAGGCACAGCCGGGGATGGGGGGTTCCTCAGGCACAGCCGGGGATGGGGGGTTCCTTAGGCACAGCCGGGGATGGGGGGTTCCTTAGGCACAGCCGGGGATGGGGTGTTCCTTAGGCACAGCCGGGGATGGGGGGTTCCTTAGGCACAGCCGGGGATGGGGTGTTCCTTAGGCACAGCCGGGGATGGGGGGTTCCTCAGGCACAGCCGGGGATGGGGGGTTCCTTAGGCACAGCCGGGGATGGGGGGTTCCTTAGGCACAGCCGGGGATGGGGTGTTCCTTAGGCACAGCCGGGGATGGGGGGTTCCTTAGGCACAGCCGGGGATGGGGTGTTCCTTAGGCACAGCCGGGGATGGGGTGTTCCTTAGGCACAGCCGGGGATGGGGTGTTCCTTAGGCACAGCCGGGGATGGGGTGTTCCTTAGGCACAGCCGGGGATGGGGGGTTCCTTAGGCACAGCCGGGGATGGGGGGTTCCTTAGGCACAGCCGGGGATGGGGGGTTCCTTAGGCACAGCCGGGGATGGGGTGTTCCTTAGGCACAGCCGGGGATGGGGGGTTCCTTAGGCACAGCCGGGGATGGGGTGTTCCTTAGGCACAGCCGGGGATGGGGTGTTCCTTAGGCACAGCCGGGGATGGGGGGTTCCTTAGGCACAGCCGGGGATGGGGGGTTCCTTAGGCACAGCCGGGGATGGGGGGTTCCTTAGGCACAGCCGGGGATGGGGGGTTCCTTAGGCACAGCCGGGGATGGGGGGTTCCTCAGGCACAGCCGGGGATGGGGTGTTCGTTAGGCACAGCCGGGGATGGGGGGTTCCTTAGGCACAGCCGGGGATGGGGTGTTCCTTAGGCACAGCCGGGGATGGGGTGTTCCTTAGGCACAGCCGGGGATGGGGGGTTCCTTAGGCACAGCCGGGGATGGGGGGTTCCTTAGGCACAGCCGGGGATGGGGTGTTCCTTAGGCACAGCCGGGGATGGGGTGTTCCTTAGGCACAGCCGGGGATGGGGTGTTCCTTAGGCACAGCCGGGGATGGGGTGTTCCTTAGGCACAGCCGGGGATGGGGGGTTCCTTAGGCACAGCCGGGGATGGGGTGTTCCTTAGGCACAGCCGGGGATGGGGGGTTCCTCAGGCACAGCCGGGGATGGGGGGTTCCTTAGGCACAGCCGGGGATGGGGTGTTCCTTAGGCACAGCCGGGGATGGGGTGTTCCTTAGGCACAGCCGGGGATGGGGGGTTCCTTAGGCACAGCCGGGGATGGGGGGTTCCTTAGGCACAGCCGGGGATGGGGGGTTCCTTAGGCACAGCCGGGGATGGGGTGTTCCTTAGGCACAGCCGGGGATGGGGTGTTCCTTAGGCACAGCCGGGGATGGGGTGTTCCTTAGGCACAGCCGGGGATGGGGTGTTCCTTAGGCACAGCCGGGGATGGGGTGTTCCTTAGGCACAGCCGGGGATGGGGTGTTCCTTAGGCACAGCCGGGGATGGGGGGTTCCTTAGGCACAGCCGGGGATGGGGTGTTCCTTAGGCACAGCCGGGGATGGGGGGTTCCTCAGGCACAGCCGGGGATGGGGGGTTCCTTAGGCACAGCCGGGGATGGGGTGTTCCTTAGGCACAGCCGGGGATGGGGTGTTCCTTAGGCACAGCCGGGGATGGGGTGTTCCTTAGGCACAGCCGGGGATGGGGGGTTCCTTAGGCACAGCCGGGGATGGGGTGTTCCTTAGGCACAGCCGGGGATGGGGTGTTCCTTAGGCACAGCCGGGGATGGGGGGTTCCTTAGGCACAGCCGGGGATGGGGGGTTCCTTAGGCACAGCCGGGGATGGGGGGTTCCTTAGGCACAGCCGGGGATGGGGTGTTCCTTAGGCACAGCCGGGGATGGGGTGTTCCTTAGGCACAGCCGGGGATGGGGTGTTCCTTAGGCACAGCCGGGGATGGGGTGTTCCTTAGGCACAGCCGGGGATGGGGGGTTCCTTAGGCACAGCCGGGGATGGGGGGTTCCTTAGGCACAGCCGGGGATGGGGTGTTCCTTAGGCACAGCCGGGGATGGGGTGTTCCTTAGGCACAGCCGGGGATGGGGTGTTCCTTAGGCACAGCCGGGGATGGGGTGTTCCTTAGGCACAGCCGGGGATGGGGTGTTCCTTAGGCACAGCCGGGGATGGGGTGTTCCTTAGGCACAGCCGGGGATGGGGGGTTCCTTAGGCACAGCCGGGGATGGGGGGTTCCTTAGGCACAGCCGGGGATGGGGTGTTCCTTAGGCACAGCCGGGGATGGGGGGTTCCTTAGGCACAGCCGGGGATGGAGGGTTCCTTAGGCACAGCCGGGGATGGGGTGTTCCTTAGGCACAGCCGGGGATGGGGGGTTCCTCAGGCACAGCCGGGGATGGGGGGTTCCTTAGGCACAGCCGGGGATGGGGTGTTCCTTAGGCACAGCCGGGGATGGGGTGTTCCTTAGGCACAGCCGGGGATGGGGTGTTCCTTAGGCACAGCCGGGGATGGGGGGTTCCTTAGGCACAGCCGGGGATGGGGTGTTCCTTAGGCACAGCCGGGGATGGGGTGTTCCTTAGGCACAGCCGGGGATGGGGTGTTCCTTAGGCACAGCCGGGGATGGGGTGTTCCTTAGGCACAGCCGGGGATGGGGGGTTCCTTAGGCACAGCCGGGGATGGGGGGTTCCTTAGGCACAGCCGGGGATGGGGTGTTCCTTAGGCACAGCCGGGGATGGGGGGTTCCTTAGGCACAGCCGGGGATGGGGTGTTCCTTAGGCACAGCCGGGGATGGGGTGTTCCTTAGGCACAGCCGGGGATGGGGGGTTCCTTAGGCACAGCCGGGGATGGGGGGTTCCTTAGGCACAGCCGGGGATGGGGTGTTCCTTAGGCACAGCCGGGGATGGGGGGTTCCTCAGGCACAGCCGGGGATGGGGGGTTCCTTAGGCACAGCCGGGGATGGGGGGTTCCTTAGGCACAGCCGGGGATGGGGGGTTCCTTAGGCACAGCCGGGGATGGGGTGTTCCTTAGGCACAGCCGGGGATGGGGTGTTCCTTAGGCACAGCCGGGGATGGGGTGTTCCTTAGGCACAGCCGGGGATGGGGGGTTCCTTAGGCACAGCCGGGGATGGGGTGTTCCTTAGGCACAGCCGGGGATGGGGTGTTCCTTAGGCACAGCCGGGGATGGGGGGTTCCTTAGGCACAGCCGGGGATGGGGTGTTCCTTAGGCACAGCCGGGGATGGGGTGTTCCTTAGGCACAGCCGGGGATGGGGTGTTCCTTAGGCACAGCCGGGGATGGGGGGTTCCTTAGGCACAGCCGGGGATGGGGGGTTCCTTAGGCACAGCCGGGGATGGGGGGTTCCTTAGGCACAGCCGGGGATGGGGTGTTCCTTAGGCACAGCCGGGGATGGGGGGTTCCTTAGGCACAGCCGGGGATGGGGTGTTCCTTAGGCACAGCCGGGGATGGGGGGTTCCTTAGGCACAGCCGGGGATGGGGGGTTCCTTAGGCACAGCCGGGGATGGGGGGTTCCTTAGGCACAGCCGGGGATGGGGTGTTCCTTAGGCACAGCCGGGGATGGGGGGTTCCTTAGGCACAGCCGGGGATGGGGGGTTCCTTAGGCACAGCCGGGGATGGGGTGTTCCTTAGGCACAGCCGGGGATGGGGGGTTCCTCAGGCACAGCCGGGGATGGGGGGTTCCTTAGGCACAGCCGGGGATGGGGTGTTCCTTAGGCACAGCCGGGGATGGGGTGTTCCTTAGGCACAGCCGGGGATGGGGTGTTCCTTAGGCACAGCCGGGGATGGGGTGTTCCTTAGGCACAGCCGGGGATGGGGTGTTCCTTAGGCACAGCCGGGGATGGGGTGTTCCTTAGGCACAGCCGGGGATGGGGGGTTCCTTAGGCACAGCCGGGGATGGGGTGTTCCTTAGGCACAGCCGGGGATGGGGGGTTCCTCAGGCACAGCCGGGGATGGGGGGTTCCTCAGGCACAGCCGGGGATGGGGTGTTCCTTAGGCACAGCCGGGGATGGGGTGTTCCTTAGGCACAGCCGGGGATGGGGTGTTCCTTAGGCACAGCCGGGGATGGGGTGTTCCTTAGGCACAGCCGGGGATGGGGTGTTCCTTAGGCACAGCCGGGGATGGGGTGTTCCTTAGGCACAGCCGGGGATGGGGGGTTCCTCAGGCACAGCCGGGGATGGGGGGTTCCTTAGGCACAGCCGGGGATGGGGGGTTCCTTAGGCACAGCCGGGGATGGGGTGTTCCTTAGGCACAGCCGGGGATGGGGTGTTCCTTAGGCACAGCCGGGGATGGGGTGTTCCTTAGGCACAGCCGGGGATGGGGTGTTCCTTAGGCACAGCCGGGGATGGGGGGTTCCTTAGGCACAGCCGGGGATGGGGTGTTCCTTAGGCACAGCCGGGGATGGGGGGTTCCTTAGGCACAGCCGGGGATGGGGTGTTCCTTAGGCACAGCCGGGGATGGGGTGTTCCTTAGGCACAGCCGGGGACGGGGGGTTCCTTAGGCACAGCCGGGGATGGGGTGTTCCTTAGGCACAGCCGGGGACGGGGGGTTCCTTAGGCACAGCCGGGGATGGGGGGTTCCTTAGGCACAGCCGGGGATGGGGGGTTCCTCAGGCACAGCCGGGGATGGGGGGTTCCTTAGGCACAGCCGGGGATGGGGTGTTCCTTAGGCACAGCCGGGGATGGGGGGTTCCTTAGGCACAGCCGGGGATGGGGTGTTCCTTAGGCACAGCCGGGGATGGGGTGTTCCTTAGGCACAGCCGGGGATGGGGTGTTCCTTAGGCACAGCCGGGGATGGGGTGTTCCTTAGGCACAGCCGGGGATGGGGTGTTCCTTAGGCACAGCCGGGGATGGGGGGTTCCTTAGGCACAGCCGGGGATGGGGTGTTCCTTAGGCACAGCCGGGGATGGGGTGTTCCTTAGGCACAGCCGGGGATGGGGTGTTCGTTAGGCACAGCCGGGGATGGGGTGTTCCTTAGGCACAGCCGGGGATGGGGTGTTCCTTAGGCACAGCCGGGGATGGGGTGTTCCTTAGGCACAGCCGGGGATGGGGTGTTCCTTAGGCACAGCCGGGGATGGGGTGTTCCTTAGGCACAGCCGGGGATGGGGTGATCCTTAGGCACAGCCGGGGATGGGGTGTTCCTTAGGCACAGCCGGGGATGGGGGGTTCCTTAGGCACAGCCGGGGATGGGGTGTTCCTTAGGCACAGCCGGGGATGGGGTGTTCCTTAGGCACAGCCGGGGATGGGGTGTTCCTTAGGCACAGCCGGGGATGGGGGGTTCCTTAGGCACAGCCGGGGATGGGGGGTTCCTTAGGCACAGCCGGGGATGGGGTGTTCCTTAGGCACAGCCGGGGATGGGGTGTTCCTTAGGCACAGCCGGGGATGGGGGGTTCCTTAGGCACAGCCGGGGATGGGGTGTTCCTTAGGCACAGCCGGGGATGGGGTGTTCCTTAGGCACAGCCGGGGATGGGGGGTTCCTTAGGCACAGCCGGGGATGGGGTGTTCCTTAGGCACAGCCGGGGATGGGGGGTTCCTCAGGCACAGCCGGGGATGGGGGGTTCCTTAGGCACAGCCGGGGATGGGGTGTTCCTTAGGCACAGCCGGGGATGGGGGGTTCCTTAGGCACAGCCGGGGATGGGGTGTTCCTTAGGCACAGCCGGGGATGGGGTGATCCTTAGGCACAGCCGGGGATGGGGTGTTCCTTAGGCACAGCCGGGGATGGGGTGTTCCTTAGGCACAGCCGGGGATGGGGTGTTCCTTAGGCACAGCCGGGGATGGGGTGTTCCTTAGGCACAGCCGGGGATGGGGGGTTCCTTAGGCACAGCCGGGGATGGGGTGTTCCTTAGGCACAGCCGGGGATGGGGTGTTCCTTAGGCACAGCCGGGGATGGGGTGTTCCTTAGGCACAGCCGGGGATGGGGGGTTCCTTAGGCACAGCCGGGGATGGGGTGTTCCTTAGGCACAGCCGGGGATGGGGTGTTCCTTAGGCACAGCCGGGGATGGGGTGTTCCTTAGGCACAGCCGGGGATGGGGTGATCCTTAGGCACAGCCGGGGATGGGGTGTTCCTTAGGCACAGCCGGGGATGGGGGGTTCCTTAGGCACAGCCGGGGATGGGGTGTTCCTTAGGCACAGCCGGGGATGGGGTGTTCCTTAGGCACAGCCGGGGATGGGGTGTTCCTTAGGCACAGCCGGGGATGGGGGGTTCCTTAGGCACAGCCGGGGATGGGGGGTTCCTTAGGCACAGCCGGGGATGGGGTGTTCCTTAGGCACAGCCGGGGATGGAGGGTTCCTTAGGCACAGCCGGGGATGGGGGGTTCCTTAGGCACAGCCGGGGATGGGGGGTTCCTTAGGCACAGCCGGGGATGGGGGGTTCCTTAGGCACAGCCGGGGATGGGGTGTTCCTTAGGCACAGCCGGGGATGGAGGGTTCCTTAGGCACAGCCGGGGATGGGGTGTTCCTTAGGCACAGCCGGGGATGGGGGGTTCCTTAGGCACAGCCGGGGATGGGGTGTTCCTTAGGCACAGCCGGGGATGGGGTGTTCCTTAGGCACAGCCGGGGATGGGGTGTTCCTTAGGCACAGCCGGGGATGGGGTGTTCCTTAGGCACAGCCGGGGATGGGGTGTTCCTTAGGCACAGCCGGGGATGGGGGGTTCCTTAGGCACAGCCGGGGATGGGGTGTTCCTTAGGCACAGCCGGGGATGGGGGGTTCCTTAGGCACAGCCGGGGATGGGGTGTTCCTTAGGCACAGCCGGGGATGGGGTGTTCCTTAGGCACAGCCGGGGATGGGGGGTTCCTTAGGCACAGCCGGGGATGGGGGGTTCCTTAGGCACAGCCGGGGATGGGGTGTTCCTTAGGCACAGCCGGGGATGGGGTGTTCCTTAGGCACAGCCGGGGATGGGGTGTTCCTTAGGCACAGCCGGGGATGGGGGGTTCCTTAGGCACAGCCGGGGATGGGGTGTTCCTTAGGCACAGCCGGGGATGGGGGGTTCCTTAGGCACAGCCGGGGATGGGGTGTTCCTTAGGCACAGCCGGGGATGGGGGGTTCCTTAGGCACAGCCGGGGATGGGGTGTTCCTTAGGCACAGCCGGGGATGGGGTGTTCCTTAGGCACAGCCGGGGATGGGGTGTTCCTTAGGCACAGCCGGGGATGGGGGGTTCCTTAGGCACAGCCGGGGATGGGGGGTTCCTTAGGCACAGCCGGGGATGGGGGGTTCCTTAGGCACAGCCGGGGATGGGGGGTTCCTCAGGCACAGCCGGGGATGGGGGGTTCCTTAGGCACAGCCGGGGATGGGGGGTTCCTTAGGCACAGCCGGGGATGGGGTGTTCCTTAGGCACAGCCGGGGATGGGGGGTTCCTTAGGCACAGCCGGGGATGGGGGGTTCCTTAGGCACAGCCGGGGATGGGGGGTTCCTTAGGCACAGCCGGGGATGGGGGGTTCCTTAGGCACAGCCGGGGATGGGGTGTTCCTTAGGCACAGCCGGGGATGGGGGGTTCCTTAGGCACAGCCGGGGATGGGGGGTTCCTTAGGCACAGCCGGGGATGGGGTGTTCCTTAGGCACAGCCGGGGATGGGGTGTTCCTTAGGCACAGCCGGGGATGGGGTGTTCCTTAGGCACAGCCGGGGATGGGGTGTTCCTTAGGCACAGCCGGGGATGGGGTGTTCCTTAGGCACAGCCGGGGATGGGGTGTTCCTTAGGCACAGCCGGGGATGGGGGGTTCCTCAGGCACAGCCGGGGATGGGGGGTTCCTTAGGCACAGCCGGGGATGGGGGGTTCCTTAGGCACAGCCGGGGATGGGGGGTTCCTTAGGCACAGCCGGGGATGGGGGGTTCCTTAGGCACAGCCGGGGATGGGGTGTTCCTTAGGCACAGCCGGGGATGGGGGGTTCCTTAGGCACAGCCGGGGATGGGGTGTTCCTTAGGCACAGCCGGGGATGGGGTGTTCCTTAGGCACAGCCGGGGATGGGGGGTTCCTTAGGCACAGCCGGGGATGGGGGGTTCCTTAGGCACAGCCGGGGATGGGGTGTTCCTTAGGCACAGCCGGGGATGGGGGGTTCCTTAGGCACAGCCGGGGATGGGGTGTTCCTTAGGCACAGCCGGGGATGGGGTGTTCCTTAGGCACAGCCGGGGATGGGGTGTTCCTTAGGCACAGCCGGGGATGGGGGGTTCCTTAGGCACAGCCGGGGATGGGGGGTTCCTTAGGCACAGCCGGGGATGGGGTGTTCCTTAGGCACAGCCGGGGATGGGGGGTTCCTTAGGCACAGCCGGGGATGGGGTGTTCCTTAGGCACAGCCGGGGATGGGGGGTTCCTTAGGCACAGCCGGGGATGGGGTGTTCCTTAGGCACAGCCGGGGATGGGGTGTTCCTTAGGCACAGCCGGGGATGGGGTGTTCCTTAGGCACAGCCGGGGATGGGGTGTTCCTTAGGCACAGCCGGGGATGGGGGGTTCCTTAGGCACAGCCGGGGATGGGGGGTTCCTTAGGCACAGCCGGGGATGGGGGGTTCCTTAGGCACAGCCGGGGATGGGGTGTTCCTTAGGCACAGCCGGGGATGGGGTGTTCCTTAGGCACAGCCGGGGATGGGGGGTTCCTTAGGCACAGCCGGGGATGGGGGGTTCCTTAGGCACAGCCGGGGATGGGGGGTTCCTTAGGCACAGCCGGGGATGGGGTGTTCCTTAGGCACAGCCGGGGATGGGGGGTTCCTTAGGCACAGCCGGGGATGGGGGGTTCCTTAGGCACAGCCGGGGATGGGGTGTTCCTTAGGCACAGCCGGGGATGGGGTGTTCGTTAGGCACAGCCGGGGATGGGGGGTTCCTTAGGCACAGCCGGGGATGGGGGGTTCCTTAGGCACAGCCGGGGATGGGGTGTTCCTTAGGCACAGCCGGGGATGGGGTGTTCCTTAGGCACAGCCGGGGATGGGGGGTTCCTTAGGCACAGCCGGGGATGGGGGGTTCCTTAGGCACAGCCGGGGATGGGGGGTTCCTTAGGCACAGCCGGGGATGGGGTGTTCCTTAGGCACAGCCGGGGATGGGGGGTTCCTTAGGCACAGCCGGGGATGGGGTGTTCCTTAGGCACAGCCGGGGATGGGGTGTTCCTTAGGCACAGCCGGGGATGGGGGGTTCCTTAGGCACAGCCGGGGATGGGGGGTTCCTTAGGCACAGCCGGGGATGGGGGGTTCCTTAGGCACAGCCGGGGATGGGGGGTTCCTCAGGCACAGCCGGGGATGGGGGGTTCCTTAGGCACAGCCGGGGATGGGGTGTTCCTTAGGCACAGCCGGGGATGGGGTGTTCCTTAGGCACAGCCGGGGATGGGGGGTTCCTTAGGCACAGCCGGGGATGGGGGGTTCCTTAGGCACAGCCGGGGATGGGGTGTTCCTTAGGCACAGCCGGGGATGGGGTGTTCCTTAGGCACAGCCGGGGATGGGGTGTTCCTTAGGCACAGCCGGGGATGGGGTGTTCCTTAGGCACAGCCGGGGATGGGGGGTTCCTTAGGCACAGCCGGGGATGGGGTGTTCCTTAGGCACAGCCGGGGATGGGGTGTTCCTTAGGCACAGCCGGGGATGGGGGGTTCCTTAGGCACAGCCGGGGATGGGGTATTCCTTAGGCACAGCCCCCGGCCTTGTGTGCAGATGTGCGACTTCCACCGACACGGCGCATACCTGGCCGAGGGCTGCTTCGTGTACCACGCCCTCTCGTCCGTGTGCCTCGTTCTGCATTGGGACGATTACCGGGGCCTCTGGCAGCTGACGGACCAGGGGTGCGCGGAGCTGCATCGCATGGACCAGGCGGCCTACGATCTGGTGCCCGTGGGGCGCTACGTGGGGCCCAAGCGCCTGAACATCGCTTCGCTGACCGTGACAATCCGGTCGGACGAGGTGCCGCCCTGGGCACCCCAAGCGCACACTCTTTTTATACCGATACGACCGCTTTACTGCCCTGCTTGCGTTTTTCAAAAGTCTTCCGAACATAAGTGAACCCGAGAAACACTGTTGTTTCGAGCCGTGATTTCCAGGACTCTTCCTTTCACGTCTAAAAGTATAAATCTCGGTAATGACAGTAGTGAGGTCCTCTTCGTTTTCCCGAGGAAAAGCACTTGTTCTTTTCACTTGGTATCAAAAGAAAACCTTGCAATTTTCCAAGTGTTTTGTCGGGACCCAATAGCGAAGTGCACGAAGCTCCTCAAGCCCAAGGTCACGAAGGCACAAGGTAGAATGAGTTGAAGGGATTCCGAGTGTCCACTCAATAAAGAGTAACGTGCACTTCGATGTGGACTCTTCCTTTCACGTGTCGATTTGAAAATGATTACTTGCAGCCAAACATTTAGCAGCTGTTTTCAGAGAGCATGGCGGTGAATTTTACTCCTTACACAACACATTTGACGCGTACGCCAGAATATAAATCGAAACTGCCTGTGTGTTGTTGTGTTGGTTGTGCAACTGTTAGATTTTTACAGGAATCAATCCTAGACATAATACATTTCAAGAGTTTCAAGGAAAACAGAGAGATTATGTGGGAAGGGTTTCAGGGTATTGTGAACTGCATGTGCTGCATGTTGTGCTGACGTCCTCTCAAACAACACACCACACGTGACAGCTCACACGTCACCATTCCGAGGTCAATAGAGCCCCCCAAAACTGGGGGGAGGGGTGGCTCGGGAAAAGGGCTCAATTGACAGGACCATCAATCAGTTGTTATGAACTCTCGCACCAAAGATGCCGAAAATTCTTTTGAGCATTGAAAATGGTCTGTCCTTTTTTTCCCACCAAATACATGGCAAATGATTCCTTTTCTGAACCCCCTCGACGCACTGATTCCAAAAATCTCATTTTCGTTTTTTTGCTGAATTTGAGTCCGGGTCACCTCCGGGGCCCAGGGGTCAGTCTTGCGGGATTTTGGGGGGCCCATTGATTGAGCCCTTTTGGGGGCAGGGGGGGGGGGTCCAGCCAGAGGGCTGTATCAACCCCCCCCCAGTTGGCTCAATTGACCAGGACCATTCATCAGTTGACATGACTTATGAAATCGCCGAATGTCTGCGCGTGAAAACATGGTCAATTTTTTTCACCAAATCCCAACAACTGATATCGTTTCCGGACCCCCTCATCGCGCTCATTCCAAAGGTGCCATTTTCGCTTGTGCTGCTGTTCCATTGCTTTCGGCAAGTCCACCTCCCGAGCAGTGCTCCTCACAACACACAACATGGGCCTAGTGTTTTGCCTCGGTGTTTACCAATAGGCTGGTCCTGGAAATGGCCCTTTCAGCGGCCCATCTTCGCCTGATCGGATTGGGAAGTTTCAATGTTTGAGCTATTGAGGCTGACAACTGCTTGGGCAGTTTTGACCCTATTTTCAGTGCAAACTGTGCCTTCGTGTCCTCCAAACAAGCCCCCCCCCCCCCTTGTCCAGGCAACACCAGGCGTTGGTTCCGTCAATTTTCGCACCATGTTTTTGTGGTGCATTTTTCAATTGGTCCTACTGCGTGCTACGCGTGCTGTGTGATACCTTGGTTCTGAGATGCATGATGTGCATATTTTGTGTCCAGGAAGCTGATTGGGGCATGATGGCCTTTGTGGCATATTCTGCCCCTTGGGTTTCAGAATAGTACACCATGTCTTTCCGAACGTACCACACACAGTGTACCGCGTACGCAACACGGTTGTCCAAGCAACACCAGGGGTTGGGTCCGTCAATTTCTGGTCATTTACCGTTGCTTGGACAAGGGAGGGGGGGGGTATGGCCGGCCCGAGGCAGGGCTCGAGGCTGCACGTCATGTCCATTTGCGCCCCACTCAGGCTGTTGCTGAACGAAAAAAAAACCCTACCCCCCCCCCCCACTGAATGCGCTGGAGGCGCCACGATGGACAGAAGGTGGCGCAGCTGGAGCCTAATGCGGGCACTGCAACCTGACCATTGATGCCCCGGAGAGGCCTAAAAAAAGTTTGCGTACCTACAATCGGCCTCAAATTTCCGGCCCCTTTAACAAATTTCTTTTTTTGCGGGAGGAAATTTTTCTGACGTGGGTGAGTCGGCCGGGGCTGGCCAGGGCCCCAAACATCCCCCCCCCCCCCCGGGGTCACTAAGCAATAGCCTGGTCCCACTAGGAGTATCGCACACTTCCCAGCTCCAGCCCTCGAGGGGGGTACCACAGGGGCATGAGGCCAAGTTCGGCAGTGGTCTGAACAGGGACACCCAATCCCGCATGAACGGCGCCAAGCGCACCAAGTACACAGCGCAAGAAAGCCCCGCAGACTCGGTGCCTGAAACGGCTTGAAACTGTGTTGATGCCACTCACCGCACGTGTGCAGGGCTATCACAGAAGTGAGTGACCCTGTTTTACTAGTCACTTTGCTGAGCCCATGGGACCTGATCTGTTTTTCCCTCCTTCAGGGGTCAGTCATGGCGCTGCATGCCAACTGCGCACTGGTTGCAGAGGGGGAGGGTGGGGCACTGTTATGGTACGTGCACTCAGTGCAGCCTGCCCCACCCTCCATCACAAGCTTTGGTAGCCCCCCCCCCCCCCCCCCCGTGCGAGAGCACCGCCCTTGTCAGAGCAGCAGCAGGTGTTGTTTCCGCAACATTTGGAATTATGGAATTTGGCGGTTCCATTGCTGTTGTTGTCGATGAAGATCACATTTTTCGGTGATTTGAGGCCGGGGATGGATTTCAGGGATATTGGTTGCCGCCCTGCCACCCAGTGCCACCCCCTTCTTGTCCTTTGGAGGTGGAGATTGGGGAATCCCCTGACGACTTCATGACGCAATAGTCACCTCTTGTGTCTTCTCAGGGCACACACAAACAATGCCCTTGTCAGAGCAACAGGCGGTGTTGTTTCCGTCAAATTTCGGAATTTTGGTATTGCTCTCGCAAAGGGGGGGGCTGATTGCGCTTGTCTGCGTTGCAGTGGCACCCCCAACAAGGAACAAGCGCGCAGGTTTTGCGATGGGGGCATCCAAAAACGGGGTCCCAGTGTGTCCAGGATGCCTCTGTTTTGGCCAGTTTGGCCCCCCAACTGATTTACCCTCTCTCAGTCATTATGCTTTTTGCAGGGGCAATGGGGTTTGTATTTGCTGGACCTTGAAGCCTCCTTGAGAAGGAGGGGTGGGCCTGGGGAATCGGACCCATCTACCCTACCCACACACCGTCGCCCACTAAAGCCCTCACACCTGCCACCTGCCAAAATTGCGTTCCCCGGTGTCGACAATTTCCAGCTGAATCTGCACATACGTCCCAAAATACGAGCAGTTACTCAGCCTGAATGGCACGTCCCCACACATACACCCCAAGCAATGCAAACAGTTCTTTTTCAGACTAGTTTGTACTCCCAGAAGTACCAACGGGACAAACCGGTGCAAAATGGATCCAATCTGCAGTGGGCATGGAGCCAACAGATTGTATGCTCTCATGATTCTCCGTGTTGTCACTGCGGTAGGGCTGTCCATGGGGTATATACAGTAGCGGGTGGGCTTGTGCAAAGGGGAGGAGGGGGGGGGGGTACAAGGCCTCAGTATCTGAGGAAAGACAGGGGGGGGATCCATACCTGTTATATCTGGAACTTCTTGGCGGGCCCAGGAACAGGGTACGGGGGCATACAACCCAAGATCTCTGATGTCTGTCTACCATGACCATTGCTGAGATCCAAGGACATCATTAGGACCCCTTCTGACTTTGGCTGTTGGAATATGCAAGGAAAGGTCAATCTTCGCAAATGGGTACAACACAATCTTTTGAGCATGGCATGCTGAACTGGATGGAGGTCTTCAGGGGTATTGTCCCGCTGGCTTCTGATCAGAGTTAGAGAGATGGCTGACCCCAATGGGGATGGGTCTCGTATGCTTGTTGAAAACGATCCCTCGTGCCTTTTCCAGGAGGTGGCCATACCGCCAACACTCTTTCGGAAGCAGACTGGGTTCCATCAGAAGTAGCACATTCTTCACAAAAATGGGAGCCACCCCTGCAGACTCGACGGCCCCTCACCATCATGTACTGCGAAGCCCTCACACCATCGTGTATTACAAAGCCCTCACACCATTGTGTACTACAAAGCCCTCACACCATCGTGTACTACAAAGCCCTCACACCATCGTGTACTGCAAAGCCCTCACACCATTGTGTACTACAAAGCCCTCACACCATTGTGTACTACAAAGCCTTCACACCATCGTGTACTGCAAAGCCCTCACACCATCGTGTACTACAAAGCCCTCACACCATTGTGTACTACAAAGCCCTCACACCATCGTGTACTACAAAGCCCTCACACCATTGTGTACCACAAAGCCCTCACACCATTGTGTACTACAAAGCCCTCACACCATCGTGTACTACAAAGCCCTCACACCATCGTGTACTGCAAAGCCCTCACACCATTGTGTACTACAAAGCCCTCACACCATTGTGTACTACAAAGCCTTCACACCATCGTGTACTGCAAAGCCCTCACACCATCGTGTACTACAAAGCCCTCACACCATTGTGTACTACAAAGCCCTCACACCATCGTGTACTACAAAGCCCTCACACCATCGTGTACTACAAAGCCCTCACACCATCGTGTACTACAAAGCCCTCACACCATCGTGTACTACAAAGCCCTCACACCATTGTGTATTACAAAGCCCTCACACCATCGTGTACTACAAAGCCCTCACACCATCGTGTACTACAAAGCCCTCACACCATTGTGTACTACAAAGCCCTCACACCATCGTGTACTACAAAGCCCTCACACCATCGTGTACTAGAAAGCCCTCACACCATCGTGTACTACAAAGCCCTCACACCATTGTGTACCACAAAGCCCTCACACCATTGTGTACTACAAAGCCCTCACACCATTGTGTACTACAAAGCCCTCACACCATTGTGTATTACAAAGCCCTCACACCATCGTGTACTACAAAGCCCTCACACCATCGTGTACTACAAAGCCTTCACACCATCGTGTACTACAAAGCCCTCACACCATCGTGTACTACAAAGCCCTCACACCATTGTGTATTACAAAGCCCTCACACCATCGTGTACTGCAAAGCCCTCACACCATCGTGTACTGCAAAGCCCTCACACCA
The DNA here is from genome assembly GCA_964036045.1 of Eutreptiella sp. 'Long Island Sound 2002'. Taxonomy (NCBI): domain Eukaryota; phylum Euglenozoa; class Euglenophyceae; order Eutreptiales; family Eutreptiaceae; genus Eutreptiella; species Eutreptiella sp. 'Long Island Sound 2002'. The sequence goes on from OZ038381.1 coordinate 14,110,195, forward strand.
TCGTGTACTACAAAGCCCTCACACCATCGTGTACTGCAAAGCCCTCACACCATTGTGTACTACAAAGCCCTCACACCATTGTGTATTACAAAGCCCTCACACCATCGTGTACTGCAAACCCCTCACACCATTGTGTACTACAAAGCCCTCACACCATCGTGTACTACAAAGCCCTCACACCATCGTGTACTGCAAAGCCCTCACACCATCGTGTACTACAAAGCCCTCACACCATCGTGTACTACAAAGCCTTCACACCATCGTGTACTACAAAGCCCTCACACCATCGTGTACTACAAAGCCCTCACACCATCGTGCACTACAAAGCCCTCACACCATCGTGTACTGCAAAGCCCTCACACCATCGTGTACTACAAAGCCCTCACACCATCGTGTACTGCAAAGCCCTCACACCATCGTGTACTGCAAAGCCCTCACACCATTGTGTACTACAAAGCCCTCACACCATCGTGTACTACAAAGCCCTCACACCATCGTGTACTGCAAAGCCCTCACACCATCGTGTACTACAAAGCCCTCACACCATTGTGTACTACAAAGCCCTCACACCATTGTGTACTACAAAGCCCTCACACCATTGTGTACTACAAAGCCCTCACACCATTGTGTACTACAAAGCCCTCACACCATTGTGTATTACAAAGCCCTCACACCATCGTGTACTACAAAGCCCTCACACCATCGTGTACTACAAAGCCCTCACACCGTCGTGTACTACAAAGCCCTCACACCATCGTGTACTACAAAGCCCTCACACCATCGTGTACTACAAAGCCCTCACACCATCGTGTACTGCAAAGCCCTCACACCATTGTGAACTACAAAGCCCTCACACCATTGTGTACTACAAAGCCTTCACACCATCGTGTACTGCAAAGCCCTCACACCATCGTGTACTACAAAGCCCTCACACCATCGTGTACTACAAAGCCCTCACACCATCGTGTACTACAAAGCCCTCACACCATCGTGTACTGCAAAGCCCTCACACCATCGTGTACTACAAAGCCCTCACACCATCGTGTACTACAAAGCCCTCACACCATTGTGTATTACAAAGCCCTCACACCATCGTGTACTGCAAAGCCCTCACACCATCGTGTACTAGAAAGCCCTCACACCATCGTGTACTACAAAGCCCTCACACCATCGTGTACTACAAAGCCCTCACACCATCGTGTACTGCAAAGCCCTCACACCATTGTGAACTACAAAGCCCTCACACCATTGTGTACTACAAAGCCTTCACACCATCGTGTACTGCAAAGCCCTCACACCATCGTGTACTACAAAGCCCTCACACCATCGTGTACTACAAAGCCCTCACACCATCGTGTACTACAAAGCCCTCACACCATCGTGTACTGCAAAGCCCTCACACCATCGTGTACTACAAAGCCCTCACACCATCGTGTACTACAAAGCCCTCACACCATCGTGTACTGCAAAGCCCTCACACCATCGTGTACTACAAAGCCCTCACACCATCGTGTACTGCAAAGCCCTCACACCATCGTGTACTGCAAAGCCCTCACACCATCGTGTACTGCAAAGCCCTCACACCATCGTGTACTGCAAAGCCCTCACACCATCGTGTACTACAAAGCCCTCACACCATCGTGTACTACAAAGCCTTCACACCATCGTGTACTACAAAGCCCTCACACCATCGTGTACTACAAAGCCCTCACACCATCGTGTACTACAAAGCCCTCACACCATTGTGCACTACAAAGCCCTCACACCATCGTGTACTGCAAAGCCCTCACACCATCGTGTACTGCAAAGCCCTCACACCATCGTGTACTACAAAGCCCTCACACCATCGTGTACTACAAAGCCCTCACACCATCGTGTACTACAAAGCCCTCACACCATCGTGTACTGCAAAGCCCTCACACCATTGTGTACTACAAAGCCCTCACACCATCGTGTACTGCAAAGCCCTCACACCATCGTGTACTGCAAAGCCCTCACACCATCGTGTACTGCAAAGCCCTCACACCATCGTGTACTGCAAAGCCCTCACACCATCGTGTACTGCAAAGCCCTCACACCATCACGCCGCTCCCCTTCCTTCACGCACGACCCCCTAATCAGACCTTCTGGGATCCCAGTCCCGCTCCACTCCACTCGCCACGCCAGGATCCTTTGCTCGTGGCCCACAACGTCACCAAAGGGGGGCTCAACTTTGGCATGACTTCCAACGAGCGGATGGCGCACGCCACTCTTTTGGTCATCCTTGCATTCCTGTGTCTGGCCGTGTTCCTGGGGCTGCTGTGGTGCTTCTTCAATGAGGCCGTGTACTTCGAGGACACAGATTCTGACCACGCGTGGGGCTATCAAAGTCTGGGATTCAAGGGTGCTGTTGCTGCAGGTCCGTTTACTGTTGGGGTCCCCAGACCAGAATGGCCATGAGCGTCCAGCAAAATGTGTACATGCCTTGGGCGGAAACATGGAGTTGGGATAGATGACCTCTGGAACGGGTTTTTGCTACATCCGGAAGCCCCCAGCATGGGGTTGTCCTAACATCCGGAAGCCCCCGGCATGGGGTTGTCCTAACATCCGGAAGCCCCCAGCATGGGGTTGTCCTAAACATCCGGAAGCCCCCAGCATGGGGTTGTCCTAAACATCCGGAAGCCCCCAGCATGGGGTTGTCCTTAACATCCGGAAACCCCCAGCATGGGGTTGTCCTACCATCCGGAAGCCCCCAGCATGGGGTTGTCCTAACATCCGGAAGCCCCCAGCATGGGGTTGTCCTAACATGTGGAAGCCCCCAGCATGGGGTTGTCCTAACATCCGGAAGCCCCCAGCATGGGGTTGTCCTAACATCCGGAAGCCCCCAGCATGGGGTTGTCCTAACATCCGGAAGCCCCCAGCATGGGGTTGTCCTAAACATCCGGAAGCCCCCAGCATGGGGTTGCCCTAACATCCGGAAGCCCCCGGCATGGGGTTGTCCTAACATCCGGGAGCCCCCAGGATGGGGATGTCCTAACATCCGGAAGCCCCCAGAATGGGGTTGTCCTAACATGTGGAAGCCCCCAGCATGGGGTTGTCCTAACATCCGGAAGCCCCCAGCATGGGGTTGTCCTAAACATCCGGAAGCCCCCAGCATGGGGTTGTCCTAAACATCCGGAAGCCCCCAGCATGGGGTTGTCCTAAACATCCGGAAGCCCCCAGCATGGGGTTGTCCTAACATCCGGAAGCCCCCAGCATGGGGTTGTCCTAAACATCCGGAAGCCCCCAGCATGGGGTTGCCCTAACATGCGGAAGCCCCCAACATGGGGTTGTCCTAACATCCGGAAGCCCCCAGCATGGGGTTGTCCTAAACATCCGGAAGCCCCCAGCATGGGGTTGTCCTAAACATCCGGGGGCCCCCAGCATGGGGTTGTCCTAACATCCGGAAGCCCCCAGCATGGGGTTGCCCTAACATCCGGAAGCCCCCAGCATGGGGTTGTCCTAAACATCCGGAAGCCCCCAGCATGGGGTTGTCCTAACATCCGGAAGCCCCCAGCATGGGGATGTCCTAATATCCGGAAGCCCCCAGCATGGGGTTGTCCTTAACATCCGGAAGCCCCCAGCATGGGGTTGTCCTTAACATCCGGAAGCCCCCAGCATGGGGTTGTCCTTAACATCCGGAAGCCCCCAGCATGGGGTGGCCCTAACATCCGGTAGCCCCCAGCATGGGGTTGTCCTAAACATCCGGAAGCCCCCAGCATGGGGTTGTCCTTAACATCTGGAAGCCCCCAGCATGGGATTGCCCTAACATGCGGAAGCCCCCAGCATGGGGTTGTCCTAACATCCGGAAGCCCCCAGCATGGGGTTGTCCTTACATGCGGAAGCCCCCAGCATGGGGTCGTCCTAACATCCGGAAGCCCCAAGCATGGGGTTGTCCTAACATCCGGAAGCCCCCAGCATGGGGTTGTCCTAACATCCGGAAGCCCCCAGCATGGGGTTGTCCTAAACATCCGGAAGCCCCCAGCATGGGGTTGTCCTTAACATCCGGAAGCCCCCAGCATGGGGTTGTCCTACCATCCGGAAGCCCCCAGCATGGGGTTGTCCTAACATCCGGAAGCCCCCAGCATGGGGTTGTCCTAAACATCCGGAAGCCCCCAGCATGGGGTTGCCCTAACATGCGAAAGCCCCCAGCATGGGGTTGTCCTAACGTCCGGAAGCCCCCAGCATGGGGTTGTCCTAACATCCGGAAGCCCCCAGCATGGGGTTGTCCTAACATCCGGAAGCCCCCAGCATGGGGTTGTCCTAAACATCCGGAAGCCCACGGTATGGGGTTGTCCTAAACATCCGGAAGCCCCCAGCATGGGGTTGTCCTTAACATCCGGAAACCCCCAGCATGGGGTTGTCCTACCATCCGGAAGCCCCCAGCATGGGGTTGTCCTAACATCCGGAAGCCCCCAGCATGGGGTTGTCCTAACATGTGGAAGCCCCCAGCATGGGGTTGTCCTAACATCCGGAAGCCCCCAGCATGGGGTTGTCCTAACATCCGGAAGCCCCCAGCATGGGGTTGTCCTAACATCCGGAAGCCCCCAGCATGGGGTTGTCCTAAACATCCGGAAGCCCCCAGCATGGGGTTGCCCTAACATCCGGAAGCCCCCGGCATGGGGTTGTCCTAACATCCGGGAGCCCCCAGGATGGGGTTGTCCTAACATCCGGAAGCCCCCAGAATGGGGTTGTCCTAACATGTGGAAGCCCCCAGCATGGGGTTGTCCTAACATCCGGAAGCCCCCAGCATGGGGTTGTCCTAAACATCCGGAAGCCCCCAGCATGGGGTTGTCCTAAACATCCGGAAGCCCCCAGCATGGGGTTGTCCTAAACATCCGGAAGCCCCCAGCATGGGGTTGTCCTAACATCCGGAAGCCCCCAGCATGGGGTTGTCCTAAACATCCGGAAGCCCCCAGCATGGGGTTGCCCTAACATGCGGAAGCCCCCAACATGGGGTTGTCCTAACATCCGGAAGCCCCCAGCATGGGGTTGTCCTAACATCCGGAAGCCCCCAGCATGGGGTTGTCCTAAACATCCGGGGGCCCCCAGCATGGGGTTGTCCTAACATCCGGAAGCCCCCAGCATGGGGTTGCCCTAACATCCGGAAGCCCCCAGCATGGGGTTGTCCTAAACATCCGGAAGCCCCCAGCATGGGGTTGTCCTAACATCCGGAAGCCCCCAGCATGGGGATGTCCTAATATCCGGAAGCCCCCAGCATGGGGTTGTCCTTAACATCCGGAAGCCCCCAGCATGGGGTTGTCCTTAACATCCGGAAGCCCCCAGCATGGGGTTGTCCTAAACATCCGGAAGCCCCCAGCATGGGGTGGCCCTAACATCCGGTAGCCCCCAGCATGGGGTTGTCCTAAACATCCGGAAGCCCCCAGCATGGGGTTGTCCTTAACATCTGGAAGCCCCCAGCATGGGATTGCCCTAACATGCGGAAGCCCCCAGCATGGGGTTGTCCTAACATCCGGAAGCCCCCAGCATGGGGTTGTCCTAACATCCGGAAGCCCCCAGCATGGGGTTGTCCTTACATGCGGAAGCCCCCAGCATGGGGTCGTCCTAACATCCGGAAGCCCCCAGCATGGGGTTGTCCTAACATCCGGAAGCCCCCAGCATGGGGTTGTCCTTACATGCGGAAGCCCCAAGCATGGGGTTGTCCTAACATCCGGAAGCCCCCAGCATGGGGTTGTCCTAACATCCGGAAGCCCCCAGCATGGGGTTGTCCTAAACATCCGGAAGCCCCCAGCATGGGGTTGTCCTTAACATCCGGAAGCCCCCAGCATGGGGTTGTCCTACCATCCGGAAGCCCCCAGCATGGGGTTGTCCTAACATCCGGAAGCCCCCAGCATGGGGTTGTCCTAAACATCCGGAAGCCCCCAGCATGGGGTTGCCCTAACATGCGAAAGCCCCCAGCATGGGGTTGTCCTAACGTCCGGAAGCCCCCAGCATGGGGTTGTCCTAACATCCGGAAGCCCCCAGCATGGGGTTGTCCTAAACATCCGGGGGCCCCCAGCATGGGGTTGTCCTGACATCCGGAAGCCCCCAGCATGGGGTTGCCCTAACATCCGCAAGCCCCCAGCATGGGGTTGTCCTAAACATCCGGAAGCCCCCAGCATGGGGTTGTCCTAACATCCGGAAGCCCCCAGCATGGGGTTGTCCTAACATCCGGAAGCCCCCAGCATGGGGTTGTCCTAACATCCGGGAGCCCCCAGCATGGGGTTGTCCTTAACATCCGGAAGCCCCGGGCATGGGGTTGTCCTTAACATCCGGAAGCCCCCAGCATGGGGTTGTCCTAACATCCGGAAGCCCCCAGCATGGGGTTGTCCTTAACTTCCGGAAGCCCCCAGCATGGGATTGCCCTAACATGCGGAAGCCCCCAGCATGGGGTTGTCCTAACATCCGGAAGCGCCCAGCATGGGGTTGTCCTAAACATCCGGAAGCCCCCAGCATGGGGTGGCCCTAACATCCGGTAGCCCCGAGCATGGGGTTGTCCTAAACATCCGGAAGCCCCCAGCATGGGGTTGTCCTTAACATCCGGAAGCCCCCAGCATGGGGTTGTCATAACATGCGGAAGCCCCAAGCATGGGGTTGTCCTAACATCCGGAAGCCCCCAGCATGGGGTTGTCCTTACATGCGGAAGCCCCCAGCATGGGGTCGTCCTAACATCCGGAAGCCCCAAGCATGGGGTTGTCCTAACATCCGGAAGCCCCCAGCATGGGGTTGTCCTAACATCCGGAAGCCCCCAGCATGGGGTTGTCCTAAACATCCGGAAGCCCCCAGCATGGGGTTGTCCTTAACATCCGGAAGCCCCCAGCATGGGGTTGTCCTACCATCCGGAAGCCCCCAGCATGGGGTTGTCCTAACATCCGGAAGCCCCCAGCATGGGGTTGTCCTAACATCCGGAAGCCCCCAGCTTGGGGTTGTCCTAAACATCCGGAAGCCCCCAGCATGGGGTTGCCCTAACATCCGGTAGCCCCCAGCATGGGGTTGTCCTAACATCCGGAAGCCCCCAGGATGGGGTTGTCCTAACATCCGGAAGCCCCCAGCATGGGGTTGTCCTAACATCCGGAAGCCCCCGGCATGGGGTTGCCCTAACATCCGGAAGCCCCCAGCATGGGGTTGCCCTAACATCCGGTAGCCCCCAGCATGGGGTTGTCCTAAACATCCGGAAGCCCCCAGCATGGGGTTGCCCTAACATCCGGTAGCCCCCGGCACGGGGTTGTCCTAACATCCGGAAGCCCCCAGCATGGGGTTGTCCTAACATCCGGAAGCCCCCAGCATGGGGTTGTCCTAACATCCGGAAGCCCCCAGCATGGGGTTGTCCTAACATCCGGAAGCCCCCAGCATGGGGTTGTCCTTAACATCCGGAAGCCCCCAGCATGGGGTTGTCCTTAACATCCGGAAGCCCCCAGCATGGGGTTGTCCTAACATCCGGAAGCCCCCAGCATGGGGTTGTCCTTAACATCCGGAAGCCCCCAGCATGGGATTGCCCTAACATGCGGAAGCCCGCAGCATGGGGTTGTCCTAACATGCGGAAGCCCCCAGCATGGGGTTGTCCTAAACATCCGGAAGCCCGCAGCATGGGGTGGCCCTAACATCCGGTAGCCCCGAGCATGGGGTTGTCCTAAACATCCGGAAGCCTCCAGCATGGGATTGCCCTTAACATCCGGAGGCCCCCAGCATGGGATTGCCCTAACATGCGGAAGCCCCCAGCATGGGGTTGTCCTTACATGCGGAAGCCCCCAGCATGGGGTCGTCCTAACAACCGGAAGCCCCAAGCATGGGGTTGTCCTAACATCCGGAAGCCCCCAGCATGGGGTTGTCCTAACGTCCGGAAGCCCCCAGCATGGGGTTGTCCTAAACATCCGGAAGCCCCCAGCATGGGGTTGTCCTTAACATCCGGAAGCCCCCAGCATGGCGTTGTCCTAACATCCGGAAGCCCCCAGCATGGGGTTGTCCTAACATCCGGAAGCCCCCAGCTTGGGGTTGTCCTAAACATCCGGAAGCCCCCAGCATGGGGTTGCCCTAACATCCGGTAGCCCCCGGCATGGGTTTGTCCTAACATCCGGAAGCCCCCAGCATGGGGTTGTCCTAACATCCGGAAGCCCCCAGCATGGGGTTGTCCTAACATCCGGAAGCCCCCGGCATGGGGTTGCCCTAACATCCGGAAGCCCCCAGCATGGGGTTGCCCTAACATCCGGTAGCCCCCAGCATGGGGTTGTCCTAACATCCGGTAGCCCCCGGCATGGGGTTGTCCTAACATCCGGAAGCCCCCAGCATGGGGTTGTCCTAACATGTGGAAGCCCCCAGCATGGGGTTGTCCTAACATCCGGAAGCCCCCAGCATGGGGTTGTCCTAAACATCCGGAAGCCCCCAGCATGGGGTTGTCCTAAACATCCGGAAGCCCCCAGCATGGGGTTGTCCTAAACATGCGGAAGCCCCCAGCATGGGGTTGTCCTAACATCCGGAAGCCCCCAGCATGGGGTTGTCCTAACATCCGGAAGCCCCCAGCATGGGGTTGTCCTAAACATCCGGAAGCCCCCAGCATGGGGTTGTCCTAACATCCGGAAGCCCCCGGCATGGGGTTGCCCTAACATCCGGAAGCCCCCAACATGGGGTTGTCCTAAACATCCGGAAGCCCCCAGCATGGGGTTGTCTCAACATCCGGAAGCCCCCAGCATGGGGTTGCCCTAACATCCGGAAGCCCCCAGCATGGGGTTGTCCTTAACATCCGGAAGCCCCCAGCATGGGGTTGTCCTTAACATCCGGAAGCCCCCAGCATGGGGTTGTCCTAAACATCCGGAAGCCCCCAGCATGGGGTTGTCCTAAACATCCGGAAGCCCCCAGCATGGGGTTGTCCTTAACATCCGGAAGCCCCCAGCATGGGGTTGTCTTACCATCCGGAAGCCCCCAGCATGGGGTTGTCCTAACATCCGGAAGCCCCCAGCATGGGGTTGTCCTAACATCCGGAAGCCCCCAGCATGGGGTCGCCCTTACATGCGGAAGCCCCCAGCATGGGGTTGTCCTAACATCCGGAAGCCCCCAGCATGGGGTTGTCCTAACATCCGGAAGCCCCCAGCATGGGGTTGTCCTAACATCCGGAAGCCCCCAGCATGGGGTTGTCCTAACATCCGGAAGCCCCCAGCATGGGGTTGTCCTAAACATCCGGAAGCCCCCAGCATGGGGTTGCCCTAACATCCGGTAGCCCCCGGCATGGGGTTGTCCTAACATCCGGAAGCCCCCACCATGGGGTTGTCCTAACATGTGGAAGCCCCCAGCATGGGGTTGTCCTAACATCCGGAAGCCCCCAGCATGGGGTTGTCCTAAACATCCGGAAGCCCCCAACGTGGGGTTGTCCTAAACATCCGGAAGCCCCCAGCATGGGGTTGTCCTTAACATCCGGAAGCCCCCAGCATGGGGTTGTCCTAACATCCGGAAGCCCCCAGCATGGGGTTGTCCTAAACATCCGGAAGCCCCCAGCATGGGGTTGCCCTAACATCCGGAAGCCCCCAGCATGGGGTTGTCCTAACATGCGGAAGCCCCCAGCATGGGGTTGTCCTAACATCCGGAAGCCCCCAGCATGGGGTTGTCCTAACATCCGGAAGCCCCCAGCATGGGGTTGTCCTTAACATCCGGAAGCCCCCAGCATGGGGTTGTCCTTAACATCCGAAAGCCCCCAGCATGGGGTTGTCCTAAACATCCGGAAGCCCCCAGCATGGGGTTGTCCTAACATCCGGAAGCCCCCAGCATGGGGTTGTCCTAACATCCGGAAGCCCCCAGCATGGGGTTGTCCTAACATCGGGAAGCCCCAAGCATGGGGTTGTCCTAACATCCGGAAGCCCCCAGCATGGGGTTGTCCTAAACATCCGGAAGCCCCCAGCATGGGGTTGTCCCAAACATCCGGAAGCCCCCAGCATGGGGTTGTCCTAAACATCCGGAAGCCCACGGTATGGGGTTGTCCTATCATGCGGAAGCCCCCAGCATGGGGTTGTCCTAACATCCGGAAGCCCCCAGCATGGGGTTGTCCTTAACATCCGGAAGCCCCCAGCATGGGGTTGTCCTAACATCCGGAAGCCCCCAGCATGGGGTTGTCCTTAACATGCGGAAGCCCCCAGCATGGGGTTGTCCTAAACATCCGGAAGCCCCCGGCATGGGGTTGTCCTAAACATCCGGAAGCCGCCAGCATGGGGTTGTCCTTAACATCCGGAAGCCCCCAGCATGGGGTTGTCCTAACATCCGGAAGCCCCCGGCATGGGGTTGTCCCAAACATCCGGAAGCCCCCAGCATGGGGTTGTCCTAAACATCCGGAAGCCCCCAGCATGGGGTTGTCCTAAACATCCGGAAGCCCCCAGCATGGGGTTGTCCTAACATTCGGGAGCCCCCGGCATGGGGTTGTCCTAACATCCGGAAGGCCCCAGCATGGGGTTGTCCTTAACATCCGGAAGCCCCCAGCATGGGGTTGTCCTAACATGCGGAAGCCCCCGGCATGGGGTTGTCCTAACATCCGGAAGCCCCCAGCATGGGGTTGTCCTAAACATCCGGAAGCCCCCAGCATGGGGTTGCCCTAACATCCGGAAGCCCCCAGCATGGGGTTGTCCTAACATCCGGAAGCCCCCAGCATGGGGTTGTCCTAAACATCCGGAAGCCCCCAGCATGGGGTTGTCCTAAACATCCGGAAGCCCCCGGCATGGGGTTGTCCTAAACATCCGGAAGCCCCCAGCATGGGGTTGTCCTAAACATCCGGAAGCCCCCAGCATGGGGTTGTCCTAACATCCGGAAGCCCCCAGCATGGGGTTGTCCTAACATGCGGAAGCCCCCAGCATGGGGTTGCCCTTAACATCCGGAAGCCCCCAGCATGGGGTTGTCCTAACATGCGGAAGCCCCCAGCATGGGGTTGTCCTAAACATCCGGAAGCCCCCGGCATGGGGTTGTCCTAACATCCGGAAGCCCCCAGCATGGGGTTGTCCTTAACATCCGGAAGCCCCCGGCACGGGGTTGTCCTTAACATCCGGGAGCCCCCATCATGGGGTTGTCCTAAACATCCGGAAGCCCCCGGCATGGGGTTGTCCTAACATCCGGAAGCCCCCAGCATGGGGTTGTCCTAAACATCCGGAAGCCCCCAGCATGAGATTGCCCTAACATCCGGAAGCCCCCAGCATGGGGTTGTCCTAACATGCGGAAGCCCCCAGCATGGGGTTGTCCTAAACATCCGGAAGCCCCCAGCATGGGGTTGTCCTAAACATCCGGAAGCCCCCGGCATGGGGTTGCCCTAACATGCGGAAGCCCCCGGCATGGGGTTGTCCCAAACATCCGGAAGCCCCCAGCATGGGGTTGTCCTTAACATCCGGAAGCCCCCGGCACGGGGTTGTCCTTAACATCCGGGAGCCCCCATCATGGGGTTGTCCTAAACATCCGGAAGCCCCCGGCATGGGGTTGTCCTAACATCCGGAAGCCCCCAGCATGGGGTTGTCCTAAACATCCGGAAGCCCCCAGCATGAGATTGCCCTAACATCCGGAAGCCCCCAGCATGGGGTTGTCCTAACATGCGGAAGCCCCCAGCATGGGGTTGTCCTAAACATCCGGAAGCCCCCAGCATGGGGTTGTCCTTAACATCCGGAAGCCCCCAGCATGGGGTTGTCCTAACATCCGGAAGCCCCCGGCATGGGGTTGTCCCAAACATCCGGAAGCCCCCAGCATGGGGTTGTCCTAAACATCCGGAAGCCCCCAGCATGGGGTTGTCCTAAACATCCGGAAGCCCCCAGCATGGGGTTGTCCTAACATTCGGGAGCCCCCGGCATGGGGTTGTCCTAACATCCGGAAGGCCCCAGCATGGGGTTGTCCTTAACATCCGGAAGCCCCCAGCATGGGGTTGTCCTAACATGCGGAAGCCCCCGGCATGGGGTTGTCCTAACATCCGGAAGCCCCCAGCATGGGGTTGTCCTAAACATCCGGAAGCCCCCAGCATGGGGTTGCCCTAACATCCGGAAGCCCCCAGCATGGGGTTGTCCTAACATCCGGAAGCCCCCAGCATGGGGTTGTCCTAAACATCCGGAAGCCCCCAGCATGGGGTTGTCCTAAACATCCGGAAGCCCCCGGCATGGGGTTGTCCTAAACATCCGGAAGCCCCCAGCATGGGGTTGTCCTAAACATCCGGAAGCCCCCAGCATGGGGTTGTCCTAACATCCGGAAGCCCCCAGCATGGGGTTGTCCTAACATGCGGAAGCCCCCAGCATGGGGTTGCCCTTAACATCCGGAAGCCCCCAGCATGGGGTTGTCCTAACATGCGGAAGCCCCCAGCATGGGGTTGTCCTAAACATCCGGAAGCCCCCGGCATGGGGTTGTCCTAACATCCGGAAGCCCCCAGCATGGGGTTGTCCTTAACATCCGGAAGCCCCCGGCACGGGGTTGTCCTTAACATCCGGGAGCCCCCATCATGGGGTTGTCCTAAACATCCGGAAGCCCCCGGCATGGGGTTGTCCTAACATCCGGAAGCCCCCAGCATGGGGTTGTCCTAAACATCCGGAAGCCCCCAGCATGAGATTGCCCTAACATCCGGAAGCCCCCAGCATGGGGTTGTCCTAACATGCGGAAGCCCCCAGCATGGGGTTGTCCTAAACATCCGGAAGCCCCCAGCATGGGGTTGTCCTAAACATCCGGAAGCCCCCGGCATGGGGTTGCCCTAACATGCGGAAGCCCCCAGCATGGGGTTGTCCTAAACATCCGGAAGCCCCCAGCATGGGATTGCCCTAACATGCGGAAGCCCCCAGCATGGGGTTGTCCTAACATCCGGAAGCCCCCAGCATGGGGTTGCCCTAACATGCGGAAGCCCCCAGCATGGGGTTGTCCTAACATGCAGAAGCCCCCAGCATGGGGTTGCCCTTAACATCCGGAAGCCCCCAGCATGGGGTTGTCCTTAACATCCGGAAGCCCCCAGCATGGGATTGCCCTAACATCCGGAAGCCCCCAGCATGGGGTTGTCCTAACATGCGGAAGCCCCCAGCATGGGGTTGTCCTTAACATCCGGAAACCCCCAGCATGGGGTTGTCCTTAACATCCGGAAGCCCCCAGCATGGGGTTGTCCTTAACATCCCGAAGCCCCCAGCATGGGGTTGTCCTAACATCCGGAAGCCCCCAGCATGGGGTTGTCCTAAACATCCGGAAGCCTCCAGCATGGGGTTGTCCTTAACATCCGGAAGCCCCCAGCATGGGGTTGTCCTAACATCCGGAAGCCCCCAGCATGGGGTTGTCCTTAACATGCGGAAGCCCCCAGCATGGGGTTGTCCTAAACATCCGGAAGCCCCCGGCATGGGGTTGTCCTAAACATCCGGACGCCCCCGGCATGGGGTTGTCCTAACATGCGGAAGCCCCCAGCATGGGGGTGTCCTAAACATCCGGAAGCCCCCGGCATGGGGTTGTCCTAAACATCCGGAAGCCGCCAGCATGGGGTTGTCCTTAACATCCGGAAGCCCCCAGCATGGGGTTGTCCTAACATCCGGAAGCCCCCGGCATGGGGTTGTCCCAAACATCCGGAAGCCCCCAGCATGGGGTTGTCCTAAACATCCGGAAGCCCCCAGCATGGGGTTGTCCTAAACATCCGGAAGCCCCCAGCATGGGGTTGTCCTAACATTCGGGAGCCCCCGGCATGGGGTTGTCCTAACATCCGGAAGGCCCCAGCATGGGGTTGTCCTTATCATCCGGAAGCCCCCAGCATGGGGTTGCCCTAACATGCGGAAGCCCCCGGCATGGGGTTGTCCTAACATCCGGAAGCCCCCAGCATGGGGTTGTCCTAAACATCCGGAAGCCCGCAGCATGGGGTTGCCCTAACATCCGGAAGCCCCCAGCATGGGGTTGTCCTAACATCCGGAAGCCCCCAGCATGGGGTTGTCCTAAACATCCGGAAGCCCCCAGCATGGGGTTGTCCTAAACATCCGGAAGCCCCCGGCATGGGGTTGTCCTAAACATCCGGAAGCCCCCAGCATGGGGTTGTCCTAAACATCCGGAAGCCCCCAGCATGGGGTTGTCCTAACATCCGGAAGCCCCCAGCATGGGGTTGTCCTACCATCCGGAAGCCCCCAGCATGGGGTTGTCCTAACATCCGGAAGCCCCCAGCATGGGGTTGTCCTAACATGCGGAAGCCCCCAGCATGGGGTTGCCCTTAACATCCGGAAGCCCCCAGCATGGGGTTGTCCTAACATGCGGAAGCCCCCAGCATGGGGTTGTCCTAACATCCGGAAGCCCCCAGCATGGGGTTGTCCTTAACATCCGGAAGCCCCCGGCACGGGGTTGTCCTTAACATCCGGGAGCCCCCATCATGGGGTTGTCCTAAACATCCGGAAGCCCCCGGCATGGGGTTGTCCTAACATCCGGAAGCCCCCAGCATGGGGTTGTCCTAAACATCCGGAAGCCCCCAGCATGAGATTGCCCTAACATCCGGAAGCCCCCAGCATGGGGTTGTCCTAACATGCGGAAGCCCCCAGCATGGGGTTGTCCTAAACATCCGGAAGCCCCCAGCATGGGGTTGTCCTAAACATCCGGAAGCCCCCGGCATGGGGTTGCCCTAACATGCGGAAGCCCCCAGCATGGGGTTGTCTTTAACATCCGGAAGCCCCCAGCATGGGGTTGTCCTAACATCCGGAAGCCCCCAGCATGGGGTTGTCCTAAACATCCGGAAGCCCCCAGCATGGGATTGCCCTAACATGCGGAAGCCCCCAGCATGGGGTTGTCCTAACATCCGGAAGCCCCCAGCATGGGGTTGCCCTAACATGCGGAAGCCCCCAGCATGGGGTTGTCCTAAACATCCGGAAGGCCCCAGCATGGGGTTGTCCTTAACATCCGGAAGCCCCCAGCATGGGGTTGTCCTTAACATCCGGAAGCCCCCAGCATGGGATTGCCCTAACATCCGGAAGCCCCCAGCATGGGGTTGTCCTAACATGCGGAAGCCCCCAGCACGGGGTTGTCCTTAACATCCGGAAACCCCCAGCATGGGGTTGTCCTTAACATCCGGAAGCCCCCAGCATGGGGTTGTCCTAACATCCGGAAGCCTCCAGCATGGGGTTGTCCTTAACATCCGTAAGCCCCCAGCATGGGGTTGTCCTAAACATCCGGAAGCCCCCAGCATGGGGTTACCCTAACATCCGGAAGCCCCCAGCATGGGGTTGTCCTAACATCCGGAAGCCCCCAGCATGGGGTTGTCCTAAACATCCGGAAGCCCCCAGCATGGGGTTGTCCTAAACATCCGGAAAACCCCGGCATGGGGTTGTCCTAAACATCCGGAAGCCCCCAGCATGGGGTTGTCCTAAACATCCAGAAGCCCCCAGCATGGGGTTGTCCTAACATCCGGAAGCCCCCAGCATGGGGTTGTCCTACCATCCGGAAACCCCCAGCATGGGGTTGTCCTTAACATCCCGAAGCCCCCAGCATGGGGTTGTCCTAACATCCGGAAGCCTCCAGCATGGGGTTGTCCTTAACATCCGTAAGCCCCCAGCATGGGATTGCCCTAACATCCGGAAGCCCCCAGCATGGGGTTACCCTAACATCCGGAAGCCCCCAGCATTGGGTTGTCCTACCATCCGGAAGCCCCCAGCATGGGGTTGTCCTAAACATCCGGAAGCCCCCAGCATGGGGTTGTCCTAAACATCCGGAAAACCCCGGCATGGGGTTGTCCTAAACATCCGGAAGCCCCCAGCATGGGGTTGTCCTAAACATCCAGAAGCCCCCAGCATGGGGTTGTCCTAACATCCGGAAGCCCCCAGCATGGGGTTGTCCTACCATCCGGAAGCCCCCAGCATGGGGTTGTCCTAACATCCGGAAGCCCCCAGCATGGGGTTGTCCTAACATCCGGAAGCCCCCAGCATGGGGTTGTCCTAAACATCCGGAAGCCCCCACCATGGGGTTGTCCTAACATCCGGAAGCCCCCAACATGGGGTTGTCCTAAACATCCGGAAGCCCCCGGCATGGGGTTGTCCTAACATCCGGAAGCCCCCAGCATGGGGTTGTCCTTA
This sequence comes from Eutreptiella sp. 'Long Island Sound 2002', assembly GCA_964036045.1. NCBI lineage: Eukaryota > Euglenozoa > Euglenophyceae > Eutreptiales > Eutreptiaceae > Eutreptiella > Eutreptiella sp. 'Long Island Sound 2002'. Next base: position 14,126,220 of record OZ038381.1, read on the forward strand.
ACATCCGGAAGCCCCCGGCATGGGGTTGTCCTTAACATCCGGGAGCCCCCAGCATGGGGTTGTCCTAAACATCCGGAAGCCCCCGGCATGGGGTTGTCCTAACATGCGGAAGCCCCCGGCATGGGGTTGTCCTAAACATCCGGAAGCCCCCAGCATGGGGTTGTCCTAAACATCCGGAAGCCCCCGGCATGGGGTTTTCCTAAACATCCGGAAGCCCCCAGCATGGGGTTCTCCTAACATCCGGAAGCCCCCGGCATGGGGTTGTCGTAACATCCGGAAGCCCCCAGCATGGGGTTGTCCTAAACATCCGGAAGCCCCCAGCATGGGGTTGTCCCAAACATCCGGAAGCCCCCAGCATGGGATTGCCCTAACATGCGGAAGCTCCCAGCATGGGGTTGTCCTAACATCCGGAAGCCCCCAGCATGGGGTTGTCCTAACATGCGAAAGCCCCCAGCATGGGGTTGTCCTTAACATGCGGAAGCCCCCGGCATGGGGTTGTCCTAAACATCCGGAAGCCCCCAGCATGGGGATGTCCTAACATCCGGAAGCCCCCGGCATGGGGTTGTCCTAAACATCCGGAAGCCCCCAGCATGGGGTTGTCCTAAACATCCGGAAGCCCCCAGCATGGGGTTGTCCTTAACATCCGGAAGCCCCCAGCATGGGGTTGTCCTAAACATCCGGAAGCCCCCAGCATGGGATTGCCCTAACATGCGGAAGCCCCCAGCATGGGGTTGTCCTAACATCCGGAAGCCCCCGGCATGGGGTTGTCCTAAACATCCGGAAGCCCCCAGCATGGGGTTGTCCTAAACATCCGGAAGCCCCCGGCATGGGGTTTTCCTAAACATCCGGAAGCCCCCAGCATGGGGTTGTCCTAACATCCGGAAGCCCCCAGCATGGGGTTGTCCTAACATCCGGAAGCCCCCAGCATGGGGTTGTCCTAACATCCGGAAGCCCCCAGCATGGGGTTGTCCCAAACATCCGGAAGCCCCCAGCATGGGATTGCCCTAACATGCGGAAGCTCCCAGCATGGGGTTGTCCTAACATCCGGAAGCCCCCAGCATGGGGTTGTCCTAAACATCCGGAAGCCCCCAGCATGGGGTTGTCCTTAACATCCGGAAGCCCCCAGCATGGGGTTGTCCTAACATCCGGAAGCCCCCAGCATGGGGTTGTCCTAAACATCCGGAAGCCCCCAGCATGGGATTGCCCTAACATGCGGAAGCCCCCAGCATGGGGTTGCGGTAACATCCGGAAGCCCCCAGCATGGGGTTGTCCTAACATGCGGAAGCCCCCAGCATGGGGTTGTCCTAACATCCGGAAGCCCCCGGCATCGGGTTGTCCTAACATCCGGAAGCCCCCAGCATGGGGTTGTCCTAAACATCCGGAAGCCCCCGGCATGGGGTTGTCCTAAACATCCGGAAGCCCCCAACATGGGGTTGTCCCCTAACATCCGGAAGCCCCCAGCATGGGGTTGTCCTAACATCCGGAAGCCCCCAGCATGGGGTTGTCCTAAACATCCGGAAGCCCCCAGCATGGGGTTGTCCTAACATGCGGAAGCCCCCAGCATGGGGTTGTCCTAACATCCGGAAGCCCGTAGCATGGGGATGTCCTAACATCCGGAAGCCCCCAACATGGGGTTGTCCTAACATCCGGAAGCCCCCGGCATGGGGTTGTCCTAAACATCCGGAAGCCCCCAGCATGGGGTTGTCCTAAACATCCGGAAGCCCCCAGCATGGGGTTGTCCTTAACATCCGGAAGCCCCCAGCATGGGGTTGTCCTAAACATCCGGAAGCCCCCAGCATGGGATTGCCCTAACATGCGGAAGCCCCCAGCATGGGGTTGTCCTAACATCCGGAAGCCCCCGGCATGGGGTTGTCCTAAACATCCGGAAGCCCCCAGCATGGGGTTGTCCTAAACATCCGGAAGCCCCCGGCATGGGGTTTTCCTAAACATCCGGAAGCCCCCAGCATGGGGTTGTCCTAACATCCGGAAGCCCCCAGCATGGGGTTGTCCTAACATCCGGAAGCCCCCAGCATGGGGTTGTCCTAACATCCGGAAGCCCCCAGCATGGGGTTGTCCCAAACATCCGGAAGCCCCCAGCATGGGATTGCCCTAACATGCGGAAGCTCCCAGCATGGGGTTGTCCTAACATCCGGAAGCCCCCAGCATGGGGTTGTCCTAAACATCCGGAAGCCCCCAGCATGGGGTTGTCCTTAACATCCGGAAGCCCCCAGCATGGGGTTGTCCTAACATCCGGAAGCCCCCAGCATGGGGTTGTCCTAAACATCCGGAAGCCCCCAGCATGGGATTGCCCTAACATGCGGAAGCCCCCAGCATGGGGTTGCGGTAACATCCGGAAGCCCCCAGCATGGGGTTGTCCTAACATGCGGAAGCCCCCAGCATGGGGTTGTCCTAACATCCGGAAGCCCCCGGCATCGGGTTGTCCTAACATCCGGAAGCCCCCAGCATGGGGTTGTCCTAAACATCCGGAAGCCCCCGGCATGGGGTTGTCCTAAACATCCGGAAGCCCCCAACATGGGGTTGTCCCCTAACATCCGGAAGCCCCCAGCATGGGGTTGTCCTAACATCCGGAAGCCCCCAGCATGGGGTTGTCCTAAACATCCGGAAGCCCCCAGCATGGGGTTGTCCTAACATGCGGAAGCCCCCAGCATGGGGTTGTCCTAACATCCGGAAGCCCCCAGCATGGGGTTGTCCTAACATCCGGAAGCCCCCAGCATGGGGTTGTCCTAGACATCCGGAAGCCCCCAGCATGGGGTTGTCCTAAACATCCGGAAGCCCCCGGCATGGGGTTGTCGTAACATCCGGAAGCCCCCAGCATGGTTTTGTCCTTAACATCCGGAAGCCCCCAGCATGGGGCTGTCCTAACATCCGGAAGCCCCCAGCATGGGGTTGTCCTAAACATCCGGAAGCCCCCAGCATGGGGTTGTCCTAACATGCGGAAGCCCCCAGCATGGGGTTGTCCTAACATCCGGAAGCCCCCAGCATGGGGTTGTCCTAACATCCGGAAGCCCCCAGCATGGGGTTGTCCTAACATCCGGAAGCCCCCAGCATGGGGTTGTCCTAGACATCCGGAAGCCCCCAGCATGGGGTTGTCCTAAACATCCGGAAGCCCCCAGCATGGGGTTGTCCTAAACATCCGGAAGCCCCCAGCATGGGGTTGTCCTAACATGCGGAAGCCCCCAGCATGGGGTTGTCCTAACATCCGGAAGCCCCCAGCATGGGGTTGTCCTAACATCCGGAAGCCCCCAGCATGGGGTTGTCCTAAACATCCGGAAGCCCCCGGCATGGGGTTGTCCTAAACATCCGGAAGCCCCCAACATGGGGTTGTCCCCTAACATCCGGAAGCCCCCGGTATGGGGTTGTCCTTAACATCCGGAAGCCCCCAACATGGGGTTGTCCTAACATCCGGAAGCCCCCAGCATGGGGTTGTCCTAGACATCCGGAAGCCCCCAGCATGGGGTTGTCCTAAACATCCGGAAGCCCCCGGCATGGGGTTGTCGTAACATCCGGAAGCCCCCAGCATGGGTTTGTCCTAAACATCCGGAAGCCCCCAGCATGGGGTTGTCCCAAACATCCGGAAGCCCCCAGCATGGGGTTGTCCTAAACATCCGGAAGCCCCCAGCATGGGGTTGTCCTAACATGCGGAAGCCCCCAGCATGGGGTTGTCCTAACATCCGGAAGCCCCCAGCATGGGATTGTCCTAAACATCCGGAAGCCCCCGGCATGGGGTTGTCCTAAAGATCCGGAAGCCCCCAACATGGGGTTGTCCCCTAACATGCGGAAGCCCCCGGCATGGGGTTGTCCTTAACATCCGGAAGCCCCCAGCATGGGGTTGTCCTAACATCCGGAAGCCCCCAGCATGGGGTTGTCCTAGACATCCGGAAGCCCCCAGCATGGGGTTGTCCTAAACATCCGGAAGCCCCCGGCATGGGGTTGTCGTAACATCCGGAAGCCCCCAGCATGGGTTTGTCCTAAACATCCGGAAGCCCCCAGCACGGGGTTGTCCTAACATCCGGAAGCCCCCAGCATGGGGTTGTCCTAAACATCCGGAAGCCCCCAGCATGGGGTTGTCCTAACATCCGGAAGCCCCCAGCATGGGGTTGTCCTAGACATCCGGAAGCCCCCAGCATGGGGTTGTCCTAACATCCGGAAGCCCCCAGCATGGGGTTGTCCTAGACATCCGGAAGCCCCCAGCATGGGGTTGTCCTAAACATCCGGAAGCCCCCGGCATGGGGTTGTCGTAACATCCGGAAGCCCCCAGCATGGGGTTGTCCTAAACATCCGGAAGCCCCCAGCATGGGGTTGTCCTAACATCCGGAAGCCCCCAGCATGGGGTTGTCCTAAACATCCGGAAGCCCCCAGCATGGGGTTGCCCTAACATCCGGAAGCCCCCAGCATGGGGTTGTCCTAACATGCGGAAGCCCCCAGCATGGGGTTGTCCTAACATCCGGAAGCCCCCAGCATGGGGTTGTCCTTAACATCCGGAAGCCCCCAGCATGGGGTTGTCCTTAACATCCGGAAGCCCCCAGCATGGGGTTGTCCTAAACATCCGGACGCCCCCGGCATGGGGTTGTCCTAACGTCCGGAAGCCCCCAGCATGGGGTTGTCCTAAACATCCGGAAGCCCCCGGCATGGGGTTGTCCTAAACATCCGGAAGCCCCCAGCATGGGGTTGTCCTAACATCCGGAAGCCCACAGCATGGGGTTGTCCTAACATCCGGGAGTCCCCAACATGGGGTTGTCCTAACATCCGGAAGCCCCCAGCATGGGGTTGTCCTAAACATCCGGAAGCCCCCAGTATGGGGTTGTCCTTAACATCCGGAAGCCCCCAGCATGGGGTTGTCCTAACATCCGGAAGCCCCCAGCATGAGATTGCCCTAACATCCGGAAGCCCCCAGCATGGGGTTGTCCTAACATGCGGAAGCCCCCAGCATGGGGTTGTCCTTAACATCCGGAAACCCCCAGCATGGGGTTGTCCTTAACATCCGGAAGCCCCCAGCATGGGGTTGTCCTAACATCCGGAAACCCCCAGCATGGGGTTGTCCTTAACATCCCGAAGCCCGCAGCATGGGGTTGTCCTAACATCCGGAAGCCCCCAGCATGGGGTTGTCCTAAACATCCGGAAGCCCCCAGCATGGGATTGCCCTAACATGCGGAAGCCCCCAGCATGGGGTTGTCCTAACATCCGGAAGCCCCCAGCATGGGGTTGTCCTAACATCCGGAAGCCCCCAGCATGGGGTTGTCCTAACATGCGGAAGCCCCCAGCATGGGGTTGTCCTTAACATCCGGAAGCCCCCGGCATGGGGTTGTCCTAACATCCGGAAGCCCCCAGCATGGGGTTGTCCTAAACATCCGGAAGCCCCCGGCATGGGGTTGTCCTTAACATCCGGAAGCCCCCAGCATCGGGTTGTGATAAACATCCGGAAGCCCCCAGTATGGGGTTGTCCTTAACATCCGGAAGCCCCCGGCACGGGGTTGTCCTTAACATCCGGGAGCCCCCAGCATGGGGTTGTCCTAAACATCCGGAAGCCCCCGGCATGGGGTTGTCCTAACATCCGGAAGCCCCCAGCATGGGGTTGTCCTAAATATCCGGAAGCCCCCAGCATGGGATTGCCCTAACATGCGGAAGCCCCCAGCATGGGGTTGTCCTAACATCCGGAAGCCCCCAGCATGGGGTTGTCCTAAACATCCGGAAGCCCCCAGCATGGGGTTGTCCTAAACATCCGGAAGCCCCCGGCATGGGGTTGTCCTAAACATCCGGAAGCCCCCAGCATGGGGTTGTCCTAAACATCCGGAAGCCCCCAGCATGGGATTGCCCTAACATGCGGAAGCCCCCAGCATGGGGTTGTCCTAACATGCGGAAGCCCCCAGCATGGGATTGCCCTAACATGCGGAAGCCCCCAGCATGGGGTTGTCCTAACATCCGGAAGCCCCCAGCATGGGGTTGTCCTAACATGCGGAAGCCCCCAGCATGGGGTTGTCCTAACATCCGGAAGCCCCCGGCATCGGGTTGTCCTAACATCCGGAAGCCCCCAGCATGGGGTTGTCCTAAACATCCGGAAGCCCCCGGCATGGGGTTGTCCTAAACATCCGGAAGCCCCCAACATGGGGTTGTCCCCTAACATCCGGAAGCCCCCGTTATGGGGTTGTCCTAAACATCCGGAAGCCCCCGGCATGGGGTTGTCGTAACATCCGGAATCCCCCAGCATGGGGTTGTCCTAAACATCCGGAAGCCCCCAGCATGGGGTTGTCCTAACATCCGGAAGCCCCCAGCATGGGGTTGTCCTAACATGCGGAAGCCCCCAGCATGGGATTGCCCTAACATGCGGAAGCCCCCAGCATGGGGTTGTCCTAACATCCGGAAGCCCCCAGCATGGGGTTGTCCTAAACATCCGGAAGCCCCCGGCATGGGGTTGTCCTAAACATCCGGAAGCCCCCAACATGGGGTTGTCCTAGACATCCGGAAGCCCCCAGCATGGGGTTGTCCTAAACATCCGGAAGCCCCCGGCATGGGGTTGTCGTAACATCCGGAAGCCCCCAGCATGGGGTTGTCCTAAACATCCGGAAGCCCCCAGCATGGGGTTGTCCTAACATCCGGAAGCCCCCAGCATGGGGTTGTCCTAAACATCCGGAAGCCCCCAGCATGGGATTGCCCTAACATGCGGAAGCCCCCAGCATGGGGTTGTCCTAACATGCGGAAGCCCCCAGCATGGGGTTGTCCTAACATCCGGAAGCCCCCAGCATGGGGTTGTCCTTAACATGCGGAAGCCCCCAGCATGGGGTTGTCCTTAACATCCGGAAGCCCCCAGCACGGGGTTGTCCTAAACATCCGGAAGCCCCCGGCATGGGGTTGTCCTAAACATCCGGACGCCCCCAGCATGGGGTTGTCCTAACGTGCGGAAGCCCCCAGCATGGGGTTGTCCTAAACATCCGGAAGCCCCCGGCATGGGGTTGTCCTAAACATCCGGAAGCCCCCAGCATGGGGTTGTCCTAACATCCGGAAGCCCCCAGCATGGGGTTGTCCTAACATCCGGGAGTCCCCAACATGGGGTTGTCCTAACATCCGGAAGCCCCCAGCATGGGGTTGTCCTAAACATCCGGAAGCCCCCAGCATGGGGTTGTCCTAACATCCGGAAGCCCCCAGCATGAGATTGCCCTAACATCCGGAAGCCCCCAGCATGGGGTTGTCCTAACATGCGGAAGCCCCCAGCATGGGGTTGTCCTTAACATCCGGAAACCCCCAGCATGGGGTTGTCCTTAACATCCGGAAGCCCCCAGCATGGGGTTGTCCTAACATCCGGAAACCCCCAGCATGGGGTTGTCCTTAACATCCCGAAGCCCCCAGCATGGGGTTGTCCTAACATCCGGAAGCCCCCAGCATGGGGTTGTCCTAAACATCCGGAAGCCCCCAGCATGGGATTGCCCTAACATGCGGAAGCCCCCAGCATGGGGTTGTCCTAACATCCGGAAGCCCCCAGCATGGGGTTGTCCTAAACATCCGGAAGCCCCCAGCATGGGATTGCCCTAACATGCGGAAGCCCCCAGCATGGGGTTGTCCTTAACATCCGGAAGCCCCCAGCATCGGGTTGTGATAAACATCCGGAAGCCCCCAGTATGGGGTTGTCCTTAACATCCGGAAGCCCCCGGCACGGGGTTGTCCTTAACATCCGGGAGCCCCCAGCATGGGGTTGTCCTAAACATCCGGAAGCCCCCGGCATGGGGTTGTCCTAACATCCGGAAGCCCCCAGCATGGGGTTGTCCTAAATATCCGGAAGCCCCCAGCATGGGGTTGTCCTAAACATCCGGAAGCCCCCGGCATGGGGTTGTCCTAAACATCCGGAAGCCCGCAGCATGGGGTTGTCCTAAACATCCGGGAGCCCCCAGCATGGGATTGCCCTAACATGCGGAAGCCCCCAGCATGGGGTTGTCCTAACATCCGGAAGCCCCCAGCATGGGGTTGTCCTAAACATCCGGAAGCCCCCAGCATGGGGTTGTCCTAAACATCCGGAAGCCCCCGGCATGGGGTTGTCCTAAACATCCGGAAGCCCGCAGCATGGGGTTGTCCTAAACATCCGGAAGCCCCCAGCATGGGATTGCCCTAACATGCGGAAGCCCCCAGCATGGGGTTGTCCTAACACGCGGAAGCCCCCAGCATGGGATTGCCCTAACATCCGGAAGCCCCCAGCATGGGGTTGTCCTAACATCCGGAAGCCCCCAGCATGGGGTTGTCCTAACATGCGGAAGCCCCCAGCATGGGGTTGTCCTAACATCCGGAAGCCCCCGGCATCGGGTTGTCCTAACATCCGGAAGCCCCCAGCATGGGGTTGTCCTAAACATCCGGAAGCCCCCGGCATGGGGTTGTCCTAATCATCCGGAAGCCCCCAACATGGGGTTGTCCCCTAACATCCGGAAGCCCCCGGCATGGGGTTGTCCTTAACATCCGGAAGCCCCCAGCATGGGGTTGTCCTAACATCCGGAAGCCCCCAGCATGGGGTTGTCCTAGACATCCGGAAGCCCCCAGCATGGGGTTGTCCTAAACATCCGGAAGCCCCCGGCATGGGGTTGTCGTAACATCCGGAATCCCCCAGCATGGGTTTGTCCTAAACATCCGGAAGCCCCCAACATGGGGTTGTCCTAACATCCGGAAGCCCCCAGCATGGGGTTGTCCTAAACATCCGGAGGCCCCCAGCATGGGATTGCCCTAACATGCGGAAGCCCCCAGCATGGGGTTGTCCTAACATCCGGAAGCCCCCAGCATGGGGTTGTCCTAACATGCGGAAGCCCCCAGCATGGGGTTGTCCTAACATGCGGAAGCCCCCGGCATGGGGTTGTCCTAACATCCGGAAGCCCCCAGCATGGGGGTGTCCTAACATGCGGAAGCCCCCAGCATGGGGTTGTCCTAACATGCGGAAGCCCCCAGCATGGGGTTGTCCTAACATCCGGAAGCCCCCAGCATGGGGTTGTCCTAACATGCGGAAGCCCCCGGCATGGGGTTGTCGTAACATCCGGAAGCCCCCAGCATGGGGTTGTCCTAAACATCCGGAAGCCCCCAGCATGGGGTTGTCCTAACATCCGGAAGCCCCCAGCATGGGGTTGTCCTAAACATCCGGAAGCCCCCAGCATGGGATTGCCCTAACATGCGGAAGCCCCCAGCATGGGGTTGTCCTAACATGCGGAAGCCCCCAGCATGGGGTTGTCCTAACATCCGGAAGCCCCCAGCATGGGGTTGTCCTTAACATGCGGAAGCCCCCAGCATGGGGTTGTCCTTAACATCCGGAAGCCCCCAGCATGGGGTTGTCCTAAACATCCCGAAGCCCCCAGCATGGGGTTGTCCTAAACATCCGGAAGCCCCCGGCATGGGGTTGTCCTAAACATCCGGAAGCCCCCAGCATGAGGTTGTCCTAACATCCGGAAGCCCCCAGCATGGGGTTGTCCTAACATCCGGGAGTCCCCAACATGGGGTTGTCCTAACATCCGGAAGCCCCCAGCATGGGGTTGTCCTAAACATCCGGAAGCCCCCGGCATGGGGTTGTCCTAAACATCCGGAAGCCCCCAGCATGAGGTTGTCCTAACATCCGGAAGCCCCCAGCATGGGGTTGTCCTAACATCCGGGAGTCCCCAACATGGGGTTGTCCTAACATCCGGAAGCCCCCGGCATGGGGTTGTCCCAAACATCCGGAAGCCCCCAGCATGGGGTTGTCCTTAACATCCGGAAGCCCCCAGCATGGGGTTGTCCTAACATCCGGAAGCCCCCAGCATGAGATTGCCCTAACATCCGGAAGCCCCCAGCATGGGGTTGTCCTAACATCCGGAAGCCCCCAGCATGGGGTTGTCCTTAACATCCGGAAACCCCCAGCATGGGGTTGTCCTTAACATCCGGAAGCCCCCAGCATGGGGTTGTCCTAACATCCGGAAACCCCCAGCATGGGGTTGTCCTTAACATCCCGAAGCCCCCAGCATGGGGTTGTCCTAACATCCGGAAGCCCCCAGCATGGGGTTGTCCTAAACATCCGGAAGCCCCCAGCATGGGATTGCCCTAACATGCGGAAGCCCCCAGCATGGGGTTGTCCTAACATCCAGAAGCCCCCAGCATGGGGTTGTCCTAACATCCGGAAGCCCCCAGCATGGGATTGGCCTAACATGCGGAAGCCCCCAGCATGGGGTTGTCCTTAACATCCGGAAGCCCCCGGCATGGGGTTGTCCTGACATCCGGAAGCCCCCAGCATGGGGTTGTCCTAAACATCCGGAAGCCCCCGGCATGGGGTTGTCCTAACATCCGGAAGCCCCCAGCATGGGGTTGTCCTAAACATCCGGAAGCCCCCAGCATGGGATTGCCCTAACATGCGGAAGCCCCCAGCATGGGGTTGTCCTAAACATCGGGAAGCCCCCAACATGGGGTTGTCCTAAACATCCGGAAGCCCCCAGCATGGGGTTGTCCTAAACATCCGGAAGCCCCCGGCATGGGGTTGTCCTAAACATCCGGAAGCCCGCAGCATGGGGTTGTCCTAAACATCCGGAAGCCCCCAGCATGGGATTGCCCTAATATGCGGAAGCCCCCAGCATGGGGTTGTCCTAACATGCGGAAGCCCCCAGCATGGGGTTGTCCTAACATCCGGAAGCCCCCAGCATGGGGTTGTCCTAACATGCGGAAGCCCCCAGCATGGGGTTGTCCTTAACATCCGGAAGCCCCCGGCATGGGGTTGTCCTAACATCCGGAAGCCCCCAGCATGGGGTTGTCCTAAACTTCCGGAAGCCCCCGGCATGGGGTTGTCCTAAACATCCGGAAGCCCCCAGCATGGGGTTGTCCTAAACATCCGGAAGCCCCCGGCATGGGGTTGTCCTTAACATCCGGGAGCCCCCAGCATGGGGTTGTCCTAAACATCCGGAAGCCCCCGGCATGGGGTTGTCCTAACATCCGGAAGCCCCCAGCATGGGGTTGTCCTAAACATCCGGAAGCCCCTAGCATGGGATTGCCCTAACATGCGGAAGCCCCCATCATGGGGTTGTCCTAACATCCGGAAGCCCCCAGCATGGGGTTGTCCTAAACATCCGGAAGCCCCCAGCATGGGGTTGTCCTAAACATCCGGAAGCCCCCGGCATGGGGTTGTCCTAAACATCCGGAAGCCCCCAGCATGGGGTTGCCCTAACATGCGGAAGCCCCCAGCATGGGGTTGTCCTAAACATCCGGAAGCCCCCAGCATGGGGTTGTCCTAACATCCGGAAGCCCCCAGCATGGGGTTGTCCTAACATCCGGAAGCCCCCAGCATGGGGTTGTCCTAAACATCCGGAAGCCCCCGGCATGGGGTTGTCCTAACATCCGGAAGCCCCGAGCATGGGGTCGTCCTAAACATCCGGAAGCCCCCAGCATGGGGTTGTCCTAAACATCCGGAAGCCCCCAGCATGGGATTGCCCTAACATGCGGAAGCCCCCAGCATGGGGTTGTCCTAACATGCGGAAGCCCCCAGCATGGGGTTGTCCCAAACATCCGGAAGCCCCCAGCATGGGATTGCCCTAACATGCGGAAGCCCCCAGCATGGGGTTGTCCTAAACATCCGGAAGCCCCCAGCATGGGGTTGTCCTTAACATCCGGAAGCCCCCAGCATGGGGTTGTCCTAAACATCCGGAAGCCCCCAGCATGGGATTGCCCTAACATGCGGAAGCCCCCATCATGGGGTTGTCCTAAACATCCGGAAGCCCCCAGCATGGGGTTGTCCTTAACATCCGGAAGCCCCCAGCATGGGGTTGTCCTAAACATCCGGAAGCGCCCAACATGGGGTTGTCCTAACATCCGGAAGCCCCCAGCATGGGGTTGCCCTAACATGCGGAAGCCCCCAGCATGGGGTTGTCCTAAACATCCGGAAGCCCCCAGCATGGGGTTGTCCTAACATCCGGAAGCCCCCAGCATGGGGTTGTCCTAACATCCGGAAGCCCCCAGCATGGGGTTGTCCTAAACATCCGGAAGCCCCCAGCATGGGGTTGTCCTAAACATCCGGAAGCCCCCAGCATGGGATTGCCCTAACATGCGGAAGCCCCCAGCATGGGGTTGTCCTAAACATCCGGAAGCCCCCAGCATGGGGTTGTCCTTAACATCCGGAAGCCCCCAGCATGGGGTTGTCCTAAACATCCGGAAGCGCCCAACATGGGGTTGTCCTAACATCCGGAAGCCCCCAGCATGGGGTTGCCCTAACATGCGGAAGCCCCCAGCATGGGGTTGTCCTAAACATCCGGAAGCCCCCAGCATGGGGTTGTCCTAACATCCGGAAGCCCCCAGCATGGAGTTGTCCTAACATCCGGAAGCCCCCAGCATGGGGTTGTCCTAAACATCCGGAAGCCCCCAGCATGGGGTTGTCCTAAACATCCGGAAGCCCCCGGCATGGGGTTGCCCTAACATCCGGAAGCCCCCAGCATGGGGTTGTCCTAACATGCGGAAGCCCCCAGCATGGGGTTGTCCTTAACATCCGGAAGCCCCCGGCATGGGGTTGTCCTAACATGCGGAAGCCCCCAGCATGGGGTTGTCCTAAACATGCGGAAGCCCCCAGCATGGGGTTGTCCTAACATCCGGAAGCCCCCAGCATGGGATTGTCCTAAACATCCGGAAGCCCCCGGCATGGGGTTGTCCTAACATCCGGAAGCCCCCAGCATGGGGTTGTCCTAAACATCCGGAAGCCCCCAGCATGGGATTGCCCTAACATCCGGAAGCCCCCAGCATGGGGTTGTCTTAAATTTGGAAGCCCCCAGCATGGGGTTGTCCTAAACAACCGGAAGCCCCCACCATGGGGTTGTCCTAAACATCCGGAGCCCCCGGCATGGGGTTGCCCTAACATGCGGAAGCCCCCAGCATGGGGTTGTCTTTAACATCCGGAAGCCCCCAGCATGGGGTTGTCCTAACATCCGGAAGCCCCCAGCATGGGATTGCCCTAACATGCGGGAGCCCCCAGCATGGGGTTATCCTAACATCCGGAAGCCCCCAGCATGGGGTTCTCCTAAACATCCGGAAGCCCCCAGCATGGGGTTGTCCTTAACATCCGGAAGCCCCCAGCATGGGGTTGTCCTAACATCCGGAAGCCCCCAGCATGGGGTTGTCCTAAACATCCGGAAGCCCCCAGCATGGGATTGCCCTAACATGCGGAAGCCCCCAGCATGGGGTTGTCCTAACATCCGGAAGCCCCCAGCATGGGGTTGCCCTAACATGCGGAAGCCCCCAGCATGGGGTTGTCCTAAAAATCCGGAAGCCCCCAGCATGGGGTTGTCCTAACATCCGGAAGCCCCCAGCATGGGGTTGTCCTAAACATCCGGAAGCCCCCGGCATGGGGTTGTCCTAAACATCCGGAAGCCCCCAGCATGGGGTCCTCCTAATATCCGGAAGCCCCCAGCATGGGGTTGTCCTTAACATCCGGAAACCCCCAGCATGGGGTTGTCCTTAACATCCGGAAGCCCCCAGCATGGGGTTGTCCTAAACATCCGGAAGCCCCCAGCATGGGGTTGTCCTAACATCCGGAAGCCCCCAGCATGGGGTTGTCCTAACATGCGGAAGCCCCCAGCATGGGATTGCCCTAACATCCGGAAGCCCCCAGCATGGGGTTGTCCTAACATGCGGAAGCCCCCAGCATGGGTTTGCCCTAACATCCCGAAGCCCCCAGCATGGGGTTGTCCTAACATCCGGAAGCCCCCAACATGGGGTTGTCCTTAACATCCGGAAGCCCCCAGCATGGGGTTGTCCTAACATCCGGAAGCCCCCAGCATGGGGTTGTCCTAACATGCGGAAGCCCCCAGCATGGGGTTGTCCTAACATCCGGAAGCCCCCAGCATGGGGTTGTCCTAACATCCGGAAGCCCCCAGCATGGGATTGCCCTAACATGCGGAAGCCCCCAGCATGGGGTTATCCTAACATCCGGAAGCCCCCAGCATGGGGTTCTCCTAAACATCCGGAAGCCCCCAGCATGGGGTTGTCCTTAACATCCGGAAGCCCCCAGCATGGGGTTGTCCTAACATCCGGAAGCCCCCAGCATGGGGTTGTCCTAAACATCCGGAAGCCCCCAGCATGGGATTGCCCTAACATGCGGAAGCCCCCAGCATTGGGTTGTCCTAACATCCGGAAGCCCCCAGCATGGGGTTGCCCTAACATGCGGAAGCCCCCAGCATGGGGTTGTCCTAACATCCGGAAGCCCCCAGCATGGGGTTGTCCTAACATCCGGAAGCCCCCAGCATGGGGTTGTCCTAAACATCCGGAAGCCCCCGGCATGGGGTTGTCCTAAACATCCGGAAGCCCCCAGCATGGGGTTGTCCTAATATCCGGAAGCCCCCAGCATGGGGTTGTCCTTAACATCCGGAAACCCCCAGCATGGGGTTGTCCTTAACATCCGGAAGCCCCCAGCATGGGGTTGTCCTAAACATCCGGAAGCCCCCAGCATGGGGTTGTCCTAACATGCGGAAGCCCCCAGCATGGGGTTGTCCTAACATCCGGAAGCCCCCAGCATGGGGTTGTCCTAACATGCGGAAGCCCCCAGCATGGGTTTGCCCTAACATCCCGAAGCCCCCAGCATGGGGTTGTCCTAACATCCGGAAGCCCCCAACATGGGGTTGTCCTTAACATCCGGAAGCCCCCAGCATGGGGTTGTCCTAAACATCCGGAAGCCCCCAGCATGGGGTTGTCCTAAACATCCGGAAGCCCCCAGCATGGGGTTGTCCTAACATGCGGAAGCCCCCAGCATGGGGTTGTCCTAACATCCGGAAGCCCCCAGCATGGGGTTGTCCTAACATCCGGAAGCCCCCAGCATGGGGTTGTCCTAACGTGCGGAAGCCCCCAGCATGGGGTTGTCCTTAACATCCGGAAGCCCCCAGCATGGGGTTGTCCTAACATGCGGCAGCCCCCAGCATGGGGTTGTCCTAAACATCCGGAAGCCCCCGGCATGGGGTTGTCTTCACATCCGGAAGCCCCCAGCATGGGGTTGTCCTTAACATCCGGAAGCCCCCAGCATGGGGTTGTCCTTAACATCCGGGAGCCCCCAGCAAGGGGTTGTCCTAAACATCCGGAAGCCCCCAGCATGGGGTTGTCCTAACATCCGGAAGCCCCCAGCATGGGGTTGTCCTAAACATCCGGAAGCCCCCAGCATGGGATTGCCCTAACATGCGGAAGCCCCCAGCATGGGGTTGTCCTAACATCCGGAAGCCCCCAGCATGGGGTTGTCCTAAACATCCGGAAGCCCCCAGCATGGGGTTGTCCTAAACATCCGGAAGCCCCCGGCATGGGGTTGTCCTAAACATCCGGAAGCCCGCAGCATGGGGTTGTCCTTAACATCCGGAAGCCCCCAGCATGGGGTTGTCCTAACATCCGGAAGCCCCCAGCATGGGGTTGTCCTAAACATCCGGGAGCCCCCAGCAAGGGGTTGTCCTAAACATCCGGAAGCCCCCAGCATGGGGTTGTCCTAACATCCGGAAGCCCCCAGCATGGGGTTGTCCTTAACATCCGGGAGCCCCCAGCAAGGGGTTGTCCTAAACATCCGGAAGCCCCCAGCATGGGGTTGTCCTAACATCCGGAAGCCCCCAGCATGGGGTTGTCCTAAACATCCGGAAGCCCCCAGCATGGGGTTGTCCTAAACATCCGGAAGCCCGCAGCATGGGGTTGTCCTTAACATCCGGAAGCCCCCAGCATGGGGTTGTCCTAACATCCGGAAGCCCCCAGCATGGGGTTGTCCTAAACATCCGGGAGCCCCCAGCAAGGGGTTGTCCTAAACATCCGGAAGCCCCCAGCATGGGGTTGTCCTAACATCCGGAAGCCCCCAGCATGGGGTTGTCCTTAACATCCGGGAGCCCCCAGCAAGGGGTTGTCCTAAACATCCGGAAGCCCCCAGCATGGGGTTGTCCTAACATCCGGAAGCCCCCAGCATGGGGTTGTCCTAACATCCGGAAGCCCCCAGCATGGGGTTGTCCTAAACATCCGGAAGCCCGCAGCATGGGGTTGTCCTTAACATCCGGAAGCCCCCAGCATGGGGTTGTCCTAACATCCGGAAGCCCCCAGCATGGGGTTGTCCTTAACATCCGGGAGCCCCCAGCAAGGGGTTGTCCTAAACATCCGGAAGCCCCCAGCATGGGGTTGTCCTAACATCCGGAAGCCCCCAGCATGGGGTTGTCCTAAACATCCGGAAGCCCCCAGCATGGGATTGCCCTAACATGCGGAAGCCCCCAGCATGGGGTTGTCCTAACATCCGGAAGCCCCCAGCATGGGGTTGTCCTAAACATCCGGAAGCCCCCAGCATGGGGTTGTCCTAAACATCCGGAAGCCCCCAGCATGGGATTGCCCTAACATGCGGAAGCCCCCAGCATGGGGTTGTCCTTAACATCGGGAAGCCCCCAGCATGGGGTTGTCCTAACATCCGGAAGCCCCCAGCATGGGGTTGTCCTAAACATCCGGAAGCCCCCAGCATGGGATTGCCCTAACATGCGGAAGCCCCCAGCATGGGGTTGTCCTAACATCCGGAAGCCCCCAGCATGGGGTTGTCCTAAACATCCGGAAACCCCCAGCATGGGGTTGTCCTTAACATCCGGAAGCCCCCAGCATGGGGTTGTCCTAACATCCGGAAGCCCCCAGCATGGGGTTGTCCTAACCATCCGGAAGCCCCCAGCATGGGATTCCCCTAACATCCGGAAGCCCCCAGCATGGGGTTGTCCTAACATCCGGAAGCCCCCAGCATGGGGTTGTCCTAAACATCCGGAAGCCCCCAGCATGGGGTTGTCCTAACATGCGGAAGCCCGCAGCATGGGGTTGTCCTAACATCCGGAAGCCCCCAGCATGGGGTTGTCCTAAACATCCGGAAGCCCCCGGCATGGGGTTGTCCTAAACATCCGGAAGCCCCCAGCATGGGGTTGTCCTTAACATCCGGAAGCCCCCGGTATGGGGTTGTCCTGAACATCCGGAAGCCACCGGCATGGGGTTGTCCTAACATCCGGAAGCCCCCAGCATGGGGTTGTCCTAAACATCCGGAAGCCCCCAGCATGGGGTTGCCCTAACATCCGGAAGCCCCCAGCATGGGGTTGTCCTAACATCCGGAAGCCCCCAGCATGGGGTTGTCCTAACATGCGGAAGCCGCCGGCATGGGGTTGTCCAAAAAGGCGGAAGCCCCCAGCATGGGGTTGTCCTAACATCCGGAAGCCCCCAGCATGGGGTTGTCCTAAACATCCGGAAGCCCCCGGCATGGGGTTGTCGTAACATCCGGAAGCCCCCAGCATGGGGTTGTCCTAAACATCCGGAAGCCCCCAGTATGGGGTTGTCCTAAACATCCGGAAGCCCCCAGCATGGGGTTGTCCTAAACATCCGGAAGCCCCAAGCATGGGATTGCCCTAACATGCGGAAGCCCCCAGCATGGGGTTGTCCTAACATCCGGAAGCCCCCAGCATGGGGTTGTCCCAAACATCCGGAAGCCCCCAGCATGGGGTTGTCGTAACATCCGGAAGCCCCCAGCATGGGGTTGTCCTAAACATCCGGAAGCCCCCAGCATGGGGTTTTCCTAAACATCCGGAAGCCCCCAACATGGGATTGCCCTAACATGCAGAAGCCCCCAGCATGGGGTTGTCCTAACATCCGGAAGCCCCCAGCATGGGGTTGCCCTAACGTGCGGAAGCCCCCAGCATGGGGTTGTCTCAACATCCGGAAGCCCCCAGCATGGGGTTGTCCTAACATCCGGAAGCCCCCAGCATGAGATTGTCCTAAACATCCGGAAGCCCCCAGCATGGGGTTGTCCTTAACATCCGGAAGCCCCCGGCGTGGGGTTGTCCTTAACATCCGGAAGCCCCCAGCATGGGGTTGCCCTAACATCCGGAAGCCCCCAGCATGGGGTTGTCCTAAACATCCGGAAGCCCCCAGCATGGGTTTGCCCTAACATCCGGAAGCCCCCAGCATGGGGTTGTCCTAAACATCCGGAAGCCCCCAACATGGGGTTGTCCTAAACATCCGGAGGCCCCCAGCATGGGGTTGTGCTAAACATCCGGAAGCCCCCGGCATGGGGTTGTCCTAACATCCGGAAGCCCCCAGCATGGGGTTGTCCTAAACATCCGGAAGCCCCCGGCATGGGGTTGTCCTAAACATCTGGAAGCCCCCAACATGGGGTTGTCCTAAACATCCGGAAGCCCCCAGCATGGGATTGCCCTAACATGCGGAAGCCCCCAGCATGGGGTTGTCCTAACATCCGGAAGCCCCCAGCATGGGGTTGTCCTAAACATCCGGAAGCCCCTAGCATGGGGTTGTCCTAAACATCCGGAAGCCCACAGCATGGGGTTGTCCTAAACATCCGGAAGCCCCCGGCATGGGGTTGTCCTAACATCCGGAAGCCCCCAGCATGGGGTTGTCCTAAACATCCGGAAGCCCCCAGCATGGGGTTGTCCTAAACATCGGGAAGCCCCCAACATGGGGTTGTCCTAACCATCCGGAAGCCCCCAGCATGGGGTTGTCCTAACATGCGGAAGCCCCCAGCATGGGGTTGTCCTAACATCCGGAAGCCCCCAGAATGCGGTTGTCCTAAACATCCGGAAGCCCCTAGCATGGGGTTGTCCTAAACATCCGGAAGCCCCCAGCATGGGGTTGTCCTTAACATCCGGAAGCCCCCAGCATGGGGTTGTCCTTAACATCCGGAAGCCCCCAGCATGGGGTTGTCCTAAACATCCGGAAGCCCCCAGCATGGGGTTGTCCTAAACATCCGGAAGCCCCCAGCATGGCATTGCCCTAACATGCGGAAGCCCCCAGCATGGGGTTGTCCTAACATCCGGAAGCCCCCAACATGGGGTTGTCCTAAACATCCGGAAGCCCCCAGGATGGGGTTGTCCTTAACATCCGGAAGCCCCCAGCATGGGGTTGCCCTAACATCCGGAAGCCCCCAGCATGGGGTTGTCCTAAACATCCGGAAGCCCCCAGCATGGGGTTGTCCTAACATCCGGAAGCCCCCAGCATGGGGTTGTCCTAAAAATCCGGAAGCCCCCAGCATGGGGTTGTCCTAACATGCGTAAGCC
The DNA here is from genome assembly GCA_964036045.1 of Eutreptiella sp. 'Long Island Sound 2002'. Lineage (NCBI taxonomy): Eukaryota > Euglenozoa > Euglenophyceae > Eutreptiales > Eutreptiaceae > Eutreptiella > Eutreptiella sp. 'Long Island Sound 2002'. The sequence goes on from OZ038381.1 coordinate 14,145,236, forward strand.
CCCAGCATGGGGTTGTCCTAACATCCGGAAGCCCCCAGCATGGGGTTGTCCTAAACATCCGGAAGCCCCCAGCATGGGGTTGTCCTTAACATCCGGAAGCCCCCAGCATGGGGTTGTCCTAACATCCGGAAGCCCGCAGCATGGGGTTGTCCTAAACATCCGGAAGCCCCCAGCATGGGGTTGTCCTAACATCCGGAAGCCCCCAGCATGGGGTTGTCCCAAAAATCCGGAAGCCCCCAGCATGGGGTTGTCCTAACATACGGAAGTCCCCAGCATGGGGCTGTCCTAACATCCGGAAGCCCCCAGCATGGGGTTGTCCTAAACATCCGGAAGCCCCCAGCATGGGGTTGTCCTAACATCCGGAAGCCCCCAGCATGGGGTTGTCCTAAAAATCCGGAAGCCCTCAGCATGGGGTTGTCCTAAACATCCGGAAGCCCCCAGCATGGGGTTGTCCTAAACATCCGGAAGCCCGCAGCATGGGGTTGTCCTTAACATCCGGAAGCCCCCAGCATGGGGTTGTCCTTAACATCCGGAAGCCCCCAGCATGGGGTTGCCCTAACATCCGGAAGCCCCCAGCATGGGGTTGTCCTTAACATCCGGAAGCCCCCAGCATGGGGTTGTCCTAACATCCGGAAGCCCCCAGCATGGGGTTGTCCTAAACGTCCGGAAGCCCCCAGCATGGGGTTGTCCTAACATGCGGAAGCCCCCAGCATGGGGTTGTCCTAACATCCGGAAGCCCCCAGCATGGGGTTGCCCTAACATGCGGAAGCCCCCGGCATGGGGTTGTCCTAACATCCGGAAGCCCCCAGCATGGGGTTGTCCTAAACATCCGGAAGCCCCCAGCATGGGGTTGCCCTAACATCCGGAAGCCCCCAGCATGGGGTTGTCCTAAAAATCCGGAAGCCCCCAGCATGGGGTTGTCCTAACATCCGGAAGCCCCCAGCATGAGATTGTCCTAAACATCCGGAAGCCCCCAGCATGGGGTTGTCCTAACATGCGGAAGCCCCCAGCATGGGGTTGTCCTAACATCCGGAAGCCCCCAACATGGGGTTGTCCTAACATCCGGAAGCCCCCAGCATGAGATTGTCCTAAACATCCGGAAGCCCCCAGCATGGGGTTGTCCTAACATCCGGAAGCCCCCAGCATGGGATTGCCCTAACATCCGGAAGCCCCCAACATGGGGTTGTCCTAAACATCCGGAAGCCCTCAGCATTGGGTTGTCCTAAACATGCGGAAGCCCCCAGCATGGGATTGCCCTAACATCCGGAAGCCCCCAGCATGGGGTTGTCCTTAACATCCGGAAGCCCCCAGCATGGGGTTGTCCTAACATCCGGAAGCCCCCAGCATGGGGTTGTCCTAAACGTCCGGAAGCCCCCAGCATGGGGTTGCCCTAACATCCGGAAGCCCCCAGCATGGGGTTGTCCTTAACATCCGGAAGCCCCCAGCATGGGGTTGTCCTAACATCCGGAAGCCCCCAGCATGGGGTTGTCCTAAACGTCCGGAAGCCCCCAGCATGGGGTTGTCCTAACATGCGGAAGCCCCCAGCATGGGGTTGTCCTAAACATCCGGAAGCCCCCGGCATGGGGTTGTCCTAACATCCGGAAGCCCCCAGCATGGGGTTGTCCTAAACATCCGGAAGACCCCAGCATGGGGTTGTCCTAAACATCTGGAAGCCCCCAACATGGGGTTGTCCTAAACATCCGGAAGCCCCCAGCATGGGATTGCCCTAACATGCGGAAGCCCCCAGCATGGGGTTGTCGTAACATCCGGAAGCCCCCAGTATGGGGTTGCCCTAACATGCGGAAGCCCCCAGCATGGGGTTGTCCTAACATGCGGAAGCCCCCAGCATGGGGTTGTCCTAACATCCGGAAGCCCCCAGCATGGGGTTGTCCTAAACATCCGGAAGCCCCTAGCATGGGGTTGTCCTAAACATCCGGAAGCCCCCAGCATGGGGTTGTCCTAAACATCCGGAAGCCCCCAGCATGGGGTTGTCCTAACATCCGGAAGCCCCCAGCATGGGGTTGTCCTAAACATCCGGAAGCCGCCAGCATGGGATTGCCCTAACATGCGGAAGCCCCCAGCATGGGGTTGTCCTAACATCCGGAAGCCCCCAGCATGGGGTTGTCCTAAACATCCGGAAGCCCCCAGGATGGGGTTGTCCTTAACATCCGTAAGCCCCCAGCATGGGGTTGCCCTAACATCCGGAAGCCCCCAGGATGGGGTTGTCCTAAAGATCCGGAAGCCCCCGGCATGGGGTTGTCCTAACATCCGGAAGCCCCCAGCATGGGGTTGTCCTAAAAATCCGGAAGCCCCCAGCATGGGGTTGTCCTAAACATCCGGAAGCCCCCAGCATGGGGTTGTCCTTAACATCCGGAAGCCCCCAGCATGGGGTTGTCCTAACATCCGGAAGCCCCCAGCATGGGGTTGTCCTAAACATCCAGAAGCCCCCAGCATGGGGTTGTCCTAACATCCGGAAGCCCCCAGCATGGGGTTGTCCTAAAAATCCGGAAGCCCCCAGCATGGGGTTGTCCTAACATGCGGAAGCCCCCAGCATGGGGTTGTCGTAACATCCGGAAGCCCCCAGTATGGGGTTGCCCTAACATGCGGAAGCCCCCAGCATGGGGTTGTCCTAACATGCGGAAGCCCCCAGCATGGGGTTGTCCTAACATCCGGAAGCCCCCAGCATGGGGTTGTCCTAAACATCCGGAAGCCCCTAGCATGGGGTTGTCCTAAACATCCGGAAGCCCCCAGCATGGGGTTGTCCTTAACATCCGGAAGCCCCCGGCATGGGGTTGTCCTAAACATCCGGAAGCCCCCAGCATGGGGTTGTCCTAACATCCGGAAGCCCCCGGCATGGGGTTGTCCTAAACATCCGGAAGCCGCCAGCATGGGATTGCCCTAACATGCGGAAGCCCCCAGCATGGGGTTGTCCTAACATCCGGAAGCCCCCAGCATGGGGTTGTCCCAAACATCCGGAAGCCCCCAGGATGGGGTTGTCCTTAACATCCGGAAGCCCCCAGCATGGGGTTGCCCTAACATCCGGAAGCCCCCAGGATGGGGTTGTCCTAAAGATCCGGAAGCCCCCGGCATGGGGTTGTCCTAACATCCGGAAGCCCCCAGCATGGGGTTGTCCTAAAAATCCGGAAGCCCCAAGCATGGGGTTGTCCTAACATGCGGAAGCCCCCAGCATGGGGTTGTCCTAACATCCCGAAGCCCCCAGCATGGGGTTGTCCTAAACATCCGGAAGCCCCCAGCATGGGGTTGTCCTTAACATCCGGAAGCCCCCAGCATGGGGTTGTCCTAACATCCGGAAGCCCCCAGCATGGGGTTGTCCTAAACATCCAGAAGCCCCCAGCATGGGGTTGTCCTAACATCCGGAAGCCCCCAGCATGGGGTTGTCCTAAAAATCCGGAAGCCCCCAGCATGGGGTTGTCCTAACATGCGGAAGCCCCCAGCATGGGGTTGTCCTAACATCCGGAAGCCCCCAGCATGGGGTTGTCCTAATAATCCGGAAGCCCCCAGCATGGGGTTGTCCTAACATCCGGAAGCCCCCAGCATGGGGTTGTCCTAAACATCCGGAAGCCCCGAGCATGGGGTCGTCCTAAACATCCGGAAGCCCCCAGCATGGGGTTGTCCTAAACATCCGGAAGCCCCCAGCATGGGGTTGTCCTTAACATCCGGAAGCCCCCAGCATGGGGTTGTCCTTAACATCCGGAAGCCCCAAGCATGGGGTTGCCCTAACATCCGGAAGCCCCCAGCATGGGGTCGTCCTTAACATCCGGAAGCCCCCAGCATGGGGTTGTCCTAACATCCGGAAGCCCCCAGCATGGGGTTGTCCTAACATCCGGAAGCCCCCAGCATGGGTTTGCCCTAACATGCGGAAGCCCCCAGCATGGGGTTGTCCTAACATCCGGAAGCCCCCAGCATGGGGTTGTCCTATCATGCGGAAGCCCCCGGCATGGGGTTGTCCTAACATCCGGAAACCCCCAGGATGGGGTTGTCCTAAACATCCGGAAGCCCCCGGCATAGGATTGCCCTAACATCCGGAAGCCCCCAGCATGGGGTTGTCCTAAAAATCCGGAAGCCCCCAGCATGGGGTTGTCCTAAACATCCGGAAGCCCCCAGCATGGGGTTGTCCTAACATCCGGAAGCCCCCAGCATGGGGTTGTCCTTAACTTCCGGAAGCCCCCAGCATGGGGTTGTCCTTAACATCCGGAAGCCCCCAGCATGGGGTTGTCCTAAACATCCGGAAGCCCCCAGCATGGGGTTGTCCTAACATCCGGAAGCCCCCAGCATGGGGTTGTCCTAAAAATCCGGAAGCCCCCAGCATGGGGTTGTCCTAACATGCGGAAGCCCCCAGCATGGGGTTGTCCTAAACATCCGGAAGCCCCCAGCATGGGGTTGTCCTAAACATCCGGAAGCCCCCGGCATGGGGTTGTCCTAACATCCGGAAGCCCCCAACATGGGGTTGTCCTAAACATCCGGAAGCCCCCAGCATGGGGTTGTCCTAAACATGCGGAAGCCCCCAGCATGGGGTTGTCCTAAACATCCGGAAGCCCGCAGCATGGGGTTGTCCTTAACATCCGGAAGCCCCCAGCATGGGGTTGTCCTTAACATCCGGAAGCCCCCAGCATGGGGTTGTCCTAAACATCCGGAAGCCCCCAGCATGGGGTTGTCCTTAACATCCGGAAGCCCCCAGCATGGGGTTGTCCTAACATCCGGAAGCCCCCAGCATGGGGTTGTCCTAAACATCCGGAAGCCCCCAGCATGGGATTGCCCTAACATGCGGAAGCCCCCAGCATGGGGTTGTCCTAACATCCGGAAGCCCCCAGCATGGGGTTGTCCTAACATCCGGAAGCCCCCAGCATGGGGTTGTCCTAACATCCGGAAGCCCCCAGCATGGGGTTGTCCTAACATCCGGAAGCCCCCAGCATGGGGTTGTCCTAACATCCGGAAGCCCCCAGCATGGGGTTGTCCTAAACATCCGGAAGCCCCCAGCATGGGGTTGTCCTAACATCCGGAAGCCCCCAGCATGGGGTTGTCCTAAACATCCGGAAGCCCCCAGCATGGGGTTGTCCTAAACATCCGGAAGCCCCCAGCATGGGGTTGTCCTAACATCCGGAAGCCCCCAGCATGGGGTTGTCCTAAACATCCGGAAGCCCCCAGCATGGGGTTGTCCTAAACATCCGGAAGCCCCCAGCATGGGGTTGTCCTACCATCCGGAAGCCCCCAGCATGGGGTTGTCCTAACATCCGGAAGCCCCCAGCATGGGGTTGTCCTAACATCCGGGAGCCCCCGGCATGGGATTGTCCCAAACATCCGGAAGCCCCCAGCATGGGGTTGTCCTAACATCCGGAAGCCCCCAGCATGGGATTGCCCTAAACATCCGGAAGCCCCCGGCATGGGGTTGTCCTTAACATCCGGAAGCCCCCAGCATGGGGTTGTCCTAACATCCGGAAGCCCCCAGCATGGGATTGCCCTAAACATCCGGAAGCCCCCAGCATGGGGTTGTCCCTAACATCCGGAAGCCCCCAGCATGGGGTTGTCCTAACATCCGGAAGCCCCCAGCATGGGATTGCCCTAAACATCCGGAAGCCCCCAGCATGGGGTCGTCCTAACATCCGGAAGCCCCCAGCATGGGGTTGTCCTAAACATCCGGAAGCCCGCAACATGGGGTTGCCCTAACATGCGGAAGCCCCCAGCATGGGGTTGTCCTAACATCCGGAAGCCCCCAGCATGGGATTGTCCTAACATGCGGAAGCCCCCAGCATGGGGTTGTCCTAACATCCGGAAGCCCCCAGCATGGGGTTGTCCTAAACATCCGGAAGCCCCCAGCATGGGGTTGTCCTAAACATCCGGAAGCCCCGAGCATGGGGTTGTCCTAACATCCGGAAGCCCCCAGCATGGGGTTGTCCTAAACATCCGGAAGCCCGCAGCATGGGGTTGTCCTTAACATCCGGAAGCCCCCAGCATGGGGTTGTCCTTAACATCCGGAAGCCCCCAGCATGGGGTTGTCCTAAACATCCGGAAGCCCCCAGCATGGGGTTGTCCTTAACATCCGGAAGCCCCCAGCATGGGGTTGTCCTAAACATCCGGAAGCCCCCAGCATGGGATTGCCCTAACATCCGGAAGCCCCCAGCATGGGGTTGCCCTAACATGCGGAAGCCCCCGACACGGGGTTGTCCTAACATCCGGAAGCCCCCAGCATGGGGTTGTCCTAACATCCGGAAGCCCCCAGCATGGGGTTATCCTAAACATCCGGAAGCCCCCAGCATGGGGTTGTCCTAACATCCGGAAGCCCCCGGCATGGGGTTGGCCTAAACATCCGGAAGCCCCCAGCATGGGGTTGTCCTAAACATCCGGAAGCCCCCAGCATGGGGTTGTCCTAAACATCCGGAAGCCCCCAGCATGGGGTTGTCCTAACATCCGGAAGCCCCCAGCATGGGGTTGTCCTAAACATCCGGAAGCCCCCGGCATGGGATTGCCCTAACATGCGGAAGCCCCCAGCATGGGGTTGTCCTTAACATGCGGAAGCCCCCAGCATGGGGTTGTCCTAACATCCGGAAGCCCTCAGCATGGGGTTGTCCTAACATCCGGAAGCCCCCAGCATGGGGTTGTCCTAACATCCGGAAGCCCCCAGCATGGGGTTGTCCTAACATCCGGAAGCCCCCAGCATGGGGTTGTCCTAAAAATCCGGAAGCCCCCAGCATGGGGTTGTCCTAACATGCGGAAGCCCCCAGCATGGGGTTGTCCTAACATCCGGAAGCCCCCAGCATGGGGTTGTCCTAATAATCCGGAAGCCCCCAGCATGGGGTTGTCCTAACATCCGGAAGCCCCCAGCATGGGGTTGTCCTAAACATCCGGAAGCCCCGAGCATGGGGTTGTCCTAAACATCCGGAAGCCCCCAGCATGGGGTTGTCCTAAACATCCGGAAGCCCCCAGCATGGGGTTGTCCTTAACATCCGGAAGCCCCCAGCATGGGGTTGTCCTTAACATCCGGAAGCCCCAAGCATGGGGTTGCCCTAACATCCGGAAGCCCCCAGCATGGGGTCGTCCTTAACATCCGGAAGCCCCCAGCATGGGGTTGTCCTAACATCCGGAAGCCCCCAGCATGGGGTTGTCCTAACATCCGGAAGCCCCCAGCATGGGTTTGCCCTAACATGCGGAAGCCCCCAGCATGGGGTTGTCCTAACATCCGGAAGCCCCCAGCATGGGGTTGTCCTAACATGCGGAAGCCCCCGGCATGGGGTTGTCCTAACATCCGGAAACCCCCAGGATGGGGTTGTCCTAAACATCCGGAAGCCCCCAGCATAGGATTGCCCTAACATCCGGAAGCCCCCAGCATGGGGTTGTCCTAAAAATCCGGAAGCCCCCAGCATGGGGTTGTCCTAAACATCCGGAAGCCCCCAGCATGGGGTTGTCCTAACATCCGGAAGCCCCCAGCATGGGGTTGTCCTTAACATCCGGAAGCCCCCAGCATGGGGTTGTCCTTAACATCCGGAAGCCCCCAGCATGGGGTTGTCCCAAACATCCGGAAGCCCCCAGCATGGGGTTGTCCTAACATCCGGAAGCCCCCAGCATGGGGTTGTCCTAAAAATCCGGAAGCCCCCAGCATGGGGTTGTCCTAACATGCGGAAGCCCCCAGCATGGGGTTGTCCTAAACATCCGGAAGCCCCCAGCATGGGGTTGTCCTAAACATCCGGAAGCCCCCGGCATGGGGTTGTCCTAACATCCGGAAGCCCCCAACATGGGGTTGTCCTAAACATCCGGAAGCCCCCAGCATGGGGTTGTCCTAAACATGCGGAAGCCCCCAGCATGGGGTTGTCCTAAACATCCGGAAGCCCGCAGCATGGGGTCGTCCTTAACATCCGGAAGCCCCCAGCATGGGGTTGTCCTTAACATCCGGAAGCCCCCAGCATGGGGTTGTCCTAAACATCCGGAAGCCCCCAGCATGGGGTTGTCCTTAACATCCGGAAGCCCCCAGCATGGGGTTGTCCTAACATCCGGAAGCCCCCAGCATGGGGTTGTCCTAAACATCCGGAAGCCCCCAGCATGGGATTGCCCTAACATGCGGAAGCCCCCAGCATGGGGTTGTCCTAACATCCGGAAGCCCCCAGCATGGGGTTGTCCTAACATCCGGAAGCCCCCGGCATGGGGTTGTCCTAACATGCGGAAGCCCCCAGCATGGGGTTGTCCTAACATCCGGAAGCCCCCAGCATGGGGTTGTCCTAACATCCGGAAGCCCCCAGCATGGGGTTGTCCTAAACATCCGGAAGCCCCCAGCATGGGGTTGTCCTAACATCCGGAAGCCCCCAGCATGGGGTTGTCCTAAACATCCGGAAGCCCCCAGCATGGGGTTGTCCTAAACATCCGGAAGCCCCCAGCATGGGGTTGTCCTAACATCCGGAAGCCCCCAGCATGGGGTTGTCCTAAACATCCGGAAGCCCCCAGCATGGGGTTGTCCTAAACATCCGGAAGCCCCCAGCATGGGGTTGTCCTACCATCCGGAAGCCCCCAGCATGGGGTTGTCCTAACATCCGGAAGCCCCCAGCATGGGGTTGTCCTAACATCCGGGAGCCCCCGGCATGGGATTGTCCCAAACATCCGGAAGCCCCCAGCATGGGGTTGTCCTAACATCCGGAAGCCCCCAGCATGGGATTGCCCTAAACATCCGGAAGCCCCCGGCATGGGGTTGTCCTTAACATCCGGAAGCCCCCAGCATGGGGTCGTCCTAACATCCGGAAGCCCCCAGCATGGGGTTGTCCTAAACATCCGGAAGCCCGCAACATGGGGTTGCCCTAACATGCGGAAGCCCCCAGCATGGGGTTGTCCTAACATCCGGAAGCCCCCAGCATGGGATTGCCCTAACATGCGGAAGCCCCCAGCATGGGGTTGTCCTAACATCCGGAAGCCCCCAGCATGGGGTTGTCCTAAACATCCGGAAGCCCCCAGCATGGGGTTGTCCTAAACATCCGGAAGCCCCGAGCATGGGGTTGTCCTAACATCCGGAAGCCCCCAGCATGGGGTTGTCCTAAACATCCGGAAGCCCGCAGCATGGGGTTGTCCTTAACATCCGGAAGCCCCCAGCATGGGGTTGTCCTTAACATCCGGAAGCCCCCAGCATGGGGTTGTCCTAAACATCCGGAAGCCCCCAGCATGGGGTTGTCCTTAACATCCGGAAGCCCCCAGCATGGGGTTGTCCTAAACATCCGGAAGCCCCCAGCATGGGATTGCCCTAACATCCGGAAGCCCCCAGCATGGGGTTGCCCTAACATGCGGAAGCCCCCGACACGCGGTTGTCCTAACATCCGGAAGCCCCCAGCATGGGGTTGTCCTAACATCCGGAAGCCCCCAGCATGGGGTTATCCTAAACATCCGGAAGCCCCCAGCATGGGGTTGTCCTAACATCCGGAAGCCCCCGGCATGGGGTTGGCCTAAACATCCGGAAGCCCCCAGCATGGGGTTGTCCTAAACATCCGGAAGCCCCCAGCATGGGGTTGTCCTAAACATCCGGAAGCCCCCAGCATGGGGTTGTCCTAACATCCGGAAGCCCCCGGCATGGGGTTGTCCTTAACATCCGGAAGCCCCCAGCATGGGGTTGTCCTAAACATCCGGAAGCCCCCGGCATGGGATTGCCCTAACATGCGGAAGCCCCCAGCATGGGGTTGTCCTTAACATGCGGAAGCCCCCAGCATGGGGTTGTCCTAACATCCGGAAGCCCCCAGCATGGGGTTGTCCTAACATCCGGAAGCCCCCAGCATGGGGTTGTCCCAAACATCCGGAAGCCCCTAGCATGGGGTTGTCCTAAACATCCGGAAGCCCCCAGCATGGGGTTGTCCTAACGTCCGGAAGCCCGTGGCATGGGGTTGTCCTAACATCCGGAAGCCCTCAGCATGGGGTTGTCCTAAACATCCGGAAGCCCCCACCATGGGGTTGTCCTAACATCCGGAAGCCCCCAGCATGGGGTTGTCCTACCATCCGGAAGCCCCCGGCATGGGGTTGTCCTAACATCCGGAAGCCCCCAGCATGGGGTTGCCCTAACATGCGGAAGCCCCCAGCATGGGGTTGTCCTAACATCCGGAAGCCCCCAGCATGGGGTTGTCCTAACATCCGGAAGCCCCCAGCATGGGGTTGTCCTAACGTCCGGAAGCCCGTGGCATGGGGTTGTCCTAACATCCGGAAGCCCCCAGCATGGGGTTGTCCTAAACATCCGGAAGCCCCCACCATGGGGTTGTCCTAACATCCGGAAGCCCCCAGCATGGGGTTGTCCTACCATCCGGAAGCCCCCGGCATGGGGTTGTCCTAACATGCGGAAGCCCCCAGCATGGGGTTGTCCTAACATGCGGAAGCCCCCAGCATGGGGTTGTCCTAAACATCCGGAAGCCCCCAGCATGGGGTTGTCCTAACATCCGGAAGCCCCCAGCATGGGGTTGTCCTTAACATCCGGAAGCCCCTAGCATGGGGTTGTCCTAAACATCCGGAAGCCCCCAGCATGGGGTTGTCCTTAACATCCGGAAGCCCCCGGTATGGGGTTGTCCTAACATCCGGAAGCCCCCAGCATGGGGTTGTCCTAACAGCCGGAAGCCCCCAGCATGGGGTTGTCCTAACATCCGGAAGCCCCCGGCATGGGGTTGTCCTACCATCCGGAAGCCCCCGGCATGGGGTTGTCCTAACATGCGGAAGCCCCCAACATGGGGTTGCCCTAACATCCGGAAGCCCCCAGCATGGGGTTGTCCTAAACATCCGGAAGCCCCCACCATGGGGTTGTCCTAACATCCGGAAGCCCCCAGCATGGGGTTGTCCTACCATCCGGAAGCCCCCGGCATGGGGTTGTCCTAACATGCGGAAGCCCCCAGCATGGGGTTGTCCTAACATGCGGAAGCCCCCAGCATGGGGTTGTCCTAAACATCCGGAAGCCCCCAGCATGGGGTTGTCCTAACATCCGGAAGCCCCCAGCATGGGGTTGTCCTTAACATCCGGAAGCCCCTAGCATGGGGTTGTCCTAAACATCCGGAAGCCCCCAGCATGGGGTTGTCCTTAACATCCGGAAGCCCGTGGCATGGGGTTGTCCTAACATCCGGAAGCCCCCAGCATGGGGTTGTCCTAACAGCCGGAAGCCCCCAGCATGGGGTTGTCCTAACATCCGGAAGCCCCCGGCATGGGGTTGTCCTAACATCCGGAAGCCCCCGGCATGGGGTTGTCCTACCATCCGGAAGCCCCCAGCATGGGGTTGTCCTAACATGCGGAAGCCCCCAGCATGGGGTTGTCCTTAACATCCGGAAGCCCCCAGCATGGGGTTGTCCTAAACATCCGAAAGCCCCCGGCATGGGATTGCCCTAACATGCGGAAGCCCCCAGCATGGGGTTGCCCTAACATGCGGAAGCCCCCAGCATGGGGTTGTCCTAACATCCGGAAGCCCCCAACATGGGGTTGTCCTAACATCCGGAAGCCCCCAGCATGGGGTTGTCCCAAACATCCGGAAGCCCCTAGCATGGGGTTGTCCTAAACATCCGGAAGCCCCCAGCATGGGGTTGTCCTAACGTCTGGAAGCCCGTGGCATGGGGTTGTCCTAACATCCGGAAGCCCCCAGCATGGCGTTGTCCTAAACATCCGGAAGCCCCCAGCATGGGGTTGTCCTAACATCCGGAAGCCCCCAGCATGGGGTTGTCCTACCATCCGGAAGCCCCCGGCATGGGGTTGTCCTAACATGCGGAAGCCCCCAGCATGGGGTTGTCCTAACATGCGGAAGCCCCCAGCATGGGGTTGTCCTTAACATCCGGAAGCCCCCAGCATGGGGTTGTCCTAACATGCGGAAGCCCCCAGCATGGGGTTGTCCTAACATGCGGAAGCCCCCAGCATGGGGTTGTCCTAAACATCCGGAAGCCCCCAGCATGGGGTTGTCCAAACATCCGGAAGCCCCCAGCATGGGGTTGTCCCAAACATCCAGAAGCCCCCAGCATGGGGTTGTCCTAAACATCCGGAAGCCCCCAGCATGGGGTTGTCCTAAACATCCGGAAGCCCCCAGCATGGGGTTGTCCTAACATCCGGAAGCCCCCAGCATGGGGTTGTCCTGACATCCGGAAGCCCCCGGCATGGGGTTGTCCTAAACATCCGGAAGCCCCCAGCATGGGGTTGTCCTACCATCCGGAAGCCCCCAGAATGCGGTTGTCCTAACATCCGGAAGGCCCCAGCATGGGGTTGTCCTAACATTCGGGAGCCCCCGGCACGGGATTGTCCTAAACATCCGGAAGCCCCCAGCATGGGGTTGTCCTAACATCCGGAAGCCCCCGGCATGGGGTTGTCCTAAACATCCGGAAGCCCCCGGCATGGGGTTGTCCTTAACATCCGGAAGCCCCCAGCATGGGGTTGTCCTAACATCCGAAAGCCCCCGCCATGGGGTTGTCCTAACATCCGGAAGCCCCCAGCATGGGGTTGTCCTAACATCCGGAAGCCCCCGGCATGGGGTTGTCCTAAACATCCGGAAGCCCCCAGCATGGGGTTGTCCTACCATCCGGAAGCCCCCAGAATGCGGTTGTCCTAACATCCGGAAGGCCCCAGCATGGGGTTGTCCTAACATGCGGAAGCCCCCGACATGGGGTTGTCCTAACATCCGGAAGCCCCCAGCATGGGGTTGTCCTAACATCCGGAAGCCCCCAGCATGGGGTTGTCCTAAACATCCGGAAGCCCCCAGCATGGGGTTGTCCTAACATCCGGAAGCCCCCGGCATGGGGTTGGCCTAAACATCCGGAAGCCCCCAGCATGGGGTTGTCCTAAACATCCGGAAGCCCCCAGCATGGGGTTGTCCTAAACATCCGGAAGCCCCCAGCATGGGGTTGTCCTAACATCCGGAAGCCCCCAGCATGGGGTTGTCCTTAACATCCGGAAGCCCCCAGCATGGGGTTGTCCTAAACATCCGGGAGCCCCCAGCATGGGGTTGTCCTAACATCCGGAAGCCCCCAGCATGGGGTTGTCCTAAACATCCGGAAGCCCCCGTCATGGGATTGCCCTAACATGCGGAAGCCCCCAGCATGGGGTTGCCCTAACATGCGGAAGCCCCCAGCATGGGGTTGTCCTAACATCCGGAAGCCCCCAGCATGGGGTTGTCCTAACATCCGGAAGACCCCAGCATGGGGTTGTCCCAAACATCCGGAAGCCCCTAGCATGGGGTTGTCCTAAACATCCGGAAGCCCCCAGCATGGGGTTGTCCTAACGTCCGGAAGCCCGTGGCATAGGGTTGTCCTAACATCCGGAAGCCCCCAGCATGGGGTTGTCCTAAACATCCGGAAGCCCCCAGCATGGGGTTGTCCTAACATCCGGAAGCCCCCAGCATGGGGTTGTCCTACCATCCGGAAGCCCCCGGCCTGGGGTTGTCCTAACATGCGGAAGCCCCCAGCATGGGGTTGTCCTAAACATCCGGAAGCCCCCAGCATGGGGTTGTCCTAAACATTCGGAAGCCCCCAGCATGGGGTTGTCCTAACATCCGGAAGCCCCCAGCATGGGGTTGTCCTTAACATCCGGAAGCCCCTAGCATGGGGTTGTCCTAAACATCCGGAAGCCCCCAGCATGGGGTTGTCCTAACGTCCGGAAGCCCGTGGCATGGGGTTGTCCTAACATCCGGAAGCCCCCGGCATGGGGTTGTCCTAAACATCCGGAAGCCCCCAGCATGGGGTTGTCCTAACATCCGGAAGCCCCCAGCATGGGGTTGTCCTAACATCCGGAAGCCCCCAGCATGGGGTTGTCCTACCATCCGGAAGCCCCCGGCATGGGGTTGTCCTAACATGCGGAAGCCCCCAGCATGGGGTTGTCCTAACATCCGGAAGCCCCCAGCATGGGGTTGTCCTAAACATCCCGAAGCCCCCAGCATGGGGTTGTCCTAAGATCCGGAAGCCCCCGGCATGGGGTTGTCCTTAACATCCGGAAGCCCCCAGCATGGGGTTGTCCTAAACATCCGGAAGCCCCCGGCATGGGATTGCCCTAACATGCGGAAGCCCCCAGCATGGGGTTGCCCTAACATGCGGAAGCCCCCAGCATGGGGTTGTCCTAACATCCGGAAGCCCCCAGCATGGGGTTGTCCTAACATCCGGAAGCCCCAAGCATGGGGTTGTCCCAAACATCCGGAAGCCCCTAGCATGGGGTTGTCCTAAACATCCGGAAGCCCCCAGCATGGGGTTGTCCTAACGTCCGGAAGCCTGTGGCATGGGGTTGTCCTAACATCCGGAAGCCCCCAGCATGGGGTTGTCCTAAACATCCGGAAGCCCCCAGCATGGGGTTGTCCTAACATCCGGAAGCCCCCAGCATGGGGTTGTCCTACCATCCGGAAGCCCCCGGCATGGGGTTGTCCTAACATGCGGAAGCCCCCAGCATGGGGTTGTCCTAACATGCGGAAGCCCCCAGCATGGGGTTGTCCTTAACATCCGGAAGCCCCCAGCATGGGGTTGTCCCAACATGCGGAAGCCCCCAGCATGGGGTCGTCCTAACATGCGGAAGCCCCCAGCATGGGGTTGTCCTAAACATCCGGAAGCCCCCAGCATGGGGTTGTCCTTAACATCCGGAAGCCCCCAGCATGGGCTTGTCCTAAACATCCAGAAGCCCCCAGCATGGGGTTGTCCTAAACATCCGGAAGCCCCCAGCATGGGGTTGTCCTAAACATCCGGAAGGCCCCAGCATGGGGTTGTCCTAACATCCGGAAGCCCCCAGCATGGGCTTGTCCTAAACATCCAGAAGCCCCCAGCATGGGGTTGTCCTAAACATCCGGAAGCCCCCAGCATGGGGTTGTCCTAAACATCCGGAAGCCCCCAGCATGGGGTTGTCCTAACATCCGGAAGCCCCCAGCATGGGGTTGTCCTAACATCCGGAAGCCCCCGGCATGGGGTTGTCCTAGACATCCGGAAGCCCCCAGCATGGGGTTGTCCTACCATCCGGAAGCCCCCAGAATGCGGTTGTCCTAACATCCGGAAGCCCCCAGCATGGGGTTGTCCTAACATTCGGGAGCCCCCGGCACGGGGTTGTCCTAAACATCCGGAAGCCCCCAGCATGGGGTTGTCCTAACATCCGGAAGCCCCCGGCATGGGGTTGTCCTAAACATCCGGAAGCCCCCGGCATGGGGTTGTCCTTAACATCCGGAAGCCCCCAGCATGGGGTTGTCCTAACATCCAGAAGCCCCCGCCATGGGGTTGTCCTAACATCCGGAAGCCCCCCGCACGGGGTTGTCCTAAACATCCGGAAGCCCCCAGCATGGGGTTGTCCTTAACATCCGGAAGCCCCCAGCATGGGGTTGTCCTAACATCCGGAAGCCCCCAGCATGGGGTTGTCCTTCACATCCGGAAGCCCCCGGCATGGGGTTGTCCTAAACATCCGGAAGCCCCCAGCATGGGGTTGTCCTAAACATCCGGAAGCCCCCAGCATGGGGTTGTCCTAACATCCGGAAGCCCCCAGCATGGGGTTGTCCTACCATCCGGAAGCCCCCGGCATGGGGTTGTCCTAACATCCGGAAGCCCCCAGCATGGGGTTGTCCTTAACATGCGGAAGCCCCCAGCATGGGGTTGTCCTTAACATCCGGAAGCCCCCAGCATGGGGTTGTCCTAACATGCGGAAGCCCCCGGCATGGGGTTGTCCTAAACATCCGGAAGCCCTCGGCATGGGGTTGTCCTAAACATCCGGAAGCCCCCAGCATGGGGTTGTCCTAACATCCGGAAGCCCCCAGCATGGGGTTGTCCTAAACATCCGGAAGCCCCCGGCATGGGATTGCCCTAACATGCGGAAGCCCCCAGCATGGGGTTGTCCTAACATCCGGAAGCCCCCAGCATGGGGTTGCCCTAACATCCGGAAGCCCCCAGCATGGGGTTGTCCTAAACATCCGGAAGCCCCCAGCATGGGGTTGTCCTAACATGCGGAAGCCCCCAGCATGGGGTTGTCCTAACGTCCGGAAGCCCCCGGCATGGGGTTGTCCTTAACATCCGGAAGCCCCCAGCATGGGGTTGTCCTAAACATCCGGAAGCCCCCAGCATGGGGTTGTCCTAACATCCCGAAACCCCAGCATGGGGTTGTCCTTAACATCCGGAAGCCCCCGGCATGGGGTTGTCCTAAACATACGGAACCCCCCGGCATGGGGTTGTCCTAACATCCAGAAGCCCCCAGCATGGGGTTGTCCTAAACATCCGGAAGCCCCAGGCATGGGGTTGTCCTAACATCCGGAAGCCCCCAGCATGGGGTTGTCCTAAACATCCGGAAGCCCCAGGCATGGGGTTGTCCTAACATCCGGAAGCCCCCAGCATGGGGTTGTCCTAAACATCCGGAAGCCCCCGGCATGGGGTTGTCCTAAACATCCGGAAGCCCCCAGCATGGGGTTGTCCCAACATCCGGAAGACCCCAGCATGGGGTTGTCCTACCATCCGGAAGCCCCCGGCATGGGGTTGTCCTAAACATCCGGAAGCCCCCAGCATGGGGTTGTCCTAACATGCGGAAGCCCCCAGCATGGGGTTGTCCTAACGTCCGGAAGCCCCCAGAATGGGGTTGTCCTTAACATCCGGAAGCCCCCAGCATGGGGTTGTCCTAAACATCCGGAAGCCCCCGGCATGGGGTTGTCCTAACATCCGGAAGCCCCCAGCATGGGGTTGTCCTAACATCCGGAAGCCCCCAGCATGGGGTTGTCCTTAACATCCGGAAGCCCCCGGCATGGGGTTGTCCTAAACATCCGGAAGCCCCCAGCATGGGGCTGTCCTAACATGCGGAAGCCCCCAGCATGGGGTTGTCCTTAACATCCGGAAGCCCCCAGCATGGGGTTGTCCTAACATCCGGAAGCCCCCAGCATGGGGTTGTCCTAACATCCGGAAGCCCCCAGCATGGGGTTGTCCTAAACATCCGGAAGCCCCCAGCATGGGGTTGTCCTAACATCCGGAAGCCCCCAGCATGGGGTTGTCCTAACATCCGGAAGCCTCCAGCATGGGGTTGTCCTAACATCCGGAAGCCCCCAGCATGGGGTTGTCCTAACATCCGGGAGCCCCCAGCATGGGGTTGTCCTAACATCCGGAAGCCCCCAGCATGGGGTTGTCCTAACGTCCGGAAGCCCCCGGCATGGGGTTGTCCTTAACATCCGGAAGCCCCCAGCATGGGGTTGTCCTAAACATCCGGAAGCCCCCAGCATGGGGTTGTCCTAACATCCCGAAGCCCCCAGCATGGGGTTGTCCTTAACATCCGGAAGCCCCCGGCATGGGGTTGTCCTAAACATACGGAACCCCCCGGCATGGGGTTGTCCTAACATCCGGAAGCCCCCAGCATGGGGTTGTCCTAAACATCCGGAAGCCCCAGGCATGGGGTTGTCCTAACATCCGGAAGCCCCCAGCATGGGGTTGTCCTAAACATCCGGAAGCCCCAGGCATGGGGTTGTCCTAACATCCGGAAGCCCCCAGCATGGGGTTGTCCTAAACATCCGGAAGCCCCCGGCATGGGGTTGTCCTAAACATCCGGAAGCCCCCAGCATGGGGTTGTCCCAACATCCGGAAGACCCCAGCATGGGGTTGCCCTAACATCCGGAAGCCCCCAGCATGGGGTTGTCCTAAACATCCGGAAGCCCCCAGCATGGGGTTGTCCTAACATGCGGAAGCCCCCGGCATGGGGTTGTCCTAACGTCCGGAAGCCCCCAGAATGGGGTTGTCCTTAACATCCGGAAGCCCCCAGCATGGGGTTGTCCTAAACATCCGGAAGCCCCCGGCATGGGGTTGTCCTAACATCCGGAAGCCCCCAGCATGGGGTTGTCCTAACATCCGGAAGCCCCCAGCATGGGGTTGTCCTTAACATCCGGAAGCCCCCGGCATGGGGTTGTCCTAAACATCCGGAAGCCCCCAGCATGGGGTTGTCCTAACATGCGGAAGCCCCCAGCATGGGGTTGTCCTTAACATCCGGAAGCCCCCAGCATGGGGTTGTCCTAACATCCGGAAGCCCCCAGCATGGGGTTGTCCTAACATCCGGAAGCCCCCAGCATGGGGTTGTCCTACCATCCGGAAGCCCCCAGCATGGGGTTGTCCTAACATCTGGAAGCCCCCAGCATGGGGTTGTCCTAACATCCGGAAGCCTCCAGCATGGGGTTGTCCTAACATCCGGAAGCCCCCAGCATGGGGTTGTCCTAACATCCGAAAGCCCCCAGCATGGGGTTGTCCTAACATCCGGAAGCCCCCAGCATGGGGTTGTCCTAAACATCCTCGAGCCCCCAGCATGGGGTTGTCCTTAACATCCGGAAGCCCCCGGCATCGGGTTGTCCTAAACATCCGAAAGCCCCCAGCATGGGGTTGTCCTACCATCCGGAAGCCCCCAGCATGGGGTTGTCCTACCATCCGGAAGCCCCCAGCATGGGGTTGTCCTAAACATCCGGAAGCCCCCAGCATGGGGTTGTCCTAACATCCGGAAGCCCCCAGCATGGGGTTGTCCTTAACATCCGGAAGCCCCCGGCATGGGGTTGTCCTAAACATACGGAACCCCCCGGCATGGGGTTGTCCTAACATCCGGAAGCCCCCAGCATGGGGTTGTCCTAAACATCCGGAAGCCCCAGGCATGGGGTTGTCCTAACATCCGGAAGCCCCCAGCATGGGGTTGTCCTAAACATCCGGAAGCCCCAGGCATGGGGTTGTCCTAACATCCGGAAGCCCCCAGCATGGGGTTGTCCTAAACATCCGGAAGCCCCCGGCATGGGGTTGTCCTAAACATCCGGAAGCCCCCAGCATGGGGTTGTCCCAACATCCGGAAGACCCCAGCATGGGGTTGTCCTTAACATCTGGAAGCCCCCAGCATGGGGTTGTCCTAACATGCGGAAGCCCCTAGCATGGGGTTGTCCTAACGTCCGGAAGCCCCCAGAATGGGGTTGTCCTTAACATCCGGAAGCCCCCAGCATGGGGTTGTCCTAAACATCCGGAAGCCCCCGGCATGGGGTTGTCCTAACATCCGGAAGCCCCCAGCATGGGGTTGTCCTAACATCCGGAAGCCCCCAGCATGGGGTTGTCCTTAACATCCGGAAGCCCCCGGCATGGGGTTGTCCTAAACATCCGGAAGCCCCCAGCATGGGGTTGTCCTAACATGCGGAAGCCCCCAGCATGGGGTTGTCCTTAACATCCGGAAGCCCCCAGCATGGGGTTGTCCTAACATCCGGAAGCCCCCAGCATGGGGTTGTCCTAACATCCGGAAGCCCCCAGCATGGGGTTGTCCTAACATCCGGAAGCCTCCAGCATGGGGTTGTCCTAACATCCGGAAGCCCCCAGCATGGGGTTGTCCTAACATCCGGAAGCCCCCAGCATGGGGTTGTCCTAACATCCGGAAGCCCCCAGCATGGGGTTGTCCTTAACATCCGGAAGCCCCCGGCATCGGGTTGTCCTAAACATCCGGAAGCCCCCAGCATGGGGTTGTCCTACCATCCGGAAGCCCCCAGCATGGGGTTGTCCTTAACATCCGGAAGCCCCCAGCATGGGGTTGTCCTAACATCCGGAAGCCCCCAGCATGGGGTTGTCCTACCATCCGGAAGCCCCCAGCATGGGGTTGTCCTAACATCCGGAAGCCCCCAGCATGGGGTTGTCCTAACATCCGGAAGCCTCCAGCATGGGGTTGTCCTAACATCCGGAAGCCCCCAGCATGGGGTTGTCCTAACATCCGGAAGCCCCCAGCATGGGGTTGTCCTAACATCCGGAAGCCCCCAGCATGGGGTTGTCCTTAACATCCGGAAGCCCCCGGCATCGGGTTGTCCTAAACATCCGGAAGCCCCCAGCATGGGGTTGTCCTACCATCCGGAAGCCCCCAGCATGGGGTTGTCCTAACATCCGGAAGCCCCCAGCATGGGGTTGTCCTAAACATCCGGAACACCCAGCATGGGGTTGTCCTAAACATCCGGAAGCCCCCAGCATGGGGTTGTCCTAAACATCCGGAAGCCCCCAGCATGGGGTTGTCCTAAACTTCCGGAAGCCCCCAGCATGGGGTTGTCCTTAACATCCGGGAGCCCCCAGCATGGGGTTGTCCTTAACATCCGGAAGCCCCCAGCATGGGGTTGCCCTAACATCCGGACGCCCCCGGCATGGGGTTGTCCTAAACATCCGGAAGCCCCCAGCATGGGGTTGTCCTTAACATCCGGAAGCCCCCAGCATGGGGTTGTCCTAACATCCGGAAGCCCCCAGCATGGGGTTGTCCTAAACATCCGGAACACCCAGCATGGGGTTGTCCTAAACATCCGGAAGCCCCCAGCATGGGGTTGTCCTAAACATCCGGAAGCCCCCGGCATGGGGTTGTCCTAAACATCCGGAAGCCCCCAGCATGGGGTTGCCCTAACATCCGGAAGCCCCCGGCATGGGGTTGTCCTAAACATCCGGAAGCCCCCAGCATGGGGTTGTCCTTAACATCCGGAAGCCCCCGGCATGGGGTTGTCCTTAACATCCGGAAGCCCTCAGCATGGGGTTGTCCTAAACATCCGGAGGCCCCCGGCATGGGGTTGTCCTAAACATCCGGAAGCCCCCAGCATGGGGTTGTCCTAAACATCCGGAAGCCCCCAGCATGGGGTTGCCCTAACATCCGGAAGCCCCCAGCATGGGGTTGTCCTAAACATCCGGAAGCCCCCAGCATGGGGTTGTCCTTAACATCCGGAAGCCCCCAGCATGGGGTTGTCCTTAAAATCCGGAAGCCCCCAGCATGGGGTTGTCCCAAACATCCGGAAGCCCCCGGCATGGGGTTGTCCTAACATCCGGAAACCCCCAGCATGGGGTTGTCCTTAACATCCGGAAGGCCCCAGCATGGGGTTGTCCTTAACATCCGGAAGCCCCCAGCATGGGGTTGTCCTTAACATCCGGAAGCCCCCAGCATGGGGTTGTCCTTAACATCCGGAAGCCCCCAGCATGGGGTTGTCCTAAACATCCGGAAGCCCCCAGCATGGGGTTGTCCTAACATCCGGAAGCCCCCAGCATGGGGTTGTCCTAACATCCGGAAGCCCCTAGCATGGGGTTGTCCTTAACATCCGGAAGCCCCCGGCATGGGGTTGTCCTAAACATCCGGAAGCCCCCAGCATGGGGTTGTCCTAACATCCGGAAGCCCCCAGCATGGGGTTGTCCTTAACATCCGGAAGCCCCCAGGATGGGGTTGTCCTAACATCCGGAAGCCCCCAGCATGGGGTTGTCCTAACATGCGGAAGCCCCCAGCATGGGGTTGTCCTACCATCCGGAAGCCCCCGGCATGGGGTTGTCCTAACATCCGGAAGCCCCCAGCATGGGGTTGTCCTAACATCCGGAAGCCTCCAGCATGGGGTTGTCCTAACATCCGGAAGCCCCCAGCATGGGGTTGTCCTAACATCCGGAAGCCCCCAGCATGGGGTTGTCCTAACATCCGGAAGCCCCCAGCATGGGGTTGTCCTTAACATCCTGGAGCCCCCAGCATGGGGTTGTCCTTAACATCCGGAAGCCCCCGGCATCGGGTTGTCCTAAACATCCGGAAGCCCGCAGCATGGGGTTGTCCTAACATCCGGAAGCCCCCAACATGGGGTTGTCCTAAACATCCGGAACACCCAGCATGGGGTTGTCCTAAACATCCGGAAGCCCCCAGCATGGGGTTGTCCTAAACATCCGGAAGCCCCCAGCATGGGGTTGTCCTAAACATCCGGAAGCCCCCAGCATGGGGTTGTCCTAACATCCGGAAGCCCCCAGCATGGGGTTGTCCTTAACATCCTGGAGCCCCCAGCATGGGGTTGTCCTTAACATCCGGAAGCCCCCGGCATGGGGTTGTCCTAAACATCCGGAAGCCCCCAGCATGGGGTTGTCCTACCATCCGGAAGCCCGCAGCATGGGGTTGTCCTAACATCCGGAAGCCCCCAGCATGGGGTTGTCCTAAACATCCGGAACACCCAGCATGGGGTTGTCCTAAACATCCGGAAGCCCCCAGCATGGGGTTGTCCTAAACATCCGGAAGCCCCCAGCATGGGGTTGTCCTAAACATCCGGAAGCCCCCAGCATGGGGTTGTCCTAAACATCCGGGAGCCCCCAGCATGGGGTTGTCCTAACATCCGGAAGCCCCCAGCATGGGGTTGTCCTAACATCCGGAAGCCCCCAGCATGGGGTTGTCCTAACATCCGGAAGCCCCCAGCATGGGGTTGTCCTAACATCCGGAAGCCCCCAGCATGGGGTTGTCCTTAACATCCTGGAGCCCCCAGCATGGGGTTGTCCTTAACATCCGGAAGCCCCCGGCATCGGGTTGTCCTAAACATCCGGAAGCCCGCAGCATGGGGTTGTCCTAACATCCGGAAGCCCCCAGCATGGGGTTGTCCTAAACATCCGGAACACCCAGCATGGGGTTGTCCTAAACATCCGGAAGCCCCCAGCATGGGGTTGTCCTAAACATCCGGAAGCCCCCAGCATGGGGTTGTCCTAAACATCCGGAAGCCCCCAGCATGGGGTTGTCCTAACATCCGGAAGCCCCCAGCATGGGGTTGTCCTTAACATCCTGGAGCCCCCAGCATGGGGTTGTCCTTAACATCTGGAAGCCCCCGGCATGGGGTTGTCCTAAACATCCGGAAGCCCCCAGCATGGGGTTGTCCTACCATCCGGAAGCCCGCAGCATGGGGTTGTCCTAACATCCGGAAGCCCCCAGCATGGGGTTGTCCTAAACATCCGGAACACCCAGCATGGGGTTGTCCTAAACATCCGGAAGCCCCCAGCATGGGGTTGTCCTAAACATCCGGAAGCCCCCAGCATGGGGTTGTCCTAAACATCCGGGAGCCCCCAGCATGGGGTTGTCCTAAACATCCGGGAGCCCCCAGCATGGGGTTGTCCTAAACATCCGGGAGCCCCCAGCATGGGGTTGTCCTAACGTCCGGAAGCCCCGGGCATGGGGTTGTCCTAAACATCCGGAAGCCCCCAGCATGGGGTTGTCCTAACATCCGGAAGCCCCCAGCATGGGGTTGTCCTAAACATCCGGAAGCCCCCAGCATGGGGTTGTCCTTAACATCCGGAAGCCCCCAGCATGGGGTTGTCCTAAACATCCGGAAGCCCCCGGCATGGGGTTGTCCTAAACATCCGGAAGCCCCCAGCATGGGGTTGCCCTAACATCCGGAAGCCCCCGGCATGGGGTTGTCCTAAACATCCGGAAGCCCCCGGCATGGGGTTGTCCTAAACATCCGGAAGCCCCCGGCATGGGGTTGTCCTTAACATCCGGAAGCCCCCAGCATGGGGTTGTCCTGAACATCCGGAAGCCCCCGGCATGGGGTTGTCCTAAACATCCGGAAGCCCCCGGCATGGGGTTGTCCTAAACATCCGGAAGCCCCCAGCATGGGGTTGCCCTAACATCCGGAAGCCCCCAGCATGGGGTTGTCCTAAACATCCGGAAGCCCCCAGCATGGGGTTGTCCTTAACATCCGGAAGCCCCCAGCATGGGGTTGTCCTTAACATCCGGAAGCCCCCAGCATGGGGTTGTCCCAAACATCCGGAAGCCCCCGGCATGGGGTTGTCCTAACATCCGGAAGCCCCCAGCATGGGGTTGTCCTTAACATCCGGAAGGCCCCAGCATGGGGTTGTCCTTAACATCGGGAAGCCCCCAGCATGGGGTTGTCCTTAACATCCGGAAGCCCCCGGCATGGGGTTGTCCTTAACATCCGGAAGCCCCCAGCATGGGGTTGTCCTAAACATCCGGAAGCCCCCAGCATGGGGTTGTCCTAACATCCGGAAGCCCCCAGCATGGGGTTGTCCTAACATCCGGAAGCCCCCAGCATGGGGTTGTCCTTAACATCCGGAAGCCCCCAGCATGGGGTTGTCCTAACATCCGGAAGCCCCCAGCATGGGGTTGTCCTAAACATCCGGAAGCCCCCAGCATGGGGTTGTCCTAACATCCGGAAGCCCCCAGCATGGGGTTGTCCTAACATCCGGAAGCCTCCAGCATGGGGTTGTCCTTAACATCCGGAAGCCCCCAGCATGGGGTTGTCCTAACATCCGGAAGCCCCCAGCATGGGGTTGTCCTTAACATCCGGAAGCCCCCAGCATGGGGTTGTCCTAACATCCGGAAGCCCCCAGCATGGGGTTGTCCTAACATGCGGAAGCCCCCAGCATGGGGTTGTCCTAACATCCGGAAGCCCCCAGCATGGGGTTGTCCTAACATCCGGAAGCCTCCAGCATGGGGTTGTCCTTAACATCCGGAAGCCCCCAGCATGGGGTTGTCCTAACATCCGGAAGCCCCCAGCATGGGGTTGTCCTTAACATCCGGAAGCCCCCAGCATGGGGTTGTCCTAACATCCGGAAGCCCCCAGCATGGGGTTGTCCTAAACATCCGGAAGCCCCCGGCATGGGGTTGTCCTAAACATCCGGAAGCCCCCAGCATGGGGTTGTCCTTAACATCCGGAAGCCCCCAGCATGGGGTTGTCCTTAACATCCGGAAGCCCCCAGCATGGGGTTGTCCTAAACATCCGGAAGCCCCCAGCATGGGGTTGTCCTAAACATCCGGAAGCCCCCGGCATGGGGTTGTCCTAAACATCCGGAAGCCCCCAGCATGGGGTTGTCCTAACATGCGGAAGCCCCCAGCATGGGGTTGTCCTTAACATCCGGAAGCCCCCAGCATGGGGTTGTCCTAAACATCCGGAAGCCCCCGGCATGGGGTTGTCCTAAACATCCGGAAGCCCCCAGCATGGGGTTGTCCTAACATCCGGAAGCCCCCAGCATGGGGTTGTCCTAAACATCCGGAAGCCCCCGGCATGGGGTTGTCCTAAACATCCGGAAGCCCCCAGCATGGGGTTGTCCTTAACATCGGGAAGCCCCCAGCATGGGGTTGTCCTTAACATCCGGAAGCCCCCGGCATGGGGTTGTCCTTAACATCCGGAAGCCCCCAGCATGGGGTTGTCCTAAACATCCGGAAGCCCCCAGCATGGGGTTGTCCTAACATCCGGAAGCCCCCAGCATGGGGTTGTCCTAACATCCGGAAGCCCCCAGCATGGGGTTGTCCTTAACATCCGGAAGCCCCCAGCATGGGGTTGTCCTAACATCCGGAAGCCCCCAGCATGGGGTTGTCCTAAACATCCGGAAGCCCCCGGCATGGGGTTGTCCTAAACATCCGGAAGCCCCCAGCATGGGGTTGTCCTAACATGCGGAAGCCCCCAGCATGGGGTTGTCCTTAACATCCGGAAGCCCCCAGCATGGGGTTGTCCTAACATCCGGAAGCCCCCAGCATGGGGTTGTCCTAAACATCCGGAAGCCCCCGGCATGGGGTTGTCCTAAACATCCGGAAGCCCCCAGCATGGGGTTGTCCTAACATGCGGAAGCCCCCAGCATGGGGTTGTCCTAACATCCGGAAGCCCCCAGCATGGGGTTGTCCTAACATCCGGAAGCCCCCAGCATGGGGTTGTCCTACCATCCGGAAGCCCCCAGCATGGGGTTGTCCTAACATCCGGAAGCCCCCAGCATGGGGTTGTCCTAACATCCGGAAGCCTCCAGCATGGGGTTGTCCTTAACATCCGGAAGCCCCCAGCATGGGGTTGTCCTAACATGCGGAAGCCCCCAGCATGGGGTTGTCCTTAACATCCGGAAGCCCCCAGCATGGGGTTGTCCTAACATCCGGAAGCCCCCAGCATGGGGTTGTCCTAAACATCCGGAAGCCCCCGGCATGGGGTTGTCCTAAACATCCGGAAGCCCCCAGCATGGGGTTGTCCTTAACATCCGGAAGCCCCCAGCATGGGGTTGTCCTTAACATCCGGAAGCCCCCAGCATGGGGTTGTCCTAAACATCCGGAAGCCCCCAGCATGGGGTTGTCCTAAACATCCGGAAGCCCCCGGCATGGGGTTGTCCTAAACATCCGGAAGCCCCCAGCATGGGGTTGTCCTTAACATCCGGAAGCCCCCAGCATGGGGTTGTCCTTAACATCCGGAAGCCCCCAGCATGGGGTTGTCCTAAACATCCGGAAGCCCCCAGCATGGGGTTGTCCTAACATCCGGAAGCCCCCAGCATGGGGTTGTCCTAACATCCGGAAGCCCCCAGCATGGGGTTGTCCTTAACATCCGGAAGCCCCCAGCATGGGGTTGTCCTAACATCCGGAAGCCCCCAGCATGGGGTTGTCCTAAACATCCGGAAGCCCCCGGCATGGGGTTGTCCTAAACATCCGGAAGCCCCCAGCATGGGGTTGTCCTAACATGCGGAAGCCCCCAGCATGGGGTTGTCCTTAACATCCGGAAGCCCCCAGCATGGGGTTGTCCTAACATCCGGAAGCCCCCAGCATGGGGTTGTCCTAACATCCGGAAGCCCCCAGCATGGGGTTGTCCTACCATCCGGAAGCCCCCAGCATGGGGTTGTCCTTAACATCCGGAAGCCCCCAGCATGGGGTTGTCCTAACATCCGGAAGCCTCCAGCATGGGGTTGTCCTTAACATCCGGAAGCCCCCAGCATGGGGTTGTCCTAACATCCGGAAGCCCCCAGCATGGGGTTGTCCTTAACATCCGGAAGCCCCCAGCATGGGGTTGTCCGAACATCCGGAAGCCCCCAGCATGGGGTTGTCCTAAACATCCGGAAGCCCCCGGCATGGGGTTGTCCTAAACATCCGGAAGCCCCCAGCATGGGGTTGTCCTAACATCCGGAAGCCCCCAGCATGGGGTTGTCCTAACATCCGGAAGCCCCCGGCATGGGGTTGTCCTAAACATCCGGAAGCCCCCAGCATGGGGTTGTCCTAACATGCGGACGCCCCCAGCATGGGGTTGTCCTTAACATCCGGAAGCCCCCAGCATGGGGTTGTCCTACCATCCGGAAGCCCCCAGCATGGGGTTGTCCTAACATCCGGAAGCCCCCAGCATGGGGTTGTCCTAACATCCGGAAGCCCCCAGCATGGGGTTGTCCTAACATCCGGAAGCCCCCAGCATGGGGTTGTCCTTAACATCCTGGAGCCCCCAGCATGGGGTTGTCCTTAACATCCGGAAGCCCCCGGCATCGGGTTGTCCTAAACATCCGGAAGCCCCCAGCATGAGGTTGTCCTACCATCCGGAAGCCCCCAGCATGGGGTTGTCCTAACATCCGGAAGCCCCCAGCATGGGGTTGTCCTAAACATCCGGAAGCCCCCAGCATGGGGTTGTCCTAAACATCCGGAAGCCCCCAGCATGGGGTTGTCCTAACATCCGGAAGCCCCCAGCATGGGGTTGTCCTAAACATCCGGAAGCCCCCAGCATGGGGTTGTCCTAACATCCGGAAGCCCCCAGCATGGGGTTGTCCTAACATCCGGAAGCCCCCAGCATGGGGTTGTCCTTAACATCCGGAAGCCCCCAGCATGGGGTTGTCCTAAACATCCGGAAGCCCCCGGCATGGGGTTGTCCTAAACATCCGGAAGCCCCCAGCATGGGGTTGCCCTAACATCCGGAAGCCCCCGGCATGGGGTTGTCCTAAACATCCGGAAGCCCCCGGCATGGGGTTGTCCTAAACATCCGGAAGCCCCCGGCATGGGGTTGTCCTTAACATCCGGAAGCCCCCAGCATGGGGTTGTCCTAAACATCCGGAAGCCCCCAGCATGGGGTTATCCTAAACATCCGGAAGCCCCCAGCATGGGGTTGTCCTAAACATCCGGAAGCCCCCAGCATGGGGTTGCCCTAACATCCGGAAGCCCCCAGCATGGGGTTGTCCTAAACATCCGGAAGCCCCCAGCATGGGGTTGTCCTTAACATGCGGAAGCCCCCAGCATGGGGTTGTCCTACCATCCGGAAGCCCCCGGCATGGGGTTGTCCTAAACATCCGGAAGCCCCCAGCATGGGGTTGCCCTACCATCCGGAAGCCCCCAGCATGGGGTTGTCCTAAACATCCGGGAGCCCCCAGCATGGGGTTGTCCTAACATCCGGAAGCCCCCAGCATGGGGTTGTCCTTAACATCCGGAAGCCCCCAGCATGGGGTTGTCCTAAACATCCGGAAGCCCCCAGCATGGGGTTGCCCTAACATCCGGAAGCCCCCAGCATGGGGTTGTCCTAAACATCCGGAAGCCCCCAGCATGGGGTTGTCCTTAACATCCGGAAGCCCCCAGCATGGGGTTGTCCCAAACATCCGGAAGCCCCCGGCATGGGGTTGTCCTAACATCCGGAAGCCCCCAGCATGGGGTTGTCCTTAACATCCGGAAGGCCCCAGCATGGGGTTGTCCTTAACATGCGGAAGCCCCCAGCATGGGGTTGTCCTTAACATCCGGAAGCCCCCAGCATGGGGTTGTCCTAACATCCGGAAGCCCCCAGCATGGGGTTGCCCTAACATCCGGAAGCCCCCAGCATGGGGTTGTCCTAAGCATCCAGAAGCCCCCAGCATGGGGTTGTCCTAACATCCGGAAGCCCCCAGCATGGGATTGCCCTAACATCCGGAAGCCCCCAGCATGGGGTTGTCCTAACATCCGGGAGCCCCCGGTACTTTTCCCCTTCTCTCGTACTTTTTTCTTCCTCTCGTGCGCCATTGTACTGCACTGCATGTCCCAAGGCAACTGTCACCAGCACGGCCTCCCGCTTTCATTGTGTTGCAGGTGAGCCTGTGCTGGACCGCGACCTTACCTGCAACCCTCACCACCCGCGCCACCGCCGCGGCTACGAGCGGCTACCCGACCAAACGGACCGTCCCGCCGGCGGGCGCACCGTCCATTGGAGCCACACCAAGTCCGAGCCCGCGATGTCCCGCACGGAGCGCTCCACAGTCCCGCTCCCCCGCTCCAAGACCGAGTTGGCCGGGGACCGTGTCCCGCTCGGCCGCCTCAACAAGGGCGCCGTGTATGCGTCCAATCTGGAGGAATATTCCGGCCCCCCTCCCGGTCTTGTGACGTAACAGTTGCGGTCTTTGAGACGGTGGAAAAAAATTTTGTTGGGAGTGCGGGTCCTAGGAGCCTCCAAGAATCTTCCTTGGCCCCCCCAATTTCTTGGGGGGGGGGGGTGCAGAAAGGGGCTCCTTCGGCCGGACCTTTGTAAAAGTCCTTTTGTTTGCTTGTGGTGTGGCTGCAGCGTGTCATACAAGGGCTTGAGATGCTGGGGATTGGACTTTGTCTTGATCGCTGTCACTCAAACTTTTGTCCACCACCGATGCTTCAAGGTTTTTTGGCCTAAAATGGCTGAGAGAGGCGGTTTGCAAACGGGCCATGAACAAAGATAGGCCCCCCCAAAAAAATCAGAGCTTGAGCAATCCTGTGAAAATTTGTTGCAGAAAACACTGACCGATCAAAATCTCTATATCTCTCTCTAGGGGGCTCTGTGGGCAATTCCGAAGAGCCCCCCCTTGGAAAGGGGGTGTGTGAGAGAAGGGGCCTTTTTTGGCAGCCTGTCCGAAGACCCCCGCCAAAGGGGGGATGGGTTGGAAAAAGGGGCTCCTTGCCCCCCCCCCCAACATTTTTCATTTTTTTTCCCCTACCTTGGGTGCCTTAACCGCCGTGCGTTGTTCAAGGCCAAGCCGTTGACGAGGACAATCCGGAGGTTTGGGGGCGGGGGGGCGTCGAGTTGGATCTATTTTCGGCCATTCTTGGGGAGACCCCCCCCCCCTTTGGGGGGTTGGGGGTGGGGAGGGAGGGGGGGGTTGCTGTTTGTTCGGGTCTGCAGTCAGCCAGGCTCAGGGACAGGCTTGCCACCTGGCGTTCATGCGGGGTCCATGCGGGACAGGGAGGCGCTGGGTCCGACGGCGTTGGCATCGGGATGCGGCTGGTGCTTCCCGGGGGGCGGTTTCGAGACGAGCGGGCGTCGCTGAGCGGCGGATGGTGCGTGGCCGATTCCCCACGCCACTCAGTTCCCCTTGGCATGGCTCCTGGGGGGCCACCCCCAGGCTATTGCTTCAGGAGAAGCGGGAGGGGGGGATGGGGGGGTCAGAGGCCAAAAAAAAGTTTGCATTCCTAAAATCGGCCTCAAATTTCCAGCCCCTTTGACAAATCTCATTTTTTTGCATGACGTCGGGGGGAGGGGGTCGGCTGGGGCTGGCCAGGGCCCCCTGGGCGGGTCACTAAGCAATGGCCTGGCCGCCACGAGCCCCAAACGGCCGGGAGAACGCGTTTCCTGCGGCGCGCATGTGCGATGGGTCCAGGACCGGCAGATCGCGGCTCGGGCGACCGTTTCGGGGGTTCGTCCACGAAGTCTGCCCGATTGTGCCAGTCTTCGACGTGAGGTTGTCACATGCATGGCACACCAAGCAGTGCGCTGGACGACGCAGACCGGCGAGATGGTGGACGTCGCCGTGTCGGCAGACGCCGCCGGCAACGTCACTGTGCACCTCCTCCTGAGCGGGTTCCCGGTGCGGCAGGCCCCCCTACGCACGCGGTACCGCGATTGCGTTCGGGGCGCAACACCCGTTCCCGGGGACACCAGAGATGGTGGGCTGCCAAGAGGTGTCCTGTGGGACGGGGGGTTGGGGGCTCTGGACCAGCCCCCCCTTTGTATGTCTGCTGTTGTGGTTGTATGTTTGGGCGAGCGGGCGGGCAGGCGGGGGGACCTGCCTTGCCTGGGACACCACAAGCCCCCCCCCCCCCCCCTGGGGAGCAGCCCAACTCTTACCCCATTCAGGGCGGAGGGAAGGGACAAGAACTGCAAAGCACTGTCCGCGTGACACGCACAATCATGGAACTGAGTTGGCAATGAAGGTCGTGAGGCAGGCGCGGCTGGAGCTAAGTGGCGGGTCACACACCTGACCTATTGAGGCCCCTGGGGAGGGCCTCCAGGGGCGACACTGCCTGTGATGCCCTCGAGCAAGCCTCACCAGTCTCACGAATTCCCTGTCCTGTGGTCTAGTGGCCCAGCCCTGACCTACTGTCATTATGTCTCGGGCTGTGCCATGTCTCGACGCGTTGGCACGCAACCGGACGTCTGTGGCTGCAACTGGGTGAACTGGTCCTCTGGCTGCTTTGCGCAGGGCCCCTACCGCCCCCAGTCAGGACCATGAATTGACGTGGTTGTGTGTGTGTGAACTGGTAGATGGGCGGGCCTTACCTTAACCGAATCTTCAGCCAAGCCATAATCCCCGGATTGGTGTCGGTACACGAGGTTGGTCTTTCGGAGGCTCCGTCACACTTTGTCCGCCGGCCGAGCATGTGTGACCTGACCTGAGCGTGCTGCTGGTGGTTTATATTTTTTGGGGGGGGGGGGGGTATACTGGTGTCCCCTGGTGCCCTTGTGGGCGATTGCCCACTTGTAGCAGCTATTCCGGGGGTATAAACCGGCCTTCGTTGGGGCCCTTGCGTGTTACCCCTGCCCTCTAACCGTCAACCGTCAACCGTCAGCTGCCAGACGTCAACCGGGACAACGCTTCGCAGTTCCGGATGGGGGCGGATGGGAGCCCACAGCTTAGCGGCAAATTTTACCTGCACCGGGCAGGGGGGGGGGGTCCAGAGGCCAAAAAAGAGTGTGTGTGCCTGGAAATCAACCTTCCAATTTCTGACCCAGCCCAGCCCTTCTTATAAACTTCATTTTTGTCCTGAGGGGTGCAATAGGCAGCCTCTGCTGACCCCCGTGCCCAGCCCCACCGCATGTGAAGACCGAAGGCCCAGTGTTGTGGTTAATCCGGCCGCGGGACCTTCAACACGTGTGATGGAGCAATTGCAGCAAAAAAAAAAAAAAAGACATTCTGTTGATACACTCAGAGGGTCAGAAAGTACACACCCCAATACATTTAAGCATGCACCCTCTACCCATCCAAGTGGGTCACCTTTCTGATGTCTGTCCATCGATGGTGCCACGAAATGCATTTGCCGTAGTCTCTTCCTTTCATCTTCCGTCACTCTCAGGGTGGTCCATGAGGAGGAAAAAATACAAAACTGCAAAAGGCCTCTGGCCAAACTGCTCTCCCCAAAGGTCATGTGAGCGTGTGGCAACACACAGCACAACGCACCTCCCCCTCTCCCCCTCCCTCCCTCCCTCCCACCCGCCCGGCCGCCCGCCCGTGTCGTCCACTCGAAGCAGGAGCACTCCCTTTGCAGCACGAATGTGGTGTGCAGGGCTGGTGGTTCACTGCCCCGTGGCACATTGCATGCAACAGTCTGCCTGGCCCTCTGTACACCCCAAACACGCAGGTACCCTGGTCACCCAGTGTGCCTGGCCCAGGGCAGTCGTGCACAGGGCCGGGTGGGGGGGGGGGGGGTTGGAGGGCGGCGTGAGGCCTTCGGCCTCATGCAGTCCCGTGTGAGTGGCACTTCCAGGGCTGCCCGCCGGAAAGGGTGTGCCCAGTGCTCCAGGCCCTGGCGGTGGAATTGGAGGGCCCCATGCTGAGACCGCCAGGGGCCGTGTGGGCCCAGGCGCCTACAGCTCCCGTTGCTGCGCAACAGGGGTGCTGGGCCCTCCCAGCACCAACGATGGGGCACACCACTGTGCCGCCGCGGCCCAGCCTCGGTGTGCGCACTCGCCCCGGGGGGCCTATGGTGTTTCCCTTGGTGTAGCTGTTTGGTGCCCTTTTTGCACTTTGGAGGGGAGAGGGGGGGGGCTGACTATGGGGCACTGAAACCCGAATCTGTGCCATCGCGCTGGCTGCGGCACACAGCTACGGCATCCGCTCCACTGCCGCATTGCGAAGTGCTTGCGATCAACACATCCACCCAAACGCTCTGCCAGGAGCACTGCACGCGGTGTGCGCCGTGCGGAAAGTTGCACATCCACTTCATATGCCCCCGGAGTGTCCCTCTGGTACCCCACCGTCCTGCCAGTGGGCGTCCGATGTTGCGTGGTTCAACAGTCATAGACCGCACTGCTTTGGACTCTGACAAACATGGCCCTAAAGGCAGGCACCGCAGCGGTTGACCACTGTGTCTTTGTGTTTGGCGGTTTGTGCCAGGGTGATCTGAAAACTGCTCTGCGACAAAGAGGTGGGGGGGGGACGGCACGGAGGAACAGCGAAGGAGGGGGGGTTGGAGAAATGGGCTTCTGTGCCGGGCCTTTTCAAAATGGTCAGGAACATGGGCTGCAAAGCGGCCCAGGCGGAGAATTTTACAAAAAGTTTCTCCCCATGATATACGACTAAACCGATGCATTGAGGGGTTCATTTTGAGTCAATGGTGGTGGGTCCAAGCTTTTTTTTTAGATGCGAAATCTTAATTTTTAGCACTTATCTTATTTTTTAGCATAAAAAAAAAGATTTCGCGCTAAAAAAAAAGATTCCGCGCTAAAAAAAAAGATTGCGCGCTAAAAAAAAAGATTCCGTTCTAAAAAAAAAGATTGCGCGCTAAAAAAAAAGATTTTTACATGATCATCATGTATGTCCCAAAAAGTTGCACGGGGGGGTTACAAGGAGTGCTACTGCATCAAGCCAACCCCTGCCCATGTTCACAACTTCATACAGTAGGGGAACCTGGGTTTCGGGACTGACCCAATATGCACCCAGTGGCCCTCTTTCCTTGTTGCCTGCTCCATGCGGTGAGGAGGTACCCTATGCAGGGATGTCATGAATGTGGAAGGTTTTGGGTGCATTACGCAGAACTTGTGTTTCACAACAGGGGTGTCCCTTTGGAGCTGGGGGGCCTATGCAGAGAGTTCATCGGAGAGGATCACAGGTAATGTCTGAATGTTGTAAAGTAGGGTACTCAGCCACCGTGGCCAGAGCCCATGTGCACAATTTCATCTGCTCAGAGAACAGGGGTTTCCCTTCGCTGGGGGACCTATGCAGAGAGGTCATTTGAACGGATCATAGGTAATGC
This sequence comes from Eutreptiella sp. 'Long Island Sound 2002', assembly GCA_964036045.1. Classification (NCBI taxonomy): domain Eukaryota; phylum Euglenozoa; class Euglenophyceae; order Eutreptiales; family Eutreptiaceae; genus Eutreptiella; species Eutreptiella sp. 'Long Island Sound 2002'. The sequence goes on from OZ038381.1 coordinate 14,178,821, forward strand.
TTGGATTTTGTGAAGTAGGGCAGCCAACCATGTTGGCCAGAGCCCAGGGGCACAATTTCAAGTCTCAGCGGAACCGACGTCTCAAGATCGAGGAAGGGACTACATGCTGGTAGCTGGAACAAATGTCTCACTCCTACCCCCCTGCCCCCCTTTCCTTCCGCCCCCCCCCCCCTTGTCGTTCCCCACCCCTTGTCGTTCCCCGGGGGGGGCTGGGGGACCGTCACTTGGTCAACCCAAAATTTTTCGTTACGGCTCATTGTGTTGTTGTGTGGGTGACTGTGTTGTGGGGTACTGCCACTTGTATCCTTTGTACTCATGGCAGGACATTTTGCTCCCTTTCGCTGAATGGAACTTGACAGCACAGTCATGTTTCTCCCTGGGACAAATGTGATGTTCATCCGCTCTGCGGGGGAACCTGTTTTGGCACAGGTCGTTGGACGCAGTTTTGGGAACAAGTTGTATTTTACAAGGGACATTCCCGAAGGGAAATAGGTTCCCAAAAATCTGCTTGCGCCTGCCAAGCGGGTCTGTAGTAAAACCTAGTAAACGTTTTTTCAAAAAAAAATTTTACTAGGTACCCCCCCCCCCTCCCATGCCTAGGAACCACCTTGCGCAAGAACCGCCCCCTGGTTCCACGGTCGAATTTTCCACATCACCTTCTTTTTCCAGGGTAATGGGTTTTTGATGGTTCTGGTGGATGTAGGACAGCTATTCAGGTGTGCAGGACAACAAAGCCCCCCCCCCCTCCCCCAATGCCAATGGACCCCCCATGCCAATGCCCCCCCCCCGTCTCAAAAGAAGAAACATGGCCCCCCTAGCTACCCCCTCTCGAAGGAAGAAACATCCCCCCCCCCCGAGATTTTTTCACCAAATCGCACACAAATTGCCCTTTTTTGCCTAGTTTCCTGAGTGTGCAATGGCATGTGATAGGCACCATCCTTGGTGTCATGTGTTTGGTTTTCAATGTAGATTTTCATTTCTCAAAATGTTCCAAGTCTCCTATGGAGCAGACTGAGATTGTCTGGTAGGTCATGCCTGCATTTTGTAAAGCCGAGTACCCCCCCCCCCCCGTGTCCAAGAACCACCTTGCGCAAGAACCAACCCCTGGTTCCGCGGTCAAATTCTCGCATCACTTTTTTTACCAGGGTAGTGGGTTTTTCATGTTTCTGGTGGATGTAGGACAGCTATTCAGGTGTGCAGGACATCATTTCATGTGTGTTACTATGGGTCCCCCCATCAGGGGGGACCCTATCAGTCACTCACAGGCGCACATACCCCTTAAACCCCTCCACCCTGCTCTCGACCCCTTCCCCGGATGGTGTATCACAGGAAGAAGGGTTTCACGTCTCAGCCAGTTGAACAGTAGATCATCCCATGCACGTTGGAAGGCACACTACAGCCCAGTCAGCTGCGATTCACTCCTTTGGTGTTCATTTGTCAATGTGGTTAACTGTGGGAAAGGAGAGGGCACGCATGTCCCGGCGCAACGCGCCGGAAAATTTTTTTCCGCGGTACAGGGTTGCCCACGGCTGTGCGCAAGAACCAACCCCTGGTTCCGCGGTCAAATTTAGGGGGAAAAGTGTGCGCAAGAACCAACCCCTGGTTCCGCGGTCAAACATTGCTGGTTCTTGGACACGGGGGGGGGGGGGTACTTGGCCATGTTGGCCAGAGCCCATGTGCACAATTGCATGTTTCCGGGGAACCAAGGTCTCGGGTTTGAGGAAGGGACTACATCCAGCCAGGTTGTTTCTGCTCATTTCTTCTGGAGTGCATTGTGCCACCCAGCTGCCCCTGCTTTGCTGCAGCATTTGACAGCCATAGTGATCAACTTCTGGGAGCTTTGCAACGCAGATTGTGTGTGGTCAGTACATGGAAGAAGAATGACAGTGATCCCCACTGTTTGCCTGTCCACACAAGCAGTGTGTCGTGGTTGCTGAGTGGGGACCTCTTTTCAGACGCAGAGTGATCCAGCCAGGTTTTTTCTGCTCATTTCTTCTGCACTGCAAAGTGCCACCCACCTTCCTGTACATTGCTGCAGTGTCTAACAGCCATAGTCATCAACTCCTGGGACATTTGCATCCCAACACATCCGTTCCTGCATTGTATGCTCACTTTCTGGAGCTTTGGCAGTCTGCCCAGTCAGTCCCCAGTTCCAGATTCCTTGCTCAGATTTTGTTTACAGGGAGGTTTTTTCACAGTTTTTTTTTGCGCATTTCTTCTGCAGTGCATTGTGCCACCCACGTGCCTGTGCTGCAGTGTCTGCCAGCCATAGTGATCAACTCCTGAGAAACCTGCATTCAACACATCCGTTCCTGCATTATATGCTCATTTTTTGCAGCCTTTGTTGTCTGCCCAGTCAGTCCCAACGTTCAGATTGCTTGCTCAAACTTTGTTTAGAGGCATTATTCGGCGCACAAAGCCGAGTGGCATTGCCTCGTAGAGCTTGTTTTCAACCACTACTCAGTGGGTGCACAATTTTGCCCATAATTTCATGCTCAAGTTTTGCTCGTTTCAAATATCTTGAGGTGCACACAGGGAGGGATGCTGCTTCTGTATTTGTTTGGCATTTCCAAAAATCCACGGCATTTTAGCCCTTCTCCACAAGGAAGGCGTCTTGTGCATCAGTTGCACAGTGGCATGTCCCGACGCCATCAAGTGGGTTACATCATCTTCACGTAATGTACTGTTTACTGCAAAAGCACGTTCTGCAAGTGCTCAGCCATCTGCTCCGGTCTTTTTGGCATTCTTTACCGTTCTTTGCTTTGTGCCTTGTTTTGCAGGGTTCGCCTCAGGAATGTGGATGATTCGTCCGGTGGGGTGCCCCTAGGAACTGCATTTCTGCCTCCCCTCCCCACCCCTGGCTTTGTGTTCTCTTAGTTTTACCAAAATCTCACTTTTTACCTGGCCATCTAAAAAAAAAGATTCTGCTTTTTTGACGTTTTTAAACATGCGAATGACTTTTTTTTTAGATTTTGGGTTTTGTTGGAATCTTATTTTTTAGTAGGGAATTTTTTTTTTAGATGCGAAATCTTTTTTTTTAGATGTTTTTGCTCATTTTTTAGCTGTTTTAGCTCATTTTTTAGCTGTTTTGACTTAAATTTTAGCACTTTTCTCAAATTTTAGCGCATCTAAAAAAAAAGATTTCGCATCTAAAAAAAAAGATTACCCCATGGTGGTGGGGTGCCCCGGACCCCCCACACCACCGGTCCGCCACAGCCCAGTGGTAGCTGGGAAAGGGTCCCGGCACGACAGCCGAGGAGGGAAAGGTTGCTCAGGAAATGCCCCGTATGCAGTTTTCTTCCCGCCCCGCTGGTGGGGCTGGTTTTTCGACGTGGAGAAAATGGGTGTGTTCCCTTGTGCAATCGCCTGGAGGATGCATGCAGTGCAGACACGCTCTTTCATCGCTCCTGGAGAGGTACCCTCCCCCCGTTTTTCCAGGAGCACTCCATTGTCAGAACAATGGAACAACAACATGCGCTGTTTCCACAGCTTTTGGAACCATGTCCTGCTTTGCCTTTTATAAATACCTACCTTTGGTTGGTTTGCCCCCCCCCCCCACGTCTGAACAATTTTCCTCCGGGGAAAAATGAAACTTATTCAAGGGGTCGGAAATTGGAGGCCGGTTTTACATACACAAACCTTTTTTTAAGCCTTGGACCCCCTCTGCCCCCGGGGAGATAGGGTGTCCGCCGCACGAATGTCCGCCGCCTGGTGCAGATGCGAGCTTGGGTGTTGGTGTTGTCAAAGCAACAGTGGTGTTCATTGCATCAAATTAAGACATTTTCCTCCCCCCGGGTGTTGTTTTAATTTTCATTTCGGCAGGGGGGTGGGGGGCTCCTCCTTCATTCTGAAGCATATAAAAATCAGGGTTTTGGAATTTTTTTCGTTTGGGCAATTTGTTTTATCCCGTGCTTTTAGCACGCCTATAGCAGCGTTTTTTGGTCATTTCACCTGTATCATTTTTTTTCTGTGTTGCAAATATCATGCTCCAAGGATTGTAAGGACGTTTTTTGGCAATAACAAGTGAATACGCGTCAATATGATCGACATCCATTGCCGAAACAAAGAAAAACTATGTGCTTTATGTAAGCCACGGAAACATCAATTTGGCAAATCCATGGTTCGAAGGGTATGGCAATCAATGCATGTGCAACACATTGTTTCAAAAAAGGTCATTTGGTTTCTCTACATATACCTGGACGCAGCAATTTTCTAACGAACAAATATGTTGTTTCGGTTGTGCAACCTAGTGACATTTGAGCCTGTCGTGCATTTGTAGTTCTCTGCTACAGGGGTGTCACCAAAGTCAGAGCACTACAAAGGCGAATGACTCCAAAGTCGCATACCATATCCTTTGACTTTGGAGCACAAAAACAACATTCAAAAAGCAATCATTGCCTCGTTTTAAAAAAAAGCTTTTATTGAAAAACAAAGAACAATACAGGAGGTTGTTTGAGTCTTCGGGGTGCAAAACGTGTCCCTAAAAAGAAGCTTTTGACTTCCAGGTGCCATGACTTTCGGCACCCTCTTGTATATTAAGGCACAAAACTTCATTGAAAGAAAAATGGCCATTTCGTATAAAAACCTAGAAAAAAACTCTTGTTTTTGCATAAAAACCCAAACTTGTCACCCCGGTCCAATGGTGCCCCTTCGTACGATGCGACGATGTTACAACCATGATCCGCTATTTTAGCTTTCTACAGAGATGGAGTGGGGGGGAAAGGCAAGAAGCATACAATGTTGCACAAAAAACATGTTCGAATGATATTCTTTAAACATGTTGATGATAGAGCAACCGCTCATTATTACGTTTGATTCACCACATGGGAAGAAATAGGATGATTTTGGTGTGGCCAAAGAGTTTTGAGACGTGCCGCAAATCCGTGATTTGGGTAGCAGGATGAGGGTCTAAAGAGGCAGAAAACAACACTGCTTCAGGTTCTGATCCAATACTTTCCGAATCTGAGTCCGAACTATATACAAATGATATCTTCTCCGATGTGTCAACCCTAGGTGGAGAGTCATCATCCATCTCAACATGGGTCATTGTGATATGTTTTTGCTCTTTGCGGATATGCTGCATTTCCCCTACCCCTCTAGCCCCTCCCCCCTCTGCTCACCCAACCTTCCTCCCTTTGAATGTTGACCGCCCTTGATTAGTAACGTGGAAGGCGAAGGAACCGTCACTTTCGGGTTTCCAAATTTACATAGGATGTTGGATATTGGGCTTTTCTTGTTGTTTGCTAATGGGACAAAAGGAAATATTATTGGTGTATTGCCGGAGGTACACAATTTCTTGCATCCAAAGCACCGCCCAATGGAGTTTGTCTCTTTAGGAAAGCAACCGACAGTTTTATCACAATTCAAGCATGAGTGCAACTGTTTGCCCGAAACAAAGACACAAAAGCAAACCAATCAAGCTTGATGCACATGCTCCTAGATTGACACAATGTCATGTTCAAATGTTCAGTACAATGCGAATGCGAAAACACGGTCGTTACAAGCGGATTCGCAAAGTTACAAGTTATCATGGTCAATCAACGATGCAAAATTGACGGCAGTGTATGATGTTCTACATGATGGATCATGCATGCAAATTCCTACTCACATGGCGGTGCGGAAATAAAGGTCACAACTAAACTAAGGTAAAATGACCAGTTAGACACCCGCGGTCGCGCAGCAAATTCACCAGGCAAATGTTTGTTTTGGAAAATGACAATCCGTAACCAAAGAAACTGTATTTTGAACATTTGGAAAATGCCTAGATCAATCTAGCAGATGCGGCAAATCCCTAGAAGAGACCGCGTAAAGCTGCGCAAAACAGCCCCGCAATTTGACACTGCCTGATATGTCGCCATGAAATTTCGTTTGCAAAAATGCGTGAAATCTACTGTGGTGGGTGCTATTTTACTTTATATCTTTTGTTCCTCCTGAATGCGGCTTGGAGTTGGTGTTGGTCGTTCTACTGAACGCCACCGCACCAAAAAGGCGTGCCAACCCTTGCCTAAAGGCCGTTCTAGACCATCACCGACGCGTTTCAAGCGTGGTGAACGATGGCACCCGACGAGTGCACTGTGCTACGCATCCTATTTGTACACTATCCATTGCCCAAAGACACCACACCGTTGGAAGAGGCCGTTGCTTGGGTTGCCACTGGCCGGGGATCATTCGGGCTGTCCATGAAGGTGTTTGGGGTGCACAAGAAGACGGTGAAGAGGTACTTGCTCCGCTACATGAACGGTGAGCCTGTGTGCCTTGGAGGGTCCAGGCCGCCGCCCAAAGTCAACGACGACTACTTGAAGAAGTGGTTGTAGCAACAGCTGTTGTGTTCTCTGACACCGTACAAGCAAGACATCATCGATGAGGCACGGAGACATTCAACAGGACATGGGTTGAAGCTGGGGACTCGTACAAAGGCGCCTGTTCAAAGCCCGGAACAAGGAGGTTGTTGGCCATATACCGAGCTTGGTGGAGAGTCAACGGGCAGGCAGTGGGCTTGATGAAGACCAGTGGCGAGGGTTCTTTGCTGAAGCCTCTAAGGCCCTTGCGGAAGTTGCCTATGATTGTTGGTGTGCTTAACAACTGCCTTGTTGCGCTTGCCTAGGCCCGCCGGTGTAACTAGCAAATGCTCTGGTTCATTTCTAACGATGCCCAGTGTGTCCGACCACCGCTGCCTTGTTGCGCTTCAAACGACTCCCGGTGTTTTGGACGGTTGCCATGTTGCGTTTGGCTGCGGTATACCTGTGGCGCAGGTACGTGCTAAACATGGATGAGACCTCCTTTCACTAAAACTTTTTGACCAGGCCGGCGGCACGCAAGGTGTACGTTGTGAAGGGCCAGAAGTCGGTACCAAGGCGGCAAGGGTATCAGCTAAAGTTTGTGCCCGTGATTGCGGGTGTTGCTCCTAGCGGAGAAGCTCTACCCGCAACACTATTGTTTGACACAAAGACTATGAAGGGGAGCCACCTCAACGTCTGTGATCGACAGGTGATCCTCAAAGGAACGGGAACCGGTTGGTCAAGCAGTGACAACTTCGTTGAGTGGGTGCATGAGGTGTTCCTTTCCAAGATGAAGCTGCTATCCAACCTGTATCACAAGATTGTGCTCTTCTTTGATGGCGCAGGAAGACATCTTGGAGTGAGAGGCCTGACGGTGTGCAAAGAAGCCAGTGTGTCCATCGTCCTCTTCCCAACTCACGCCACCGATGTAATCCAGCCCCTAGACCGAGCGCTGTTTCGTAGAGTCAAACACCGCTATCGATGGCTGCACGATGCCTACATCAGCAAACAACATTGGCAAGAGCCTAGGTGTGTCCAGATTTGTGTCCTTTGTACAGCAGGCTTGGTATCAAACATGCATTGGTGAGAAGGTACGCTCAGCGTTCCGTGCTACGGGCATTGTGCCATTTAGCATTGACACCTTCTTGCGCCCTGCCCTTTTCGAACGAATCCGCCCTAGCAGGAGCAGCAAGATGGCAAGGCCCTGGAACTCCTAGCTCCACTGGTTGCACTAGTTGTACCTGCAGGTGTGTACAAGTGTGTCTCATCACAAGTTAGCACCTGAGATGTGGGATCCCAAGCAAAAGCAAGGTCAATCACCATGGAAACCAAAGATGACGCGAATACAATGCGCCTTGGTGGATGGGTCACGAAGACCACCTTTCTTCAAGCTGCGCATGCTGCAAAGTGTGAACGTGACGAGCAAGAGGGGGCCCGGGCGCAGTGGAAAGCACGCAAGCACGGAAGATGGAGGCCAACGGCCGTAAAACAAAGCGAACCTGTTCACCACCAGGCGTGCCCAACACCGTCTGCATCTGCAGCACCACAACCCAGCACCGGAGTGCGACGTGCCCGTAGCTCAAAAGCGTACCCGTCAAGTTGTAGAACGCACCAAGCCGGCTACCAAGCGTCATAGGTACGAGAGCGACACGTCAAATAGCGAGCTGGGTGACGCGACTGAAGTGAGCAAGCACAGAGTGTACGTCTTCGCATGCTATGTGACGCATGACTCCTCTAACGATTGGGAGTAAAGTCGCTTTTTCAATTTCTATGCGCCTAAGCCTTCTTCTCTCTCCCTCTTTCTGCGCCTGAGACCGACTTCGTGTCCAACTCATGACTTACGACAATGCCTCACATGCCTTTTGCAATGTTTCCGACCGTGCACAGATCGTATATGGCATGCAAAACATATGGAGTGACCGTGCTTCTAGGTACCGTCACCAAATGTGCTTAGCACTTCGCTTACAATGGTCATGCAGTTGTACCATTGTATCAATCAATGTGTGAAGCGCCTGTTAACACACCCCTGGCGTACAGTATGTATTTGTTTGATACCCTGCTTTGTTGAGTACACGTCAGTACAACTACATGAGCACAACAGCAGTTTGCTGCCTTTGAAATCCGTGCAAGTGTGCCAAGGCAACAAAGGTATGGTGTGTGGTGGTTTTAGAAATTGAAAATTTGGTTTTAAGAAACGAAATTTGCTTTGGATGGTTTTGAAAACGTGTGTGCTGTGTGGTTTTGAAACAAATCTGCATTTGCTGTTCTGAAAAACATATTTGTGGTATGGTTTTTGAAACAAATTTGCAGTGGGTACATTTCAAACATTTTACATGAATGTTAGAAAATGTTTCATTTTTAAACTTGATACCCAACAACAAACGTTGGTAGTTGTGCAAAGATAAATTTGGACGAAATGTTCCAAAATGGTTTTCAAAATACGTTTGGTCTAACACATAAATATAGAACAAAAAGTATGATTGACATACACTGTAGCATGGGGCCAAGAAGGATTACAGGAAACAAAAACAAGAATAGTTTTTTTAAGTTTTCAACCATTTCATACCACAATAAACAACAATTGTTCCTTGGATCTTTTCATGTTGGGTATCACTCAATAAGGGGTTTGGGGGGTAGGTCTTATTCATCCCCAGGGGTTGAATTGATCATCCTCTCCTTGCCCCAATGGTCCCCTAGGCGGGGCTGAACTGGTTAGTGGAGACGGACTAGACCCTTTACCTTAAAGATTACAAAACAAAACACAGAAAGCACATAAATAATGCTTTCAAGTGTATTTGGCACACAAAGGAAAATCCACTTTTTCCTTACAGTGCTACTGCTCCAGAAAGAATATGATTATAAGAATATGCAGGCTACAAAAAATCCAAAAATTTTAAGAATATGTGCAGCCTATGAATTTCGCCCGTATTCCATGATTTCATCAACCTAGCAGGTGCATGAAACAAGAAGGTCACCCCTACCACCTCAAGGGCGGAGGTACCATGTTCCTTGTCTCATGCGCCATTCCCATGCAAAGAAATGCCAACACATGCTACATACACATGCAAGAAATTGCCAACACATGTATGTCCAATAACTTCCAACTCTTGTGCGTTTCGTCCTCAAGGGGGAGCGCCTTGCAACAACACCCATTTCCCCTTTGGCCCATATTCCTCCAAGGGAGGCAACAGCGCGACGAAAGAACTCATCTCCTCAGCAACACAACAGTCCCCATGCGCGACGGCTTCACCATTCAGCGACAAAGCAGTCCCCAAGCGCGAAGGCTCACCATTTAGGTCTCATGTAAGTAGCACGACAAAAGAACGCGTCTCCTCAGCAAAACAGCAGTCCCCATGCGCGACGGCTGCACCATTTGGCTCTCACGTAAGTAGCGCGACGAAGGAACGCGTCTCCTCGGCAACACGGCAGTCCCCATGCGCGACGGCTTCACCATTTGGCTCTCACGTAAGTAGCGCGACGAAGGAACGCGTCTCCTGAGCAACACAACAGTCCCCATGCGCGACGGCTTCACCATTTAGGTCTTACGTAAGTAGTGCGACGAAGGAACGCGTCTCCTCAGCAACACAGCACTGCCCATGCGCGACGGCTTCACCATTTAGCTCTCACACGACTAGTGCGACGAAAGAACGCATCCCCTCATGCACCACAAAATACCTCGTCTGATGTGCCTATCGTTGTGCGCACCTAAGGCAGGCGCGTGGCTGAAGGTCTGTGTGCATCCCACGTACGGACATGCCAACAGGGCCGCCTGTTCTGTTGACTCTTCTCTGTTGGCGCCTCCTCCACATGAGGCTGTGGCGCTGGACCGGATGCTTGTTGTGGCTCCTGTAGCACATGTATTGTTCCACTGAGACCACTGCACCAAGCTGCTGCACCATGCAGGACAAGCGAAACAGAATACCTCGCCCTCCAACGCCGCTGGCAACTTGTGGCCACAACTGCGGCAGACTTGTCTCCATCTGCAGCCTGGGCACCACACTGCGCGCAGAACCCCATTGACAAAGCCTGCAGGCGGAAACAGGCAACAGATACAGTGCTGCACTTAAGCTGCACTTAAACCTTAGTGCTAAATCTGTCGCTTTTGGCCTTTGATATTGGTTTCCTTCATTCATTCATTTCAACCATTGATTTCATCCACTCTGGCATGATGCGCATCGCCGCGGGATTTACCGGAATATACAGCTGCTGGCGCTAGCCTGGCAACATCGTCATATTCCGAAATTTTCGTTGGAATATTAACAAGCTGGCAGTTGGAAAACGGCATTCTTCCTGGCGCGATGGCACTGTATGTTAACATAGCATTTTCTACCCATGGACCTTGAAATCAAGGTGGACTTATATCCACGACTTTAGGCCTGCATATTTGCTTTGTGCCAAGGTGTAGGCCTAATCAAGAATTTTTTGTATCAATATGTTTCGTTTCGTGCATTGAAAGTGTCAAAGTTCGCCAACATCACCAAAACTAAACTAAACTAAACTAAACTAAGACATGGTGCCTTTTTCAAAAATTGACACCAACTACTTTTTTGTAAAGAAGGTAAGAGGTGTTACACAGTTTTTCTTCGACGATTTCAAAAGAAATGCTTGAATATCAAAAAGCTTGCCTCTATTCAAAAAAGGGAACCTTTTGAATCCTCTTACCTCCAAAACATTTACCATGCCCTAGCATTAACATTAAATTCTTGATTGATTGTGAGTGTTGTGCTTTTGCAGCAGACCACTGCACTGCAGCCATTGTAAAGTGCGCATGTGCGCACTGTAGATTATAAACGCGATGCTCAGTTGAGTCCAATGTGACAGTTTCATGGCGAGTATGGATGTTTTATTGTAAAATCCTCACTGCGATTTAGGCACCAAATGTCTTGATTGTTCAATCACTCGTTGGAGAGCATTGCGAATGTGATTGGTGCTGTACATTGCGAGCTACGCTACCATTAAACAATCCGACAATTCAAATGTTCGAGAGTGCATCAAAACACAAGATACAGAAACTCTTTTTTCGGCAACACGCCGGTACGCAAGCAATGTCGAGGTATCCGTTAAGTTCGTCCAGCCGGAGGTCTACAAAAATACTGGAAGCAGTTCCGTTTGTGGCCGGAGGTCAGAAAAAACCACTGGGGGCAGTTCCGTGCTTCGCCAGACCTGGGAGTGCTTCGCTTTCGTCGTTGGAGCTGTAGTTCAGTACAGACTACAAGGACGTAAAAACTTTGGCCTAGATGGACGACCCCGAGACTTGCCACTCGGTGTTGTATTTTGTGCGTCCGTTGACCTTTGTGTGCCATGTCGACTTGTTTGCAAGTGAAGACTACCAGCGAAAATCAAGTGGCCGCCAAAAACAGTGCTGCCGCCGAAGCACAAAGGCATTGTCGGCAAGCTTGGATTTTGCTGATGAGCCGCAAGGAGGACCGTTGAAGACTTAAAGGTTGCATTTGCGTGTGCGGGCGCGCTTATTTTGATCAATCTTCTGTGCCCTTTCATGCCGCCGCCGCCGCCCGTCCTATACCGTAGAGGCACAATGGGCTGCTGTTGCAGCAGCAGTGTTGTGCTGCAGTTTTGGAAGCCCGGCGCAATGGGGTGCGCATCATATTGCACAGCAGTAGTATGGTTTTACCTTCCCTTGGTTTTAGTTAATGTTTCGAGCAGGCTTCAGCTGAATGTGCGCTGAATGTGAAAGTCGGCCTTGATGCCGACAAATGTATGCTCTCAGTTCTTTTACCACCTTCGTAGCGTTACACAACTCTTAGGGCGCTTTTACACGCCTTTGCGCTAGCGCTATAGCGCTTTGTTTTGGTGACGGGTAGGTTCAATTTGCCCCTGTTCTAGTCAATTCTGCGACTCAAACAGAAACTAGCTCAAAATGAGTTACATGTCAAAAAAACTTTGTGTGCAGGGCCGCTGTCGGTCCAAAAGCACTGTTTTTTTGCTCGAGGGTTTGCACTGTTATGCACCCTTGTTTTGGTTGTTTTCATTTGCAGCCTGTAACTGTACAGTGACTGCTGCACGTAGCTGCTGGGTGTGGCATGCTGGAGCTGCATAGGCGCAAGGTGCACGCATGCAGGCAGTAATTTTGCTGCCTGCTCAGTCTAGGCCACGACAGGCTAGGCCGCGACCAAGAGGTGGTGCCTAGCAGCCACGGTTGTGAAGTAGGGCCAAGGTTGGCGCTGAGCAGCCGGGTTGGGCAGTATGTGGGTGTTTGCCCCCCCAACCGTGTTTCCCTTGGAGAGAGTTGTGTACGTGCAAGGTACATGGCCGGCCTAGTGCACATGGTGGAGCCCCGATTGGGGTGTAGTGTGTGCTGCTAGGTCTTGCTGTGAGTGACAGCCCTGCGTCCCAACGATGTGTACACTGTTTCTGACACAAGCATGCGTACGCTATATTATCGGTGCAGTTTCTTTCTTTGTCTCTTTCCCTGCTGCAAGTCTGCAGGTTAGAGAACGGGGGCAGTCAAGCCACCAAGGCACGCCAATCCTATCTTGAGGACCCACGCCAAGCACCAACCCCAGCCCTAGCCCAATATGCTCAAAAGTTTAAGTGCTCCAAGCTTCAAGATATTTCGGATATATGGCACTTAAGTGCGCTGAAGACGCTGTACATTAGCTTCAGGGTTGTCGTGGTCACTCCAAAGCGCATTTTTTTTGTTGCTTTTGCTGCTATGCCTGTTTAGGAGTTTTCTGAAATTTCTTTTGTTGTTTGTCTACAAACAAATTTTTGAGCACGGGTTTTGGATTTTGGGGCAGAATTTTGTTGTAGCAGTGAGTAGCAAGTGCATGTTTTTGTTAAAGGCACACTTGTGGGTAGTTTTGCCTGCTACGGAGCTCTGGCACCTAAACAAAGGACTAGCCACTATGGGGGTTGGGCAGAGGGGCCTACTGTTTAGGTGCAGGGGCCACAGCGAACTTGTATCTGTATTCTTTTTACACTGAACCCAAGTGCACAGCACACAGAAAACTCTTGATACCAAGTGGGTTACCATCGTTGGGCACCAGGGTGTTTTATAAATTTTTGTGTTTCTTTGGGTGCCTATTTTTTTTTGTACATCAGTTTTGGTGTGCAGTGCAATGGCTGCCACTGTTTGTGTGTGTTAGCCAGCCCTAGGTCCCCTTGGACTGACTTGGCACAGGTGTGTAGCAGACCGCTGCAATGCAGCCATTGCGAAGCGCGCGCGTGCGCACTGTAGATTATAAATGCGATGCTCAGTTGAGTCCAATGCGAGTGTTTCATCGTGAATATGGATGTTTTATTGTAAAATCTTGACTGTGATTTTAGGCACCAAATGCCTAGATTGTTTAATCACTCGTTGGAGAGCATTGTGGATCTGATTGGTGCCGTACGTTGCGAGCTACGCTACAATTTTCACGTATTCGCATGAAATCAACAACTTCCACTTCCATTATCAATCATTGGCGTCTACAAAATTATGTACAGCATTGGTGCATCATGTAATTTGACCATAACCCACAAGCCTGTAAAGCCTATGTCTATGGTTGTGTAGATAAAGCGGGATGACAAAGCATACAGAAGTGCCGAAAGTGATGGCACTTGAAAGTCAAAGGCCGCGCTTCAGAGGCACATTTTGCAATCCGAGGTCAATCCACCCGTTGTATTATTCTTTGTTTTTCAATAAACAAAAACCGAGAAAATGAGGCAACGGTTGATTTTAAAATGTTTTTTTTCACTCCAAAGTCAAAAGACACGGTTCGCGACTTTGGAGTCATTTGACTTTGGAGTGCTCTCACTTTACAGATTTGCCTTTCATCGCTTTACAAAGCTTTTGTGCATGAATGAGGATTATAGTAAAGCAATTTACGGTCAAATGCCCTCTTTGCAACGCAATCCCGGATTTGCGTCGCAATTGTTGTAGGTGCATTTCATCGCTTGCATGCACGTAAAGTCACAGTAAATGTTGCTGTCATCATGGCATACTTTTAGAATGCTTTTTTGATGGTGTTTTACGTGGTTTGCAAGGTGTACATCATAAAGTGCACTTCATCTCATCCTTGCGTTCATCAACTTCATCAGTCCCACACTATGCGCATGACTTTGTAAGCATTGAACCAAGCACGAAGCTTCTAAACAAAGTACAGTATTAATGGTGATTGTGTGTACCGCAACACACACATACATCAGCTGTGATATACATGCATCAATGCAGTACAATTCTCTATTGGCAAAAGGCCTTCACTTCATCACCAACTTTGCCCTATCTTGTTGACTCAGAAGTGGGCGACGCTGAGGCCGGATACACGTTCTACAGTACAGTTCTCTGTTAAAGATCTGAAATAAATATAAATGCCCGAGAAAGGAATATGCTAGCTTTCAACCCTAACCCACCACAGGATCGCAGATCGCGACTGCCTTGCCGCAAGGAAAAGAGCGGGCACCGGAAGGCGGAATTGGAAAAGCTTCTAGGGCTCCAGAATGGATGTACTTTCCTTCTTAGGTTTGCCTTACTTCCACCTCAGAATTGCATATATCTAATTGCTCGTATTGCACGTGTCACAGTCCACCCAATTTTTGTGTGCCCGCAAATGTTACCGTACGAATTCTGCAGCAATCTCCAGGTGAGGATTGCAGGATAATTACTCGCAGAACACAGCAAGGGATACGTAATGGTATTGGTGAAATTGAGAAAGCCTCTCCTGGGATCCCCAGTCTACTGAATAATTCCTAGTTGAAAGCAGTCCGTTTTGCTGCAAGACTTTTTGCACAGAGGCACAAGTGTCGACGGCTGGTATTCCACATTTGGAGACAGTGCCTCAAGCGGACGAGACAACCCCAACTTTACGGTGACAAAATTCTCGTGCACTGCCAGTTGCCCAAATCCAACAGTCTCGTGCACTGCCAGTTGCATAAATCCAACAACCGCCATAGAACACATATTTGAAGCTGCAAGAAATGGGCTGGAGGCTCATCACAAGTTCTGTGCGGCCAGTCCACTATAGCATTATTTTGGGTTGAAAACAGTCCGTTTTGCTGGGAGACTGCACAGACGTGTCAACGGCTGCACATTTGGAAGCAGTCCCTTCAGCAGAACGGACAACCTTAATTGTACGATGACGAAGAAGTTGCAGTGTTTTCGTGAAATGTAGAAAACCTGGCCTGTGTGCTGAGATCCCTGGCAGTTGCCCTCATGCAATAATATAATTATATGTGTCAACTGTTGAGCGATGAACACAAGGTGATTGGAAGTTAGTCTACTGCAGCAATTTTTTGGGGTTGAAAACAGCCCTTTGCTGGGAGACTTTTTGGACAACAGCGCGCACACGTGTCGACAGCTGGTTTTCACATTTCTTCCTGAAGCAGAACGAGACAGCTTTAGGTCCCAGCAAAACGGGCTGTTTTCAACAGAAAATAATGCTTCAGCTGGCCGCACACAACTTCCAAAGAACCTTGAGCTCCTCAGTGAACAGCTGTCGAGGAAACATATCTGAGGGCGGGTGCATGCTGGCAACTGCGAGGGATCCCAGCACACAGGAAAGGTTTTTTGCATTTTATAAAAACAGCAGAAGTTCGTCACAGAAAGCCAGCCTTTTGGCAGCGCGAACACGTAGTGACGGCTGGCGTTCCACATTGGAAAGCAGTTACTCAACCAAAAAGAGACGAACCTCACCAACTCTACGATGAAGCTGTACACCAGGTTCATGACCATCACAACAGCTCTCAATTTACTTTCCCACTGCTTATTGTGCGAAAGGCGTAACCAAAATCACTCTGTGAGTTGAGTTGCTTGAATTTTGACCCGACGCACGGTTTCGTTTATGAGTCCTGCGTTCAACTACATTCGCTGGAGTGAATTTTCGCATGTTACACGCAGCTGTG
This sequence comes from Eutreptiella sp. 'Long Island Sound 2002', assembly GCA_964036045.1. NCBI lineage: Eukaryota > Euglenozoa > Euglenophyceae > Eutreptiales > Eutreptiaceae > Eutreptiella > Eutreptiella sp. 'Long Island Sound 2002'. The sequence continues at coordinate 14,194,939 of OZ038381.1, forward strand.
ATTTCTCTGCCTGGTGCAGCCCACCCACTGGTCCAAGATTTTTCTCACGAAAGGTGTTCTTTTTCTGTTGCGATCAAATAACCTTCCAGAAAAAACTGTGCACGTGTGTCCACTTATCATTAACTGTCCACCTTCCGTGTTCGAAGTAGGTGAAACTCGTTTCTTGCACAAACAAATCTGGCGTTGTGTGATAGCGCGTCAAACTCAAAACTGCATCTGCTGGTGCAAGAGTGCAACACTGTCCAGTAAAATCAGGTTTGGGCGTTTCGTTTATCTGGCGCAGACACCTTGCAGAGTAGCACACAGCATCCGCCTCCTGCAGGAGAAGCGGGCAGCAGCCTACTGCCATATCCATCAAGACCATTCCAAGACCACTCGTTGGCTTCTTCCGAAAACACGGATTCCACACCGGAACATGACAGCTCTTTGTCACCAACGTCGCACAGCTACTACGTCGAGGTACGTCAGTCTTTAATTCCCTTGTTCACTCTCCCAACGCCCTTGCAAGAGGGTACGTGGAACTTCTTATCTGCAGCACGGGAGCGACGCAGGCTCCAGCGTGTCCCTTCTGGACCACTTGGATGACCACCAGTTGACAGACAACACACTCCTTGGCACGTCGTTGTACATCGATGAGCACTTTCAGAGCACGTTTGCGGAGCAACCACAAACTCCGACGCTTGGTCCTGTGAAAGTTCAAAGACAAGAGCCTATGCAGCGCATGATCCGGCCCATGGAAGCGACACACGCTATTCCCCGTTCGATGCCAACGCACGCCCTACCTCCACACGCAATGATTCCGTCAAATATGATGCCATCTGCTGCGATGGCGCATACTCAAATGCCGACACCGATGCCGTCTCTGCCAATGCCGAATATGCATACGCAACCCATGGAACCAACCACTCCTGGAAAAGCGCACAAAAGGCCGGCCTGTACTTCGATGCAGGAGGAGAACGAAACGAAACGGATGAAACGACTGCTGAAGAACAGGTGTTACATTTCCAACCCGCATCCTTCTGTCCACTACAACAGAGGTTGATGGCCTTTTTGTGTGGCGCCAGTGAAGGCCGACGCTCGCAGCACCGCAGAGTTCCCTGTGCCCCGTTCGCACGCAAGGGGTCCCTGGTGAGGCCGAGGCGGATGGGCGCCGTTTGAGCCCTCTCCCCCAGATGCTCAAGTTCTTTCCCCAGTACAGAACAGTTACTGCTCTGACTATCCTTCCGTGACTCGTGTCTACGACGCAGAGGCGGAGGCTTCCTGAAGTGGCAACGCCAGAATATGAACAAACCTGAAGGGGGGGTGTTGGCCATTCTGGGGCGCAGTTCGATCCGACGAATAACCCATGGTCAGCAGTTGGCAGGCAACGCCACACACCAAATGGGGTGGTTGCACGAGCCCTCAGGCTTCATCTTCAACAACAGTATCAGGTTTCCAGTTGAAATAAAGTTTGACTGCAATTCGCAACGCATCACCGCAGGCAAAGTGCTGTTCAGTCACGGGCGCGCAAGAAGGAATACATCAATGGTTTGGAAACGAAGGCAAAGTCACTTACCGATCAGGTGCAAAGTCTGAAGCAACAGTTGGATGCTGTAATGCAGGTGTGGTTGCTTTGCATCGTGTGCGCGCTTCATGTGTCCACGCTGACTTTCCGGATTTGACATGATTTGCTGCCGGGAAAAGATTTGTTCCATTTGGGAAATTTAGAGGGACGAAAGATGAAAAACTGATTTCGAGGTCAAATATTGTGGCGGGGGCTTGTTCAACGAAATCAATGACCAACCCATGCGAACGCCTTTGGTGCATGGGAATACTCTGGCAAGGCAAGCAGAAGGTGAGGCCAACGCGGAGTCAGTCCCGACTTTAGGCAGAGCTCATCTGCACAAACGCCACTTGAAGAGGACTGTGTTCCCGCATTTGTGCTTTCGTATGCCGTAGGAGAACAACACCTTCCGGCAACAGCTTGGTGTGTCGGCGCCTCAGAATGCGGCAGCGAGTTTTGGTGGCCATCAGGATTGCACAACACTTCCTACCCAAGACGTGACTGGCGCAGGATTGTCGCAGGGCAACCTTGCTGGGGATACATTGATGCAAAATCCGAATATGAATGCGCAATGCTCTGGTCTGCTGCCTGGATTGGTGCCGACGTCGCAACAGGGCATGCAAATGCTGCCCCTTGAGCAATCTGCACAGTATCGACTGCTCTGTGAACTGTCAGTGTCAGGTGGCTCTACTCTTTTGCAGTGTTTTCAGTGTGTCCTCAAGAGTTCGATGCCTATGTTGGTTGCGGTTGCCCGCAGCTCAAGATCATGAGATACGTAAAGATGCAGCATGTGCGACACCGTGCGTAGATTACAGGCGGTTTGGGTATCCCTGTCCGCAGTGTTCCAGGCTTCAGGCCTAGAAAATACTGCATCTCATCTCTGCAGGCGGTGCAGCACCAAACTCCCACCAGTTTCACTATCCAACTGCATTCTCTTCATACGCCAACTCCATGCAAAACGCATATGCACAGCAGCAGCAGCAGCAGCAACAGCAGCAGCAGCAACAGCAGCAGCAGCAGCAGCAACAGCATCAACAGCACTCCCAGCAGCATTTAGAGCAGTTGGAGCAGCAGCAGCAGCAGCAACAGCAGCAGCAGTTGCTGCAGCAGCAAATGCAGCACCAGCACCACCACCAGCAACAGTTGCAGCAGCACCAACTACAACAGCTGCAGCATCAACAGCAGCAGGTCCAACAGCTTCAGCAGCAGCAGCAGCTGGTCCAACAGCAACAAGTCCAGCAGCAGCAGCAGCAGGCACAGGCTCAGCAGCAGCAGCAGGCCCAGGCCCAGCAGCAGCAGGCCCAGGCGCAGGCCCAGGCCCAGGCCCAGCAGCAGCAGGCCCAGGCCCAGGCCCAGCAGCAGCAGGTCCATGCTCAGCAGCAGCAGGCGCAAGTGCAACAGCAGCAGCTACAACAGCAACAGGCCCAGCAGCAGCAGCAGCAGCAGCAACAGCAGCAGCAAGCCCAGCAACAGCAACAGGTTCAGCAGCAGACCCAGCAACAGCAGGCCCAGCAACCGATTCAGCAGCAGACCCAGCAACAGCAGACTCCGGCCCAGCAACAGACACAACCAGCCCAGGCTGTCCAGCAGCATGATTTGCAACCGAAGCCTGAGGTGGTGAGAGTCAAGCAGGAAGAGACTGACCATGGAGAAACTCAGCCTCTTAGTCAGTCGTCGCAGATGCCTTTTGGCGGTCAACTATCAATCTCAATGCCAGATGCCAACGGCTGCCAGCCAGCAGTTTCCTCTGGGCTTATGTTTGCCTCCACTACACTCGCTTCGATGTTTCTCTTCTTCACTTTTGCTTTCACGTTCCCGTTCATGCCCACGCGCGGAGTTCTTGCCCAGGGTTTGCTCCAGAAGCCAGACTCAGCAAAGTCATTGATGGTGTGTTCGTGGGTTCCTGGGTCGTGGAGGGGTCTCTGGTTTTGCTGCTGAATTGGGCAGTTGAGCACAACCTGCCCGTATTTGGAAGCACATGCCTCAATTCTGGGGAGGGGCTCCACACAGCTTGAGCCCAGGTAAGGTGCCCGGGTAAGGTGCGTTGCAAAGTGTAAAGTATAGAGGGTTTACATTTGGATTGGTGGGTCCATTTTGATGTATGTGGAATGTGTTGGAGGGCAATGAGTGTTTTGCTGGAATCGCGCGCCTCGTTGGACACGGCGATGAATGTTTGTCGCTGGCAAATTGCGAAGGCCAAAGGAATATTGCCAAAAAAAGCCGGATTTTCTGCTGCATTTATGGATTTGTCTCCAACCTCCACAGTGTTTTCCCATTCATACTCATTCTTCAGGATTTCTGCATCCAGGAGTCCCGTCCTACTTCGTTGAGCAGACTTGGTTGGACGGTTGAACATGACTGGCTGCCGATTGTGCATCTGAAACTCTGGTGGTACCAACCAGAATTTTTTTCGTGGGTTTTTGTCAGGTCAACAGTGAAATGGGAGTTTTTGATGGTGCTAGATATGATTTTGATGGTCATTTCACGTGGTTTTGACCTTTTTCAAGGGTTTTGGGTTTTGAGTTCCTTCGTTTTATTGCACCCCCAAATGTACCCGTGCAGGAAGTTTTCTGGGTAAAATACAACACATTACCCACATTGTATTCACATTGTGCCCTTAGAAAGACAATTTACCCGCAAAGCCGTGAAAGTACCTATGCGGGTACATCACGGGTGCAACTGGGTACACCAAGGGTCAGGTACATGTGGGAAATTATGTGGGTAAATCTCGCGGGCTGTCATTATGTTCACCGTTTGTAGCCACAGGAAAATCAATGTCTTGACTGAAGGTGGATGAGCGCTTTCAGTGACGAAGCCAGACGACGGACCATGTGAAACGGTTGCATCATTGCGGCAAGGGCCAGGAAAAAATCGGCCCAGCAGCACGTTTCAGCCCAGTTCAATCCAGTCTTGACCACAAGATGCCGCAAAAAACATCCCAACCATGCTTACACTGGGCTGCAAAATGTTGTGGTGCCTTCATAATTCTGCCCGAGGTGCAAGGGGATCAAGGCTGAGTGGGTATGCCGGTTGGTATTTCCGGGTATTCGTACATGTTGGCTTTTTGAGGGAATCCTCCACTTGGGGACAGGTGGGTTGGTTGTCCACCCATTGGGTTGGGGGTGAAGGGGGCGGTCCCAAGAAAGTGCGGGAGGTGGGGAGCCCGATTGGAAGGGGTGGGGATGCATAAAGGCTGAGCAATACTGCCCGCTGCTACTGCCATTTGTGCGCATTTTGCTCCAGTCCTGGGGAGGAAATTGTCTACATTGTTTGTCCCCAGATGATGGGGGACTGTATTTTGGTCCAGAGAGCGGGACTGTTGCTCTGTCCACATCTGCTGCTGCCCCCCCACCCCCGTCTCCCCCCCATGGGCGTCCACTCCAGTGCTGGAGCTGGCACATTGCACGCAAATTCTTTCCCTTGGAGGGTGCACACTTTAACACACGGCCGGGATCTTTGTTCCCCAGATCTCAACTGGTTGAGCCTCAATGGATGACGCTTGCAAACCTTTGACCAACGACACTCATTCAGACAAGAAACGCCCGTGTTTGTAAAGCAAATTCAAATGCATTGAAAACCCAAAGGGATACAAGTGAAGAAGCAACACGGGCACACAAAGGCAATCGGGTGACAGAGATAGAGAGATAGATAGACAGAGATGCCAATTGGGGAGCACAGAAAACCATCATCGAAAATATGTGGAATCCTGCAACGTGAATTTGGAGTAGATGTGGGAGGTACAGCAAATCTTGAGCAATCTTTACTAGTGAAGTACTGGTAATGCCAGCCAAATCGTATATGTGAACGGCATTGTTTCTAAGCATAAGGAGTGTGTATGGATTTCTTGGGGGTGCGTATCTGACCGCTCCTCTCCACTTCGGTACAAATTTGTGTGGGAGACATTTCTTCATGGCCTTTGGGCCTAGGGGCTTTTGTCCTCAATGGATGAGCGCAGTGGCCGGTCTTCCAGAACAGTACTGCGTGCTGCACCTACTTCGTGTACACCACCCCAACGAAATCGAACGGCAACAACAGGCAACATGTGGCCCCCCAAATCAGGTTTTGGGCTCCATATCAATGATGACTGAAGAAGCCCCTTCAGATACAGCCCAAGTTCGTTTACCACATTGATCTCGTTTTGCTTACGAAAATGGTGTCTGTGTATACACCCTCTGAAAAAAAAATTTCTGGAAGTTCTCCTGTCTGTTTTTGCAGCAAAGTGTCCGGACCAGCCAAGGACAACACCAGAACATCCCGGAGCTAGCGAGTCATGTGCGGCGCCTGTTGAGTCTCCCGTCTGAGCACAACGATGACAACGATACGAAGGATTCCGTTGTCCAGGTAGCAAAACCTGGCTAGGTGGTGTGGAGTGGGGCTTGGGAAGGATGGTCCTGGCACTAGCGGTGGGTGGGCCGCGGGCCTCTCTGGGACGTTCCCTTTGTGGGTTCCGATTTTGAACAGGACGTCTGCACCTCATACGTGTGTGTCCCTCGGCGATTTTTGTTCCCCTTGAAGACCAGGTCGCCCAAGTCGGCTCTGCGCGTGGTGATGGCCTGCCCCAGGCAGAGGAGGGAGCACAGACTGAGGGCCGCCAGGGCCAGGCGTTCCAGGGTTGGTGGGCGGAGCTCTTGGGCGTGGTTGGCTAGGGAATGGCACATGTCTTTGAGGTAGGCTTTGGGCGCCAGCTGAAAAGGGGTTGAGTTGGTTGTGGACCACAGGGGCTTTGGTATCGTCAACATGCGCCAGCGTTTTCGTGTGTCATGGCCACGGTTCATACCAGGCTCATTTTTGCCACAAGCATTCCGGTCCCCCCAAGCACAGGAAGGGTGGGGTTGGCGTTTGCAAGGAATCAGTTGTGCAGGTGCCCCAAGCCCCCCCCCCCCCCCTAGCAGTTGCCCCATGCTCCTGAGGACCTGCCTGGCCACGAATTCTCCAAACCGAACACTTGGGATCACAAGTCTCTGACGTGCATGGTAGCGTGTTCAAGAATTGCACGTTGTTACAACCACACTCCGAGGGATGCCCGAAACTGGTTTGGGAGACATAATACGTGAGAAATTTGATTGATTACCCTCCAAGCAAGGAGGGTCTTTCAGAAACCCTTTTTTTTTTTGCTGAGGACCGCCTTTAAGGATCGCCCCCAGGGACCGCCAATTGCCAACAACCATGGTTGAAAATATGAGCTACACGCGGTCTTTTTGCAAATCTGCAGTTTTGGAACACCCTTTCCCCCCCCCCTCCCCCTTAAGGCCTTGTGCCAAACCCCCCCCCCTTAAGGACTGCCCTGCGACAGATCATCTGTGGTGTCATATTTCAGTGCAGCGTGCTACACTAATGGAGCTTGCTGTTCATGCCGCCCAGGCTCGCTGTGGTGTTGGGTGTATTTGTGGTGCTTAGTAGGTCTGGCCTGGGTGATCATGAATGCCATGGTGGTGTATGTGGGCAATCCTCTCTGCATCTGTGTCCCTGGGGTGTCAAGCTGTGCTTTATGCTACCAACGCATGTTTGGCGACATGCCAGAGAATCATCGAACCGTCAGATGATGATTCTTGGTGGGCGCCTTTGCGCGCGGCACCTTTGAAAGAATGATTCCCTTTCATCTCGTTCCTCCGCACCATCTTCCGCATTCTGGCCGTTGACTCCCCGAATAAGTTTCCTGGAAGTTGCCTGTGTCGCATCGGGACCGCTTTCGCACCACATATAGCACATCCGCAACACCATCCGCCCAGTCCAACCGGGTATTTGTCGCAGAGAGTGGGGTTCGCAACCTGAGTGTGACACATTTATTTGCTGCTGGCTTGTGAAGTTTTTTTGTTGCTGGGAGTTGGTGGCTAGCACCGTCTACTTGGGCGAGTTGATGGAGCGGTCGGTGGGAACAGGCAGTGGTGTTGCAGCTCCTCCGCCTATCTACCTATATCGAGGGTGTTGCACGCACCGTGCGCGCACTGTGCAAAGTTTCGTACACCAGGTATCATCCAAACGCCTCTGGCAACCATCCACAAGCATTTGGGAACACCCGCCAAAGTGGTTTGCGGTGGGCCTCTTCACTGGGTAAAATCTCCACAAACATCAAAAAGGTGCCGCACTATGCGCGCACCGTGCAACAACACCCCCATCCACCTGAGGCCCTATCTACAGCACAACCTCCGTGATGTCTGTGCAGGCCCCGCCACAGGTGACTACGAGAGAGGTGCCCAGCGAGCCCCATCTTTGCTTACCTGTCAAGGCAGTAGAGGCGTCCAGTGTCAAAAAGGTGTGAAACCGCATTGCAGTCCGTTTCCGTCAATTTGGCAGGTTTCGCATCTCGTCGCGTGAAGTTGCGTGGGTTGTGTGAGGATCCAGAAAAGCTCTCATGGCGGAGCCCTCGGGCAGAAGTGGATGGCTGCCTCTTTGTACATGGCGGTCCATCTCTGCATCTGCGCATGAGGGGGGGGAGGCAGGGCTTCATTTGCACGTCGGTAGGGGGGCCTTCCTTCTTAGTGGCTACTTCCTTTCGGGAGGTGACTCCGGTCTTTGTTTGGCCACTGGGTGGTAATGGTTGCAGCAGGTTTTTGGCCCTGGTCAAATTGGAATGAAATTTTTTCATGAGGAGCCCCCAGCCCCGGCTAAATTTCTGGCCCAAAAAGAAATTTCACACGGGACAAATTTTTTGCTCCCCCCCCCCCCCTTTTCTTGTATAAGCTGCAGCCTTGTCCCGGCTACAGTGGCCGTAGGGACCGTATTAATTGGGGGCCTGATTTGATTCAGTACCAAATGTAGTGCAGCCACATAAGACATCGGTTTGGTGACAAATTTGCCAGCTACATAGAGTCATGGACACATTTGTTGTGAGTGTTTGCCCACTCACATAGGTCTGATTTTGGGGATAGTTGTGCGTAAAATTCCCCTTACTTGCACCAGCTCACCGTGCAATCTCTCTCTTTTTGAACCTGGGTGTCTACGGCCTTGTCCAAGCTACAGTAGGCGTAGGGACCATATTAATTTGGGACTTTTGCGTAGCTTATACATGAGGCGAGGGGAGGGGGTTGGCACAAGGCTTCGGTATTAGGTTGTTTGCCTTTGGCGGCGCCTATTGGCCTCTCGCCACTGCTCATTCTTACCCTCCGTGGGTCCGAACGTGTTTTGGTTGTGTCAACGAAGCCCCTGGATGACGTGTCCTGTTTGACTATTTCGGGGTCGGCTGTCCTGGAGGCGGGCTGTTGCCCGTGCCGTTGACCAGGGGCATCCAGATGCACACTCCCGAGTCCATGCTGGGTTTGCCGACTCCAGCACTGACTTGTGCAAGGAAGGGGGGGGTTTGGTACCAAGGGTACCAAGGGTTGGTACCTCCCCCTTTCGGGCGCTAGGTGCACAGTATGGTCCAAGTTTCGTGGTACATGTTCAGGGAGTCGTGCAGATTTCCCAGGCGCAGGTGTGGCGCAGTCCGCCACACCTGTACTGCGATGTTGCACAAGCTTGGTGCCAGTTGTGCTGTTTGGGTTCGCTGCGGATCTGCGTCCCACGTGCACAGCCCCCACAAGGAGGTGCCGGCGCGCTCTGCTTGAAGCTTTGTTCCGAGTTTGACGCCTGATCTACTCTGGATGTGAAGTGGGGAATGTCTGTGCAGTGTGATGAGGATGCCGTCAAGATTTTGACGGTTCTATCACCTGGTCTTTAACATCCAACAACTTCTCCCATCAGGCCGAGTCTGGCAGGTCCAACACTCTGTTGGCGATGCCTTTCATGGATCCGTCTGACAAGGATGCAACGGCATCATCCGGGAAGAGTTTGATGCTGGTTCCATTAGAGTCAGCGGTCAGCAGTGTAAAAGCTACGAAGGTGCTGCTCTGTTGCATTTTGATTGGAATCTGGGTCCTGCAGTGCCCAGGATGCCATTGCGATTCAGTTTGATGTCGGTGCTGGGGACTTGGGATTTTCGATGGGGGGAAGGGGGGGCTTTCTGAGTGTCTATTTTTTTCGCGAAAGGCGCCTATGACATGTCACTGAAGAGCTTTTCTCTTTGATTTTTGCTTTGCGCTTCTGCTTTGTACCACGCGGTACCGGTCGTGCACACGCATCTGTATCCCATAGCGGGGGGGGGGGGGGGCTCGTGGCGGCCAATTCACTGGGCTCTATGCAATTGAATCCTCCTTTTCTCCCTCCCTCACTCTCTCCCCTGCCCTCCTTTTGGCCCTCCGTTCCCAGATGCGACCACCTCCCACCTCTGAACGTCCACAAAAAAAAGATTTTGTGAATTTTCGATTTTCAACTGTTGAGGTTGGGCAATTTTAACCCCTGTTTTAGGGTAAACTGACAGTACCGTCACGACATCCCAATTGCATGCCTTTACGGAGGTACCACAAGGATAGGAACATTTTCAGCGTTCGTTTTAACAAAAATGGTCCAATCTGCATGAGCTGCATATGTGCTCATACCTAAAAACCAAAGCAGGCCCCACAAGCTGAGGACCTGAAAGGAAATATTTGACTCAGAATTGCAGGATTCCAAAAGGTTCACAATTTTCAACCCTCCCATCGGGGCAGGGGAATCGGCCCCACCACATCCCATCTAGGAGAAAGTGGTGTTTCAAGGGGGGGAAGGGGGGTCCAGAGCAGAAACTCCAACCCCCCCCCCCCCCCCCACCAAACCGATTTCCACAATTTGCCCCAATTTGTTGGATTCTTGGCCCTGGTAATAGTACTTAGTGTCCACGTGTCTTACTTCTTGTGTGGACAGGCTGCTTTTACCTCCATGGCCTGTCATGTTTGTGGTTCCTCCTCCTTGTAGGCAGTGACAGATCTTGCACTTTCTGTTCGAGCCCAAGTACCACAACACCATTGTTGTTTGTTGTTGTGGCAGGCTTTGTTTGTGCATGAAAACACTTTTTTCAGCAGGCTGATCAATTTAAGGCAGATGATAAAAATGCCCACAGTGGGATTTGAATCAGATTCTTTCAATCATGACACCAGCGCTATGACCACTGGGCCACTGATCTTTGTTCCCTACCACTGAACAAGGAACATATGCAGACCAGAGGTTGAACAATTTTTTTGTGAAAAGGAAGGAATGTGGGTTTCCATGTGACTCTAGCTGTGCTGAAAACCTGCTAGGAATGGTCCCCCGATTTGTTGCCCTGGTTTGTTCAACAATTTCCCCCGATCTGGGGGCTGGGTTGAAACTCTTTGTGGGATACAAGGGTTTAATCCTGAAATCAATCTCATGAACTATGGTACGCAAATGGACCCAAAAAGGGCTGTGTGGCATTTCCCCTCCCATTGGGGGCCCATGACCCAAGCCCTGACTTTGTTAATTGAGCCCCATTTAAGGCTCCCATACGAGCCCTACCTCTCCCAAAAGGATCCGCCCTTTTCCAAAGGGAAGCTGCCCCGGTCACGAGTCCCTCCTAGAGACTCAAGGGAAAGGAGAGAACAATTCCACTCAGAGCCCAGTCCCTCACAGGCCCCTGCCACAACGAATTCCCCAGATAACCCTGTCAATTGACAGGTAGTATGCACGAAGTCACCCCCCCCCCCCTGCCTCCCCCCCCCCTACTTCCCCCCCCCCCAACCCGCCCCCTTACCACAGACCGCCTTTTGTGTGTTCCGCCTTGTGTGGGCACCGCCTTGCCTGTGGCCCCTTAAATAACATGACTCCTGCTAAATAACTCGACTCCTGTGGTGGCCACAGACCGCCTTTTGTGTGCTCCGCCTTGTGTGTGCACGGCCTTGCCTGTGGCCCCTTAAATAACATGACTCCTGCGGTGGCCACAGGCTGCCTTGTGTGGGCACCGCCTTGTGTACATCCGGCGCCCCCTCATCCCCCTACCTCCAAGGTAGGGGGGGGCGACTTCGTGCGATATATGATTGACAATCCCCATGGGTCCGTCCACAGGGATTCCCCCCGCCCCCACAATCATTCCACTTCTTCAGTGCGCTTTCTTCTTCTTCTTCTCAAAAGACTCCTTGAGAAGGAAGGAAATGAACCAGATAAACCTCAATTCACTGCCAAAAGCTGAAGTTCCAACATTTTTGCAGGGGGAAAGGAATGTTGCAGATGGCAGGGTGTTTGGAGGAATGTTGGAAATTTCCCGTTGAGAACCCCTTCGACGGTCAGAGTATCTATCAGCAATTCACTTTTTTGCCAACACAATTTTTCTGGTCTCATTATTTCATCATTTTCAAAAGACCTCTTGTGATTCAGTGTCCCAGCAGTGTGGCAGCCGCAAACTACCTTTCACCATGTACTATCAAGTCCAGGTTTCCAGAAGTGACATTTTCACCTGTGTTGATGTACCAGGAGCAATATGCAAACCAATGTCCACTGATATACCAGGCCAGCTTTCTGCAATTCAAGCCAAACAAAGCGAGATCCAGCAACAATTGAAGCAGGACCAATGCAGGAAGGAAGGCTTCAATGAAAGACCACATGCAGCATTATCTACAATTGCTGTACTGCACCAAAGTAGTGCACTGCATTGGACACTAGATCGACAGTGCTCGACTCTCATTGTGCTCATCTGAAGCAATTACTGAACAATCTGGAACAGCGGCGTTCCAAACAAAGTTCAGGCATCGTTGAAATTTATCACCACTATGAGCTGCACAAAAAGTCATTCCCTTCACCTGAAAATGGAAAGCAGCGGTGAGACAGGAATCCTGTGCTTGGACAAGGTCTTGCTTATGTGCCACACGTTTATATCTGGCCAAATTCCAACCTGGACTCCTCCATTTTCCAAAATGGGGTGCACTCCAAAGCAGCATCAAACTGAGTAGATACTCTGACAAAAGATGATCCTCCAATGCTTCCATCAACATTAACCCCCATCCACAGGTGCTCCCTCACATGCTAGCGCCACTGGCTTCATCAAGAAAGTGAAGCTTGGAGGGTGCTCCACCACCGATGTAGGAAATGTACCACAGGCCGGGGGACCAAGTGTTCCACATCACTTGTGTACAGGATTTCACGCTGTTTTCTTTAGGGTAAAAGCAGGGGTGGCTGTGGTGCATGGGCAGGTTGCCCTCCCCAGGGAACGTCGCTCGGGGCCGCGCTTCGGTACCTGGTCGCTACAAGCACTTTCTGGGGGGGGGGAGGGCAAGGGCGCGTTTTTTGTGTGTCTTACTGTTCCGGTGTGTCGGACAGGGGAGGGTATACTATAAAATGTGTGTGGTCAGGGGGAGGGGAGGTCTACAGGCCCAGGGCTTCTGCTAGAGGAGGATTTTTGCCATCCCCTCACCCCGTTGGTCGAACTCCTTTCGATCAAGGGTAGCTGACCGCATAATCCCGCTGGTGGTGGTTGGCCCCACGCCCCTACAATTGAAAGTCCGGGTTTCCCTGGTGCCTGCATGCAAATGTCTGTACAGGCACAGCTGTACAACGCTTTGCATCGATCCATGCTGTGGTCGCAAATGGCATCTGCTGCCGGTCAGTCAGCAGAACAGATCAATAAAGCTATTGATCGCGTGTTGAACACGAAGCCAGTGCAAGACCATGGCCCAGAGAAGGATGGCAGCGCACAGGTATGATTGCCATCATCCTGGACCCAGTGATTCCCGATCTCAATCAGGTCCCTGGAACGGGACGCTCTGCCAGTCCTGCTACCTCCGCTGGTCGCAATCGTTTCTCGGAGGTTGCCATTCATGGCTCCCAATTACGTTCTTTTCTTTTTTCAACAGACGGAAGATGCAGATGGCACGATTGCGAATGTCCCGTTGCACTATTTGCATGCGAAAGATTCAACGGCCGACATTCTGTCTTCCTTGACAGAGCCAACTTTGTTGCAGGTGGTGACGCCCCCAGGACAGCAACAGGATGGCCATGTGGCTCAGGCCTCCTCATGAGCTGGAGCATTGCTTCTTCCGTGCCTCTTCACGCATGTCTACCAAATTATATATGTTTGCAGCCCGCCATTGATTTCATAGCCACGTGGTGTCCGAGGGTGAATCTAGGGCACCCAGATCAGGTCAGCCAGATACATGAAGTCTTCACAGGGTTTGGCTCAAGTGGCTTCACAATGCTGACCAGTGCGTCGCGAGGTGTGCAACGTAGGGTGCGATGGGCGAATAGCGCAGGCCACCCGAGGGGCATTGACCAATCCGCATGTGGCAAAAATTTCCACGTTGTCAGCCATTGCATCCAGGGCCCATGCTTGAAACTTCAATAGATGTGTCTCTCAACCAGTGCACTGTGGTGATTTACGTGATTTACACTACGCCAGGTTGATAGACCATTAGACCCGTCTCTATATTCGTCACGAGGTATTGGATGGGTTGGCGAGAGCCGATCTCTACTGGTCAATCATCCTTGCCAGGTCTTCATTTCGGGTTGGGGGCGACCTACATGGCACCACAGATGCCATGTTGTGCATTTTAGAAGGCTTGCTACGCACGCCAGCAGGTCATAACGGTGGACAAAGCAGGGTGTCGCACTCAGAGGTCACCTGTTTACCCCCGCCCAAACGTAGGGTGCACAGCGTTGGATTCACGGCATCCAGGTATCTTGAGGTTACAATTTATTTCACTGATGTGATTTGCATTCCAGGAGGAATAAAGCGTGCAAAGTTGGCGGATGGGGAACAACATGTCCACGTCAGCTTCCCCTCCTGCAGTAGAATATGGGTGTTTTGAAGTTGGGAAGGGGGCAATTTTGCTGCAAGGCACCGGAAGTCAGTCAAATGGTGCGTGCGCCCATTTGGGGCAATGCCTATGTTGAGAGCCCACGTCTCAACTACTCACCCCAAGAAAGCGTCTATGCTCAGAGGCCCCCACCAGTCCTCCCATTCGATGAATTCCCCAATGTTCCTCCCTTTTGTGTACCGCAGTGCAGGTGTCCTCTCTTGACCCTGCTCACCCCCATATCAAAAGAAGGGTTCCCACTGATGCATTGTGCTGGCCGTGTCTCCAGTTTTGTGGACTGCAGCACAAGTGCGTCCCCCCGTCCTCCCCAGTTCCAGTTTGATCATCAAGCTTCTTCTGCAGAGAATTGTCTGCGATCGGTGTTCTGTTCAGTACTCTGGGCTTTGCTTGTGAGCGGTGGACCACTGCAAGGGTGAGCATTACGCCAGGTCAACATCCTTCTTCCTGGATTGCAATGGCAACTGCATAAGACTTGGGATCTTTTGGTGGGGAAAGGGTTTAGAGGCCGCGGATGGGTTCCAAACTGGGGCGTGTAGTGGGAACGGTGGCAGAGGATACATGGGGGGTGTGCCTCTGTTGGCAGCCTCTGTCCCTACTGCCCACCCCAGAGAGATGCATATACAGACGTTTTTGCAGTGAAAAGCATCCCCTTTGTTGACGACAAGACCCATTTTCGTCTATGATGTACATCTCTTGCCCCGAACTCTGTGCCAGACAAACACTAACGCTTTGTGCAGGTTGTGTCTCCGTTTTGTGGACTGCAGCACAAGTGCATCCCCCCACCCCCATTACCTACATGCATGTCCTTGTCCAAAGTATTCTGTAGCGTGAGTTCGATTTTGGTGACCTGTTCTTGTAGTGGTCTCTTGGGTCACAAACCGCCTTAAGGCTAATTTGTGTGCAGGTACTTTATTGTCCCTGCTTGTATGCGCATGCACCACACCGTTTGTTATCCATCTGCCACCAAAATGCGAGTTGTGAAGGTGACGCCGACTTTTTTTTCGGTGGTACTTTGTTGCTTGCAGTTGTTGGGTTGCTGCTGCTGCTGCTGCTGCTGTTGTTGTTGTTCATATTTCCTCCGGTAGTTCACAGCGTTTGCAAGTGAGTGCCTCAAATCAGTTTGGTTTCTCTCTGTCATGGCGTGCACCAGTGATTCTAGGTTGTCACATCTTATTGCGGCGTAGGAATCAGCACACGTGCACAGCTTGCATACACGCAACAGACTGTAGAGGGGCAGCTGTAGAGGCAAACCTGCACAGGAATGCAGATTGCAAGACGTTGTGAACCCCCCTGCGTGCATAGGTAAACAAATTTCAGATTGGTTGCTGCAGGGTTGGAAGTCTGAGGCGGATGCTCTTTCTGCCACACTCGAAAGTTTCAGCCACGGATGCTGCTGCTTTACAATTGACGAGGTGATAAAGTCCTCAGCACATTTTTTTGTTCACAACATAAAATCGCAGGTAGTGAATTAGTTGCCTATTCTGCTTACTCTGCTCATCTCCTGGGAGACCACTTTTTTGGTCGAAAATTTGGTACCGTTTCATCTGCATTTCTGAGCTGCTGTAATGCCCCCAAGCAACACCCAAGAATGTTTCCACGTGCGGTGTTCATTGTTGGCCTCTCTTTTGCCCTCATCGCCCTCCCCCTTTGCTCTGCATGCAGCCGTGCAGGCGCGCGCAAGATTCACGGTTGAAAAATGAGACCTCCAAAAAGCAGTGAATCATGCAAGGTGAGTGAGGTTTTTGAAAGCGGCACGCATCTTCAGTGTGCTCCCAGCATACATTTCTGTGACGCATCCCTAAGGCACAACATTGTATGCTATTAACCGACAGGGGCACATGGCAAGAGATGCTCCTGCTGGAGAGCCGCGAATTTCCTCTCCATCAAGTCACTGTCAGAGGGCAAAGGAGTGGTTCAGGCTGGCTGAAACACTGGCATGCATGCATGCATGCATAATGTCATGCATGCATATCCCATCGAAGTGTTATTTAGGATCTTCGCGGCCTAGGAATTTGGATCTCCCCTGCCACTTATTCTGAAGAATATTCCTGTTTCATCGTTACAATTATTTTCAGTGCCCAGCCATGGCTGATTATGATTTTTTTTGTTGAGTCCTGTGCAATCCGTGTGCAGCTGGTGTCAACCTGCACGTTTTTGGGGCTTGCGTATGTTTGGGCTCATCCGAAGCCATGGTTTTCTCGGAGGTAATCGGAGTGTGTTTGCGATGTTGAGAGGTCGGGATAGCTCCTATAGGTACAGCAACAACATGTCAAAAGAGTTCACATCTAATAGTGATTGGCCCAAAAGCCATGCGGCCCAGATTCGTAACGTTGGACACCATAATGGGGAACCCTTGCACTGCGCGCGCACGTCACGCTACTTTTCGACAAAATTCTCCTATGAGGACCCCCAATACTGACCCCTTCCAAACATCCTCAAAATTAGTCATCCCAGCTAGCTTCTTCTGAAAGCAACAGATAGTTCTTGGGTCTCACCACACAGGCATAACACATGCCGCCGCAAAGATTGGAGCCTTACAGCACACAAGGAGCCCCGCAGTCAAGGATCCTACAGGCTGCAGCAAGCCAATGTGCCGGTCTCCAGGTCTTTTTCTAAAGAAGAGGGCTTCCTTTTCTGCGTAGCAGTACCATGCTTGTCGTGCGTACGTGCTGCAATCCCCTAAAGAGCCCCCCCCCAACCCCCCCTCCCTCCCATGTGGCATAGGGCTTTTAGGGGTCAGCCGGGCGTACCCCCTGGAAACCTACGTCACCTAATTGCCCCCCCCCCCCCCGCCCATTTCATTTGCCACGGTGTTGTCCAGTGTTTGTCATTTCATCCCATTGTCCCACCCCATCCTACCCCCAATTTGATCTAAGTCCCCCGAACCCCATGACCCACCCAACCGAAAGTCACGAAGGTCAAGACCCTGGACACTGGTTCTCCTACATGGCAACGAAATCCACCCCATCAGTACACAGAAGTATTCGAATGGCTGGACGCTCCGGGATGCGGTTCTTGCGCTTCTGTCTGTACATCCCACGTGTATATACCAGCAGCAGACACAGGAGATACCACTGCGCAGTTGTGGGCGTGCATTGACTGCTTGTCACACTTTCTTCTCAGGCACGTTTTGTGTTTGCTGTAATTGCCCAACGCAGGGCGGTAGAGAGGATTTGATGGGCGCAGTCTTGTTATGCAGCATGTGTTATGGTTCTTGGGGCACAAAACCTCTTCAATCTGCTTTATTCTCTGCAACTGGATGGATTGTACATTGCTCGGGATGTTGAGTGCTGCTTTTTTTACGAATTATTTCAAGTCTTTTCGGTAAACATAGCTTTGGGTCCCCGATGCTGCCCCCAGATCCCTCCTTTCATATCCGTTTGTGGAAGTTACGAAGGTTGCCGTCAGCGATGATGGTTGCGTTTGTTGCATGCGTTGTGAAAGTCTACATCGTTGGGTGTCTTGTGCCACAGACAAGATGCCATTCATTTTTGCAGTTTTGACAATCAGAAATCAAGCTTTATGGAAGTTGTTATAGGTATTTGGTGGCCACCTCCTCTTCCCTTGGCATTTTCCACGAAAGACACAGTTTTGTGGTGGGAGAGTGTGATTTGTATGCCTGCTTCTTCGGAAACCGGGGATTCCTCTTTTTGCATTGCATCGTTGGTCGATCCAGCTGCTCTCGGCGACATAGCAACAACAACAGCAACAACAACATTCGCACCCCCCCCCCCCCCCCTCCTGCACAACGACCGCGTTGCGCAACGACCACCCCATGGTCAAGCGGCGCTTTTGCTGTCGCTTCTCGTACACCCACGGTGTTGTCCAACGACCACCCGCTGGTTGCACCGCACTTTTTCATGCCGGAAAACACTGAAACACGAAAAACGACCACCTGCTGGCCAAGCGGTGAAACATTGCTGTAGTTGCGCATGGGGGCCAGCGCATGCCCGGTTCGGTCTGAGTCGTCTCGTTCACATTGCGGGTTGTATTCAACACTCCCGGCGTTCACGGCGTGCCATTCAAAACATCGGGCACCCAATCGTCCAGTGTCACATGATGACATGTCAGATGATGTCGACGCTTCTGTATGCCCCCCCCCCCCCCCGACTGTCTAACAAATGCAGCTGCCACTGGCACCGCTGATTGAAACCTTGTACCTACTTGTTGTACATTGAATAGTGGAGCACCCCAACCAAGAAGGGGACACATGCATCTGTGAGAGAACCTCTGGACTAATGGCTGAAAGTGTCTATGGCGGGGACATTCAGTCGATCAGCACCGACCATTGATCCCCCCCTGTCTGCCTGTTTTTCAAATTTTAATCCAATCTCCCAATGAGGTCTCCCCCCCCCCCCCGACCGAGGTTCAACCAGGTACGGCATAGAGAATAGAGATGCACTTATGCCGTGCTGAGGAGTGCATTACCTCATCTGCAATTTTTGTCTGCACTGTTTGTCTGTTTTTCCGATTTCAATCCAATCTCCAAATTAGGTCTCAGCCCCCCGACCCCATGCCAGCTAGTGACTGGGTCATGCCGCGGGACAGCGTGGTCACCCCAGATTTGCAATTTTTCATGTGTTTCATAGGTCGCCCGCCCCCTACCTACGGCCGTGAGATAACATTTGCCGGCACCTACGGATGATCGCAGCACTCGCTGTTTAAGTCGATTGCTTGTGTTGTGCACTGCGTCGTTTTTTCTGTGCGTCACCCTCTCCAACTCCTTGTTCCTTCGATTTCGTGGCACCGCGTTTCCGTCCACAGCACACATGTCTCATTTAGTCACTACTGCAGTGCCATGGAACCTCACTGTGAGCACCTCACCCTACACTGGGTGCACCAGTACAAGAAAACAGTTCAATGTGAGTATTTCCCCACACCGCGAGAGTGCCAGTGCGATGCACGCAGCGCAGCGCGGTGCACAGTCTGCACAGAAACTGCAGTCATTTCAGCGTTTTCTGGGATGCATGGTCTTGCAGGACAGTGACGTGTAGGCTTACAGCAACCAAAGCTCAGATGCTGACCCTCCATGTCACATTCCTTTGCAGAGTCTGGTGGCAGCTGCTTGGGAAGCACTCCTTTTTTCTTTTTTGAATCGTAGGACAGCTCTGATCCTTGATTCCGAGAGATTTCTCGAATGCCTTCTGATGAGCGGGCTTCGCCAGTTAGCCCTGGCCTGAACCCCAAATTTTTTCTTCCTTTTTTGAATCTTGGATTGCAACATGTCTATTCTGGTGTGCCCAGTGTACATCTTTCGTTTTTTCAGGCTCAAACGCCAGGTTTCTTCTATTCCCCCCCCCCCCCCCTACGGCTCGAAGTTATGTTGAGGTTTTGTCGGGCAGGGGTGAGTGTCTGCTAAAGGTTTTATTTTGGCATGCGTGCGGTTCCGTGAATCCAAAGCCTCGATTGAAAAGCCCTGGTTGATGTTTGGAAGAGTTGGAAACGGATTCCGGGTTTTGAACCTCACGATGAGGCTTCTGTTTCCAAAGCTCGCTTTTTTTCGTTGATGCTTAGGCTCGGTCTGTGAGGGTGCTGTCAGACAGTGTCGCACAGCGAAATAACGAAGGACCAGGGGATTCAATCACCACTACAGTGCCCAGAACTGGTCCTACTAGCTGCAGTAGGACCGGCTGTGGCGGAGGCGGCGCGGGGGAGGGGGGTTGTGTTGCGTGCCCTGGTTTTTGGGCGCTGATCTACACCCTGCCGCTGGCAGTTTTTCGGTTGTGACAGGAACTTCAATGTGGACAGGGGTCAGGGTTCTCAGCCCCAACCGCCAGGTCGTCGCTGCTGGCATGGCCGCTCTGCTGTTCGAGGGGTGGTCGAAGGTCACGGGATTGTGTTCAGGGAAGGGAATGATCCTGGTGCATGTGGTCGGCCCATGATGGGCGCTGATCCCCCACGATTCTGGGTGTGCGAGGTGTGATGTTCCGGGGCGATTTTTCCGGGTTTGACGGTTTGACGTCAGGGTTTCGCGCGCCCCTTTGAAACTGCGTAGACGTTCTCCTTTCTGACCCCTCAGAAAGGCCGTTAAGCACTTCCTAAGGCCTTTTTCGTCGTTGGAGATTTCGAAATTGCTTTCGGTCCTGCAGAGTTCACTGACCATTTCCTGAACAGTTTTGGAGTGTTTTTGGGTTGGTGCCCCGCAAACAAAGGACACAAGAAAAGGGATGCAAATGGCATTTTGCAACTTTGGAGCTGGGGTTTCCAGAAATCCTTCTGGTCGTGCGCTGTGGAAGTTGGTTCGCAGATAGAGGGAATGGAGGCTGTGCATGGTTCTGGACCCAAATGTCCATGCACGCTCGTGGCTGTGGACCCTTTGAGGGGCTGCTGCACACGCCTAGCGCCGGAACACAAAAAAAAGAAGTTGGTGTGGTTCGTAGACAGCCAGTATTTTAGCAGTGAGCTTCCTGTTTCTGGTGAGGTTGCTTCACTGGATGTCACGGCATGCTATTAAGTGCCGTCATTGGCTGGCAGTTTCGTTCTGTTGTTGTTGTTCTTCGTTGACTCCACAGCTCTGACCAATTGTTTGACAAGCTATTTGTTGCCCGTGTATCACGCAGATTAGGACACGTTTCTGGGAATGACTGAGCAGCAGTGTTCAGTTAGCATGCACCAATATGCTCAATTTATCTGGGGAAAGAGAGTGGAGTTGTTCAGGGGTGCAATTTTGCAGAAATGGCAGCTGCAAAGATAATCCTAGCATACAGGCAACCATGTCACTACACATATTACCATGTGCATCAGTAGTGTGTGTATTGCATGGTGCTGCACATAAGTGACATTTGCATTGTGGGCAGGTCCAGATTTGCACGGCAATTCAAGTTCGCAGCAGTTTGCTGTGCTTTGTGGGAGAACGTTGGTGTGCCGGGCGTGCGCCGGGTGCGCGTCGGGCAAACACTCCCCCTGTGGCTCGCAATACGATATAAGGCCAATTCGCATGTCCGGTGAGTGCAGCGCACACAGCTTTTTGGCATGCAGTCGTCTCCACATGATAGTTTTCTGCCAGCTGTGTGAAAATTCTTGTGTATTCTTGATTCCTATTCTCAATGACCTTCCTAGGAATTTCAGCCTCCTCCCTCAAGTGTGCTCCTGCTGTGCAGAGGTTACCCCTGGTTTGTCTCTCTGCGATGCCCTCCTTCCGCTGATGGGTGATCCCTCAGCTACTACACTGCAGAAGGATACGCAATGTGCAAAAATCTAGTACGCCCTCAAACACGTTGAATCACAACACGCTTGTGATCTGAGTGGGCGCCAAAAAAATAAAAAAAAAGAAAACACTTCCCTCTGCTTCTATCTCTCCCATCCGTTCTCCGTTACAGTCTGGGTCTCCTCTTTAGGGCTCCAACTTCTGATTTACCACACCAGTAATTAACAGTCAGGAGATGGGTGGACGATCTCAGCTTTTCAGACTGCAAGTGCACACCCTGTGCTTTTTTGTGGCAAGGTACACTGCCCTGCCATTTAGCACACACCCTGCCATGCAGCACTATGCTTCTCACCTTCCATGCTAACAATCTCTGGGCACACAGATCCTGGAGTAGAGGCAGTTAAACACTGGCATAATCGGCCATTCTGCAACTGACCTTTTTCTGCCTGCACTCATACAGTTATGTGCAAGGCATAAATATGTCAAACGTTCTTGAAGTGGCCAAGCGAATGTCTCCTGTACATCACCCCTCTTGTTTGACCTTTTGGATACACCGCTGGTGGTCCCCGCAGCTAGCATCTTTGGAGCAGCATTTGCTGATCAGTTTAGGTCTGGAACCCAGATGGGGGAGGGAACCAACAACTGAAGAGTATGAGGGCGTGGCACTGATATGACCCTTTCTTGGCAGAGCCAAGGGGTTGGCACCTCGATCCATTCCTCCGAGGGTTTTTGGACACGAGCACCCCCATTTCCGGCCATGTCTTGGATGGTCTGGAAGGGTTTCCCATCAACTTCGGGTGATGTGATTTGGCCCCAGCAAATTTTTTGACACGGGGATTTGTAAGCTCTGAGCCTTAGGCATAAAGATATTTGGATGAGTCAGGGCAGTGTAGTTTGGTAATTTGGAAGGGCAGTATTTCAAGGCCAGTGAAATTGGTGCAGACTACCCGCTTGGGTAAGGGGTGCCTGTACAGATGTGAAAGTCCCTACTTTCACCCAGAAAACCCACCCAGCCCTAAGCTCTTTTGTCCACCTTTTCAGTGAAATTGGTGCAGACTACCCGCTTGGGTAAGGGGTGCCTGTACAGATGTGAAAGTCCCTACTTTCACCCAGAAAACCCACCCAGCCCTAAGCTCTTTTGTCCACCTTTTCAGCTGTCTGCATACGGTATTTTCGGCGAATTAGTTTTCCAGACAACAAATGTGGAATTTTTCTGTTTGGCAAGTGTGCTCTTTGGTCTTCACAGTCTGTGCCAAATGATCTCTCAAGCATTTGGCACCGTGTGCACTGAGTAAATTCCTCAAGAAAAGGGGGTCATGTTTGTTGGGATTTTTGGGTTGCTGTTGGGTTGCAGCAAGATTTGGGTGGGTTTTGGGGGCCTACCTCCCCGGTCTTGCTGTGCCATGCATATTCTACAGTACTTCAGGGGCACAGCAGGTGTTCTACATGGCACCATGCTATGCACTCTGCTGTTCTTTTCAGCCTATGGTCTTTTGTGCCTCACTTGCACACTGGGAAGCCTGGGTCCCACTGAATAATCTGGTTTCAGACTCCACTCGTCCTCATTTCTTGTCAGATCCACCACCACAGTCATTTTGTAGGATCATCGTAGGACTGGACAGCTCTGAACCTTGACGCTGAGAAGCCATCTCAAGCACCATATGGTAAGCCAGCTACGCCAGGTCATCTTGTTTTACTCTTCTGTGTCAGTGATTTTGTATGCTGTTGCTGTGTTGTTGTTGTTGTTGTTGCCAATGTTGTACAGTGCCAGGCTGCATCGTTAATTGCAAAGGCAATACACATCAAAAATAGCGCATCAGTTTGTATTGTGTCAAGCATTTTTTGTGGTTACATCAGAGACTGCAGGAAAAACGGAGGAAATGGAGGGAAAACAGGGGTGGGTGGGGGCGTTGGATTGCCTCAAACATTAGGCAGGGGATGCCAAATGTCATACACATGCCTGCCCAAATTGTGCTAAGTGCTGCTTTTTCTTTTCCACAGGCATGATATGGGGTCTGTGATACAACACATGAAATGTAATGGTGTTTGTTTTTCTTGGATGCATTGGAACGAACTCATGATGCACATTTCATATGAAAACTGGCTAGAGGAAACTCTGGTTTCATTTGGAAAAGTAATGGAAGGGTGCAACATGACAAAAACAAACCAAAGCAGAACTAAAACATCAGTTACCAACAGAGGCTTTAATTGGGCCCGGAGAAGGTTGATGTGGACAAATTTCGAAGCCCTCCTTCGAATTCTTTGTGCCATATTGTGTCAGGGGGTGCCATAAGGACGCCCACCCTGCTTTTTTTTTTTTACTATGCCATCAACTCTCTGATGTTCAAATTCCAGCACATCCTGATATAGCTTAGTTGGTAGTAGCCCACCAGGAAATAACACTTACCATCCAAAGCCCACCAAGAAATAACAGCAACCATCCAGAGCCCACCCGGAATCCACAATGAACATCCACTAGGAAGCAGCAGCAAGGGGCCTCATACCAAAAATTTCTTTCATTTCTAAGGAGCAATACCAATTTTTTACCCGTTTAATTTTGGTCATCCGAAAAAAAAAACCTCTTAAATTAAAGCCTCTCGTGGTATTGAGACATTTCCTTCGCGGCAAAGACTGCTCATATATTGCATGGTTTCAATAGGATCATTTATTATTATTTCTGCGATGATTACAATGACATAGTTTACATCCCAATGCGATGCAGAATCTATGTACCAAAAGGTTGCCCAAGTGTCGAAAAACCTTATGCGTCCATTTTTTCAAAGACGCCACGGCAAAAATTTCAGTAAGTTTCTAGGATGAAAGTACATAAAAAATGCTACGCATCCATCCCTTAACTTTGTTGAGAACCGCATTGGTTCAAGAGAAAAACTAAATCCAAACTTGATACGGAAAACGCCGGCAAACACGGGCCCGGGATTCGATCAGCATTGATTTCTCCACATGTCAAATAACCAAAATGACCGAATTTTATTGAAATTTGGTTACCATCCTAAAAATATGCCAATTCTTGATTGTGTTGTATCGATCAAGAGCGGCAAAAATGCTGCAAATGACATCACACTCCTCATCTTTTCTCTCTTTCTACCTTCATCAATCTACAGCCATGGATCATATCCGCCACAAAGCATGTAGACCTCATCACCCGTGCAAAGTGAAAACAATACTGTCGGCGCTAACGGACACTTCAGAGTGACGGCAGGATACTACAATACGGCAAGTTGAGACATGCTTTATGAAATACGCACTTGGATGAGCGCTGGCATTGACACCCTTTGCCAAACTTGCTATAAGAGCGGCACTATCATTCTTAAAAATTGTGCCTTTTGCTGTTCTCCGTTTGGTTTTTAGTTTGTGTGTGAGTTTTTTCTACTTAGCTTCGCTTGGTGATCCAAAATATGAAGACAAACTGAATGAGGTAGAGCCATGTGCAGTCATTGGGCTGTACATGCATGAGCGATGGCGGCACTGTGACTTTGAATCTCCCAAGGTATTTCTCCATAGAGTCCAACATGTAGACATAGAACATCAAAGCGGTTTGGAACGAAAAGGTTTCTTTTTCAGGACCCAGATGGGGGCGATTCGTGCTTTTGCAGACACACTAGGGAAATAGGTAGATACCTCTTTTTATCTGATCTTGCGCATAGGGTTCTCAAAGATCTCTTAAGTGATGTACATAGCGGTCTACAGCTATTATCTCGGCAATCACCATCTACCAATTGCTTGGCATGCTATTGATGTTGCACCGCATCTTCATATGTACGCATTTTGTAATATTTATGATTGGATGATCGGCTTAACAAATATGGAAAGTACTACAGCCCATAGTTTAATGTTTGGTGGAAACGTAGGCGTCCACGTTAGCCAAAGATTCTTCGCTATATGTTGAGAGGTCGGGATAGCTCCTATAGGTACAACAACAACATGTCAAAAGAGTTCACATCTAATAGTGATTGGCCCAAAAGCCATGCGGCCCAGATTCGTAACGTTGGACACCATAATGGGGAACCCTTGCACTGCGCGCGCACGTCACGCTACTTTTCGACAAAATTCTCCTATGAGGACCCCCAATACTGACCCCTTCCAAACATCCTCAAAATTAGTCATCCCAGCTACCCAAATGCCCCTAAGTTTAAATCGTTCAAACTACCCTAGCTCAACACAAATGCAACCTACCTTCCTTTTATATAAAACATCATGCAAAATGCGGAAAGCCACACACATATCCTCTTTTTTGTTCAATTGAAAACTCACTCACCCTACCAGCTAGTCCCAAAGCCGCGTATGTGTCTACCCCATCCTCAACTAGAACGAGGGGCAAAGTTTCTTGTACGAAGGAATCCACGTCAATCTCTGTTTTCAACTTGTGGTACAACCACGCTTCCTCATCAGCAGGGATGTGGCCTCGCATAGGGCATTCAATTGTGGTCAGGCAAAAACCGGGTTGTCCGTCACGTCAACTCGAGGGGCCACGCCAAAGCATGGGAGTCCATCACCCCAACTCAAGGGCCCACACCAAAGTGTGGGAGTCCATGGTGAAGATGAGCAAAAAAAATGTGAAAAAGGGTGAAAGTGGGTGAAAATCCAAAAATGCTATATTCCCCATGTGGAATAAGCATCAAAACCTATGCTAGGGGCAACAAAGATGCCCCTAGTATCATGATGTATGGGTCTCCAGCACGGCTAGACGCCCAAATAGTTGCACTGCGCTAAGGGCGCCCCCTGAAATAGCCATGTGTAATGTTTAGCACCATTGAACGGGTCGTTGCTATGGAGGGTAAAATAATCCAAGTATGTTAGGCAGTAGTGAAAATGTGGAAATATGCAACAACCCTGAAGCGACAAAATAAATGGTGTAAAAACATCCATCTTTTCAGCGTTTTGTCATTTGCTTCTTTGCTGAGGGCTTTGCAACATAATGTTCGCACGGCAGGTCAACATATTTTACAAAATGCCCAAGTCTGACGCATTTTTTTTTCAAAACAAAATGATGCATGGGCAGGTGCAAATACGATGCCATGACACAAAAATCACAAAAAAAAGTCACTTGTGTACGATGTTTGGTCCATAACTACTGGGGGCAAGGGCGGGCTTGCAGGGAAGGGTGTCAAAGTTCTGATTACTTTCAATGTCTGAATTCATATCAGCCACTTCATTGTCTTCATGTTTGAACTAGTACCAAACATATCGTTACACCTTGTGGACTACATACACACTCACTATCAACTTGATTAGTTCAATGAAGAGATTTGCGTGAAATTCATGTGTTTTGCCTACCTGCCTTGCTTTCTTGTATGTGCCACGAACCCATTTCTTGATAATTGATACCGCAAAGAACAGTCCACAGAAATCGTCTGAAGCCTGTGGATGCTGCACAAACCATGCGAAATGTGGGAACCTAGGCCATGCCTTCATCTCACCTTGGCCATAATATCATGTCTCTGGGAGGGGCGCATTGGCAGATCATATTGGTCCTCCCCTTGCAATGCAGTCAACAGTACATGGCAACATCAAGGGGCCGTAAACAATTGGTCGAATGAATTTCGTCTCAACAATTCAGGGAAGCAGGTCATTTTGTGCTGGTAAATGCACTGCAGCAGAGACTGCAGCTGCAAATGTGTGTGTGCATGTATATGTGTGTGTGTGTGTGTGTGTGTGTGTGTGTGTGTGTGCGTGCGTGTTTGTGTGTGTGTTGTTGTTGTTGTTGTTGGCGGAGCTGGAGCTAGCGAGGGTGTGTGCATTCTACATGTCTCAATTGCTTGTAACAGCCTGGCAGAAGCACGAAAGGTCATTGCGCCATGCCTGGCTTAAAATTACCAGATTGGAAGCTATATTGAGGGATGCTCTGCCATTCCACTGTCCCCATTACAAAACTGGAGGAAGCGGGGCCAAGCTATGAACAAAAAAGGGGAACTTAGAGCACCAGGCTGGCATTGATGTCAGCAAAAAAATTTAGCTCTGCTCAGCTTCACCCCACTTAATCTTGCGCTGCAACAGCAGGATGCCATACACCAAAGCTTCTGCGGTAGGTGGACACCCAGGAATGTAAATGTCCACTGGCACGATACGATTGCACCCCCTGACTACTGCGTAACTGAAATGATAATAACCACCTCCATTTGCGCACGAGCCCATGCTGATCACATACCGCGGCGCAGCCATCTGGTCGTAAACTTTCCTCAAGCAAGGCGCCATCTTGTTGGTCAAAGTCCCCGAAACAATGATAAGATCGGACTGCCGTGGACTTGCACGCGGCACCACACCATATCTATCCAAGTCGTATCTTGATGTGTATGCGTGCATCATTTCGATGGCACAGCATGCAAGACCGAAAGTGACCGGCCACAAAGAGGCTGCTCGACTCCACTTCACAGCCTGATTGACAGTCGTGGCAACCCAGGACACACTGTTGTCCCCAGGCATGATCGTCTTTTGTCCTGGGGTCAAATCTGTGCCAAGCATGGATTGTCGCTCAGCATAGCGCTCCATGTAAGTTTGTTTTGCGTTTCCCATCAACGGGCCCTCCTTGAGATTGAGCATGGGCCGTGCACCATGCAAAAATAACATTGAATGGGGTCGGAAGTGCAAACGCCTTGTAGCTCGTAGCGCCATCATGGTTAGGTTCTGCAAAAAGGATGATACAGCACATGTCCAAGGAACTCCAACTTGGGCTCCAAACCTGAAAGCCTCGTCCAAAACGATGTAGCACGCCCAACCGTCGTCAGGTTGACTTTCGCGATAGAGCAAAACTCGGTACCCCTTGACAGATGGGAACTTGCTCGGTTCCTTTCAAAACTGTGAGCGAGTACCAGTTTCGGAGCGTTCATCATGTCCTTCATTCATCACCTGTGCTTACCGGATGATATACCACCTTCACCTTATCCCTTGTGGAACCCCCCCCCCCCCCCTTGTTTGGTCATCACACGCCGGAGCCTACATGAGTGTTGAAAAGAGCTACATGAGTATTGAAGGGAGCATCACCGCGGTTTAAGGCCATTGTTGTCACCGCGCTGGGACGCATGCCCACTTGTACAAGCACGCTCAGCACCAACACAACTTATCGGAGCGATCGAAGCTGCAAATCGAAAGCTAAAAGGGATGAGGGTGATGTAGATGAGCAAACAAGCCGCAAATGGCGATATCGGGCGGTTGGGGCGTGGGCTACACGAGCGGATCACTCAGCAACAAACTGCTCAAAATACAGTTGGGACAAGCAACTCCGTCTTTCTTTGCCTTGTAGTTGCATCTTTCCGGACAGTCGTTCTCGGCGAAGTGGGCACGTGTTGAACACAGATTCCTTTCCCGTGTTTGCTACCTCATCACGATTTAGGTGGCCACAACACGGCGGCTGATTTGCACCCGTTCCTTTTCTTGATAGAGCGTCACACCGAGGGGTTGAAAGAGGCGGGAGGCATGCTTGGGGATGGAGGCGTGGCCACGGCCTACATCCCAACCCATAACTACTGCCTGCATATCTTTAAAAATGCCAAGGCCCTCGCGATCTTTGCTCCCAAAGTTTGTTAGGGAACAATGCGACGTGAATGGTACATGTGGTCCCTACTATCCTTACGATCTTTCAACCGAACGTTGACCGTGCCATACACTACAACACCCCCATGACAATGATATCGGTACCGTTCAATGTTTATCATTTCGATATGGGCCGTGTCACTTGCATGTTTGCGGCACAACGGTACAACGGAGAGCAAGGCTCAATCGCATCATCGAAGCCGAATGATATGAATCGAATGTGCCACGAACACGAAGAGGCAAATAGAAAGCAAGATGGGATAATACACAAGATATATGGTGTTGGATTCTCAACGTGCCCCTGTTGCGATTACGTTTTGAGAGGTAAACTCAGGTAGCTTAGCAACGGATGTGAGTAAAAGCGCATGTATTGCAAAACTGTGGCAACAAACATTGGCAAGGGGAACGTCCAACGAGGGGCAGAGGGCATGTCGTGGCGAACAAGCTCACCAAAACTTTCACCCATCTTTCTCGAATGATTGAAGGTTCGCGAGGAAACGTGGCATAGACAACATACAAAGTCAATCAAGTAATCCGAAACAGTAAAACAATTTCAAATATCTCACGAGTTCAAGTGCACAAGATTGCGCACGCTCTAGGTGAAAGGATCATGTTTCCTCTTTGCGAAGCACAATGCGAGACTACTTTACCTTTATTCGAGTACCATTTGTGTGCCCGCGTGCGTCCGTCCCAACCATCACACTCCAGGACGCTTTGAGAGGCTCCAAATGCCCCGACAACTCAAACTTCACATTGTTGGTAGAAACATTGTAGGTTCGAATTCCGTACGGGACATATTTTATTCCTGAGTATCAAACCTTCAGTCGTTTGGTGTCAATCATTGTGCGATGATGACATCATCCATGACGAAACGATCCGTGCGCAAATCTAAGTGAAGCCGATCTCCCATTGATGTTTACATGCATCTATGATCGGCTTTTTGGGGTGATGACCTTGCCTTTTCAACGCAATTCAATGTAAAGCAACGGTAGAAAAAATTCCGGTTGTTCTAGAAAAAGGGGTCTACGCGAGCGACAAAGCAACCGATCATACGACAAATAAAATCATTACCATACGCTCTGCAAGGAAGTGAGAAGGCAAGGAAGGTTAGGGTGCTAAGTCCACGTGTTTGTCGGACTTTTCAACGCAATTAAATGTAAAGCAACGGCAGAAAAAATTCCGGTTGTTCTAGAAAAAGGGGTCTACGCCAGCGACAAAGCAACCGATCATACGACAAATAAAATCATTACCATAGGCTCTGCAAGGAAGTGAGAAGGCAAGGAAGGGTAGGATGCTCAGTCTACGTGTTTGCCGGGAACTAGCAAGAAGATGCAAATCAATGGATGTCATTGCAACGGAAGTGCCCACAGATGCGTTGCACATTGGCAGCTTCATCAATTGGAACATTTGTTTCTACATCCGAATGTTTCATCCCATAAATGCTCGGTGACGGTTGGCATCTTGGCAACAAAAAAATGTTTTTCGGCTCCGGTGCTTGCTTATGCCGTGTTGTGAGTTTGTGCACGACCGTCAAATGTAGATGGAATATGTCCCCACAGAAACGCGCAACCAATGAATTGCAGGCACGAAGTCTTTTCAGGGGAATCCCAAACAACAAATTGAAAATGAAACAAGAGTGCTTTCAACATCGTGCCTATTCTTGATTGTTCCCGCGACGTCCTTCGTGTGAGAGCCAACCCACAGGTGACGCATGCAATCCACCCATCTTGTGAAGAGTGGTGCCAACTAGTACGGTATTTTGCATAGCGACGATGGCGATGTTACCACCGCGTGAGATGTCGAGCTCTATCCTTCAATGCTCGGCGCTGTGTTTTTCGCGGATGCTGTAGTTTGCACCACCCAATACGGTTGCCAAAAAAAAAATTGTATTGCGGATACTGTAGTACGGTACAACGGTACAATACCCGATTCATGGTAGAAAAAATTTCACGCAATTTTTCGACGAGCAATTTTCCCCATCCACACGATGGAATTTTATTTGTTGCCAATGCCACTCCCGCCGGGTGCCCGCCACCGCGACTTACCACATGCACAGCCAACACGCACGTACTTTTTTAAGGGATCCCTTTAGTTAGCTTTAAGTTAACTGAGCTCCAAACACCAGAAGACTCGAGACCCCATGCATGCGCGCCGGCGCTTAGTAACACTGAACCTGCAGTGCTCTGATACTCTGACCGTTTTGCAGAAATCCACGGTTGCCGTGTTTTTTTTCGTGGTCTTTTGCATCGCAACTGTCTCTCGATTGTCGTGATGGGGGGCTAAGGTAGAAGGGAGCATTCCATGTTGGTCTGCACCTACCCACTGTTTCTCCTCGTGTATGCTACACAAAGCCCCTTGTCGAGCTCAAGTGTGTGAGATGGTTGGAACTTGTCACTTGATAGTTGTGACATTGCTATGCTAAGCCATCATGCTATCACTTGATCACTGTACTTTGCTTTACTTGTTGTTTTGCAAGACACGTGACTTGGGGACAAACACTTTGAGGCCTCCTTGGACGTGGTACGAGAATATCACACAATGACAGCTAGCTGTGCAGGGAACTGCACTCCACTATGTTTTTTGTTCTTGTTTTTGTTTTTGTCTTTTGTTTTTGGTGCGATATCGGAGTTGTGAAAATATTTTCTGTACTCCTTCACCTTACCTCACTTTGGGGAAGAATCAGCTGAGATTTGTTTTGTCTATTTTCTTTGTGCTTCTTGAGCTCAGTGGCTTTATGTGCCAGTGTGTCACAATACCTTTGGTATGTTTTTGCCTTTACAGGGGCCCTTCTTCGTGCCTGATGCCTTATTGTTATAAGGCCAATACCTAGCATGATAGGGATGTCAGGAGAAGAGACGAAAGATGGGACTCAAGGTGTAGCGGGGGTGCGAAACCCAAGTGTCATAGAAAACACGGTGCTGTATGTAGGCCTATGGAGTGTGTGGTGTACTGCAGGCCTGTGCACAGCGACTACTTGTGGTGTGAGGTTAATATACACGCGATGTAGAGTAGGGTATTCAGCCATCCTTTGGCGAGAGCCCCAGCCAGGCAAACACCTGTTTGTGTGCCGTGCATCACGCATCCTGAAAGACACTGATGACACTTGTCCTGCTCACTACTGCTACTTACTTTGCAGTCTCATGGCCGTACGAGCAGTCTCTTCTCGTGCTTGTGTGTGCAACTGCCCTCTCTGACAGCAAAGCTAGCTGTGCAGGGAACTGCAGCATTGCATTATCACACAATGGCGGCTAGCTATGCAGGGAACTTAAGGTTTGTGTGTATCACACAATGGCAGCTAGTTGTGTAGGGAACTGCAGCGAGCTATGCAGGGAAATGCATCTTTGTGTATTATCACACAATGGCAGCTAGCCGTGCAAGGAACTGCGGTTTTTTGTATTATCACACAATGACAGCTAGCTGTGCAGGGAACTGCATCATAATACACAAAGTTGAAGTTCCTTGCACAGCTAGCTGCCATTGTGTGATAATACAGCAAGCTGCAGTTCCCTGCACAGCTAGTCGCCATTGTGTGATAATACACAAAGCTACATTTTAGCTAGTTGCCATTGTGTGATAATGCACAACGCTACAGTTCGCTGCACAGCTAGCTGCCATTGTGTGATAATACACAACACTGCAGTTCGCTGCACAGCTAGCTGCCATTGTGTGATAATACACAACGTGTTTGAGAATACACACCGCTGCAGTTCCGTGCACAGCTAGTTGCGATTGTGTCATAATTATCATTGTGTGATAATACACAACGGTGCAGCTCTCTGCACAGCTAGCTGCCATTGTGTGATGATAGACAAAGTTGTAGTCCCCTGCATAGCTAGCCGCCGTTCTATTTACTTTGTGTGATAATACACAAAGCTGTAGTTCGCTGCACAGCTAGCTGACATTGTGTGACAATACACAAAGCTGCAATTCCCTACACAGCTGGCTGCCATTGTGTGATAATACACAAAGCTGTAGTTCGCTTCAGAGTGAGCTACCATTGTGTGCTGCATAGTTCTATGCACCATGTCTTTCAAAAACTTCGTGGTCACGAGCAAGCAAGCACCAAAGAAACAAATTTGTTAGTGACCGGTCATGGGCTAGTGCCAAAGCGTACATCAGCGTGTAATATTTCAACATGCCATAGCAACATCCAACAATCGCAGATCAAAGACAACAATGCCATCGTTGCCTTGTCCATGTATCAGATAAGCATTGCACCACTACGCCACTGCATGGTACGGAGGAGTGGCAGAGGTCCTGTGTTGACCCTGGTAGGGTGGATTCTGTAGCGGGGTGGATGTTGGTATCCACTCAGTTCCGCGTAGTGCTTTCATTGGGGAATTGTGGACCCCTCACTTTTCACAACAACACACCTTCTACAAACTAAGGGTTCCTCTAGCATGAAGCGGGAGACTCCTTTTTCTGAAACCACGTCACATATGTTGGAGCACACAAGGTGCCGACGAAAATGGTTGTTCGCATGCACGTTTCCTGTTCCTACACTGTCTTAATGGGTTGTCGCATGTTGTGCCGATACTTTCCTGCTTTGCCAATACTTCCTTGTTTCGTGCACTCATTATGTGCATGTGCATGTTGCACGTAGGAATACTTTCAAGTTGTCAAAAATAGTATAGTCTAGTTGATGTTGGGCATTGTTGAGGCATAGAATCTGAGCATGCTTCGTGGTTAATGTCACCAAAGTGTTGCGCAAGGTGTGTGTGCTGCAAAGCGGCCGCCCATCACGGGTCAATAGCAGTTGTTTGGCCATGGCTTTATTGTTTGTGTGCCCCTAGTTTTTGGAATCTACACTGTAAATTTGTAAATTTCCCAAATGAGGACCCAAAAATTGGGTCCACATTTGCAGCCGGTTTGTTGGAGCCTTCCTTTTGTTGAATAAGGTACGCCATCACATCTTTCGGAGCATCACATCTTTCGGAGCCGGTGGAGGTTTCAATCCGGCCTCCAACATATTGCGAAGCCGATTGTTCAGGATAGTCCGATAAGAAATAAGCCTAACAATAATGGTTGGTAAGGAATTAGTGCATAATCCTCAAGAATTTACCTTCCAAGTTCTGGTTATAATCATGTAGAAAACCGTGTACGTACACGGTTTTCCCAGAAAAAACCCATGGACGAACATGGTTTTTTTCATCCGAAAAATCGGTGCACGTACACGGCTTTTTTCTATAAAAATTTCCCTCCCTACACGGTTTTAAGTAAAAACCACCGCTCAGCTCCACAAAGGAAAAAACATGAATGCATGTACGCTCGCCATGGCGGCCAAGGCGCCCCGAAAGATTCAGGGTTTGTGAAAAAACGGCTTCCAACCGCGGCTAGCCTGGTTGGCAGGTGGGGGGGGCTCCACATTTGCAGCCGGTTTGTTGGAGCCTTCCTTTTGTTGAATAAGGTACGCCATCACATCTTTCGGAGCATCACATCTTTCGGAGCCGGTGGAGGTTTCAATCCGGCCTCCAACATATTGCGAAGCCGATTGTTCAGGATAGTCCGATAAGAAATAAGCCTAACAATAATGGTTGGTAAGGAATTAGTGCATAATCCTCAAGAATTTACCTTCCAAGTTCTGGTTATAATCATGTAGAAAACCGTGTACGTACACGGTTTTCCCAGAAAAAACCCATGGACGAACATGGTTTTTTTCATCCGAAAAATCGGTGCACGTACACGGCTTTTTTCTATAAAAATTTCCCTCCCTACACGGTTTTAAGTAAAAACCACCGCTCAGCTCCACAAAGGAAAAAACATGAATGCATGTACGCTCGCCATGGCGGCCAAGGCGCCCCGAAAGATTCAGGGTTTGTGAAAAAACGGCTTCCAACCGCGGCTAGCCTGGTTGGCAGGTGGGGGGGGCTCCCCATCCTCTCCATCCACCGGCCGCTCCAGCCATGGCTAGGTTAGCCCCCGTATGGGAACGGAACAATTGGTTTCCAAATTTCTGGGACAATGAACGTGCCAATACACACCTCCTTTGTTCTTCACGTCCAACCATACAAGGTGTGCCAAAGGATTGCCAGCAAGTGGCGGTCCCTCTGGTCATGCCCACAAGGCCCAATGATCGCACGCTCATGCTCTGTAGAAAGGCCGCGGCCTAGTGTGATTTGTCTTTGTTGTTCTTCACTTTGCTCTTGTGGGCTGGGTACGCCTGCTGTACGTGGACCATCCTTTCGAAGTACTCCCTCCCCCCTGACAGTAGACCCACCAGCAATCGACCATATAAGAGACCCAGTCGAATTTCGGAGCCGGCCCTGACCAAAGCGCTAAGAGACCCACTTCGAAAAGTACACTTTAAGAGACCCAGTTGCAAAAAGATACAAAGTGGAACCCCAACCAAAGCCCAAGCCCTATTGTGACAAGATACTTGTAACCGGATGCTCCAACATTGAATGTTGTGGGTAGAGTCTCATAAACTTCAAGAAACGGGCCTTCAAATGACATATATAGCCTTAGTGAACACTAACATTAGTGCCTCAGCCCAAGGCCAACACTTCGCACCATTGCGTGCGGCTTGTTTCGGTGGGTCCAGAAACAGGTCACAACAAGCTCTACAATGACAATATAAGAGACCCACTTGAAAAAGTACACTTTAAGAGACCCAAGGCTTCGGCTCCGGGTCAAAAAATTAAGAGACCCGGGTCTACTGTCGGGGGGGAGGGAGTAAGTCACAAAAACAAATCACAGGCACCCGCCGACGCAGAGTATCTGAGAAAAATCGAAAAACTAAATATTTGAAAAACTTCTTTACAAGGACCACGGCTTGCTATGCAGTTCGCAACCATCGAAGCGTGGTTGTGAGGGCTGCAAACCCTCCGCTACACCATGCTTTCCACAGAGCCTGCGCCCAGACATGTGACGGTCCGCGCCCCTTCGTTCCATGGCACACTCCGATGCACGGCCCGCCTCAAAGGCCTCCACCGACAAGGCCCGCTCCAAACGGTTTGAGGGACGGTTCAAGAACTACATTGTCAATGAGAGGACCGCCGTCCTCCCCGAGGACTGGGCGGTCCGGAAGCAGAGGCCCCAACACTTGGCCGGCAACCCCAAGTCCAAGACACGGCTACACGTGCTGTCGGAAAGCCTGCCCCCCGACGCCCTGCACACCGTCAAGCAGCACCCCTGCCCCGGCCTCTCCCTCGTCTTCTTCACCTCCCCGCAATTCCGCATGCGGGACGGCGTACAGCGCCGCAGCGACACGTACCTGCGGGACTACGACCCCAATCTGCACGTGAGCACCGGACTGGCCCCTGTGTCGGCTGGCGGCAAGGGCAAGGGCTTGGGGTCATTGACACCTGGCGACCCACTGCAGCTCCGGTCCCGCTGCAGCACCGGTCCCGCCGCAGCGCACCGCAAAGTGCAGAACCAGAACCAGGTAAAGTTCTCAATACCCTCCCCCCCGCCTGGGAGCGGGGGGCAGGGAGAAACGAAAGAAACTGGTGCAGCTGAGGCAGGGACAGCCAACAGAGCCCGACACAGCCCCACATAGTGGCACACAGCCGCGCTCAGCAACACGGAGCCACACAGTTTGTATACATGCCTCAAAGAGCCACGTTTACAGCCACACACAGCCACACACAGAGAAAAAGTTGTTCGGGAGGGCCCGTCAATGCCCCCCTTCATCCCTGGTCCAGGCAACGCCCTGAGGGAAACCCCCGTCAATGGTGAGGGGGTCCGTATGGGATAGTGAAAATATTTTTGTTCATTTTTGACGCCTTTCCCTGGTGTTTTGCTTGCCGGATTTCACAGTGTCTGATTAATGGTCCCAGTCATTTGAGCCTCTAGCCGGGAGCCTCTAACCTCCACCAACGGTTGTTTGGAGCCCCTCGCCTGCAATCGAAAATCCACTTTGCCCTATCGAGGTCAGTGTCATTGGTCTGATGCAGGTGAGTCTGTTTACCAACGACCAGTTGGATTGGTTTGAGTGGAACTTGTTGGAGTGCTCGGATGTGTCGGTGGACCCGTTGGAGAAAAGGAGGGCCATCGAGGCCAAGCCCGATGCATCGCTGTTTCTGGACGACGGGCTGCTGAAGGAGCTTAAGGAAAACCGAAAACTGTCCAAACACCAGCAGCATCTGAAGGAGTGCGCACAGTTGGTTGAGACGGCCGCTGAGCGGAAGGTCCAAATGATGGCATTCAAGGAGTGCCTCAAGACCGGCCGCCCCCTCATTTCGCAAATGTCGTCGAAAGTGGTTAACCGCAAAGAACTGACGGACAAACTCCACATGAAGGCCGGGCGGCAGCCCACCATGGCCGGCGGCGACGCACTCATGCGGCGGATCCTAACGATGCAGGAGCTGCGGCGCACCAACGTCGCGGAGGTGATCCCGACCTGCGACGTCCGCGAGGCGCTGTGCGGCTTCCTGGAGGATAAGCACCTGCGGCTGCACGCGCCCGCGACCAACGGGGAGATGCTCATGAAGTCGGACCGCTGGAGCATCCTGCTGCGCCACTGGACCCGCGTGATGCACCAGCTGTTCCCCACGCTGGCCGCCACCGACCTGTCGACGGTGTGGTACATGTTCGACACGGAGGGGAAGGGGTCGGTCGACGCCTTCGAGTGGTGCCTGGCCTTCCAGTTCCTGCACAGCGACCCCAGCGACTGCAGCGCCCTGGGCAAGTACGCACTGGCGGTGATGCGGGCGTGGCAGCACCAGGCGCCCCAGGAGGTGATCTGCATCAACAAGTTGGAGCTCCAGACCCTTGGGCAAGAGCTGGTTGGCAACTTCCGGAAGTGGGGCAAGGACGACCAGGCCCTGGCCGCAGCCCTGCAGGCAATTCAGAGGCGTACGGACTGGGGGCGGCGCGGGGCGGCGTACGACCCCAGCGCCTACCAGATGCCCCTGGACCAGTTCGTGGAGGCGCTGGCGGAGTACCCCGCCCTCGCCGCGGCGCTCGTGGCCGCCCCGGACGCGGAGCCCTTCGCGAGGGCGCTCGACACGTGGGCCGAGCACGACGCCCTCCGCCGCCGGGCCCTGCGGGACGCGCTGGCCGCGGGCGAGGGCAACGGGGAGGGGGGGTCGCGCCGCCCCAGCGCGGCCGAGTCCCGAACCATCAAGTTCGGAGGTTGAGGCGAAGGGAGGCCCATGGCCCTGGATGGCCCGCCCGCCAGGTCGGTGGCCACGTCGGCCCGTGCATACCTCCCCGCGCCCACGCCAACACCCAAGCTCGCATCTGCACCAGGCGGCGGACATTCGTGCGGCGGACACCCTATCTCCCCGGGGGCGGAGGGGGTCCAAGGCTTAGAAAAAGGTTTGTGTATGTAAAACCGGCCTCCAATTTCCGACCCCTTGAATAAGTTTCATTTTTCCCCGGAGGAAAATTGTTCTGACGTTTCGGGGGGGGGGGGGCAAACCAACCACCGGGCTCCGCGAACGCGGAAACGACACCAGCAGGAGCACCGGCCGCAGCGGCCGACAGAAAGCAGCGACCCGACGCAACATGCGAAGGGAAGAACGGGTGACTGTCCAGGGCCCCGTAAAGAAACAACAACCCGACGGAATGTCACACGGGGGTCGGGGGGGTTGGCCGCGGCTGGCCAGGGCCCCAAACGACCCCTCCCCCTCCCCGGGGTCACTCAGCAACAGCCTGTTCTGCACCCACTCCTGCGCCCACCCCACACCCACACCCAGACCCACCCACGCCTGCACCCCACACCCACGCCAATGCCCACACTCACATCCACGCCTATGCTCGCACCCGCACCCACGCCTCCACCCACCGTCGCCCACACCCACACCCACACCCACACCCACACCCACACCCACACCCACACCCACACCCACACCCACACCCACACCCACACCCACACCCGCGTACACCCCTTTACCCCAACACACACAAGCGACCTCATTCTTGCGTGTTGCCGAGCACCGATTGTGCGCCTGTGTACTGTAAATTCACGGAAACACGTCGGGAGCACAGCCGCGTAGGGGGCAGGGTTTGGAGGGTTTTTGGGAGATTTGCCAGTCCTGTTGGGGGGCTGCCCGGGTCCGTAGGCGGCAGCACCGTGGCCGCGCCGCGCCACATCGGGCCGCAGCTTGCTGTTGCCGGGGGCATCCGGAGTGGGGGTTTTGCAAGTTGAGTCGGGGGCAGGACCGCTCAGTGGGGGGCCAAAATCAGGAATTGCGATGTCGGTAGGGGGCTACTCGTATCCGTGAATTTTGCTGCTCTGCCAACCGCACACCACCTTCTTTCATGCCTGCACTGAATCCCAGCATGGGACAGCTGCCTTGCAGGCTCCTTCCCAATTTCTGACCCCCAATTTCGGCTGGCGGCCTCACAGCATTCTTGGGTTCATGCGACGCAGATGTTCATGTGGCAGCGCCAAGCGTTTTCCATGTGTAGATCTGGGCAGAGCAATGTGTCCATGGAGCTGTCCCCGTCACCCTGTAAGGTGTAAATAATGTTCCCCTCCCCTCGATAACCCGAAAAATGCAATTTGTTTTTTCGGACTGGTATCGAACGCCGGTATACGCTGATTGTGCGTTGTGGTGGTAGAGGTTTGCATGTCTCAGGACCGCGACGAATTTGTGTGTATTTCGGGATTTTGCGCCATTCATGACGACTGCCTCGGCATTGTCACGCCTGTTGGTAATTGTGGAAGACATAGCGTCACTCTTGTACATGTCGCTTTTGTGTGTGGCAAACTGACGGCAGCTTGACGGCAATTTGAGCGGTCTCTGACACTCTGACACTTCTGCAGGTGGGGTCAATACCCGGACACACCGCACAGGGCACACCGCCCAGGGCGCAGCGGGGACAAACAACAGGCCCCGGGCCCCAGCTATGTAACCCTGCCACCCACCCACCCACCCACCCAGCCCCTGCAGGGGCGGCGGCCAAGATTGGCACTGATTATTGTTCGTGTGCAAGTGTTATGTATTATGCACTAGTCCTGCTCCGTCATCCTCCTTAACATGAAGCACCATCCAATTAGTGCAGGTGCCAGACTCGTGATTGCAGAGTTGTGGGCTCGAACCCGACGTGGGGAGATTTTGCGGTATTGCACAGGCCGCGGGGCGGCAATGCGCTGATATCACCCTGAGCTTGGGTGGTCCAGATGTTTCATCGGAACATAGAGGACC
This sequence comes from Eutreptiella sp. 'Long Island Sound 2002', assembly GCA_964036045.1. Taxonomy (NCBI): domain Eukaryota; phylum Euglenozoa; class Euglenophyceae; order Eutreptiales; family Eutreptiaceae; genus Eutreptiella; species Eutreptiella sp. 'Long Island Sound 2002'. The sequence goes on from OZ038381.1 coordinate 14,234,884, forward strand.
TTTGTGTTTCTCTCACTCAACACTCAATGCTTTTTTGTGGCTGTAGGAGTTAGGTTGGCTAACGCAGCAGAACGGAATCCAGAACCGAGGTTTGGACTGTATTATGTGTTTTTCTTTCAGTAATGTTTCTCTCCCTCTCTCCTCATTTTATGTTTCTGTGGGTTTGTGGTGAGATCCGCAATTTTTCGCAATCTTCCGCAATTTCCCGCAATTCATTGCAATTTCCCGCAATTTTTCTGCAATTTTTCTGCATTGCCCATCTTGCGTGCCTGTTGGTGCCCCTTGCTGTCAATGGTGAACCATACTAGTGTGCACAACTATGTAGAACGATGAGACTTGGACAACACCCGCCGCCTTCGGTTCATGCTTCAATTCCATGGTGATATTGAGGGGTGCCTCCCGTAATTGTGCTGCCTGTGAACCTTTTGTATGACTGAAAGAACAAATCTGAGCCACCTGTCCAGAGCTTTTGCTCCTTGAGGGTTAAGGAGGGTTGCTTACGGTATCGCAATTTTCTGCAAGTTTCCGCCACCTACAAAAGTGCACGCCACCTGCAACCATCAAGGAGCGCGCCATGCACACGTGCGACCCGCAGAGTGGTGGAGTGCTTGCGCCCCACCCGCAGGCCAACGTGGCGGGGAGGCACATGGTGGACCACCAGGACGCCAGATGGAGGGGTGGACATATTGGGAAGGACACGGAAACACGGCGAGGCATGTGGTGGACGACCTGAGTGCGGAGGGGAGTGGGCAGCAAAACCCATAAAACGACCCCCTCACCAACCAGCACATCCCAAGTGTGCCAACTAAGTGCCAACCAACTCCGCTAACGCGGAAGCAACACCAGCAGGAACACGGGCCGCAGCAGCCGTCAGAACACAGCGACTCGGCGCAGCATGTGAAGGGAAGAACGGGTGACTGTCCAGGGCCCCGTGAAGAACAGCAACCCGCTGGACCACATGCCCACGGAAACACAGCGAGGCAGGTGGGCGACCAGACTGCAGAGTGGAGTCGGCAGCAAAAACCGAGAAATGACCCCCGCACCAGCCAGCACAACCCCAGTATGCCAACTACTGGGCTCAGCGAACACGAACACGGCACCAGCAGGAACACAGGCCGCAGCGGCTGACAGAACGCAGTGACCCAATGCAGCAGGCGAAGGGAAGAACGGATGACTGTCCAGGGACCCGTAAAGAAACAGCAACCTGACGGAATGTGACACAGGGGGTCACCTTGGTGACCCCAAATACTTGCCAACCAAGGGCAGATTCTGTACTGTTGCTGTCCTTGTGCTATGTACACTTGACAGGACAATTTCTTTCACTGCATTTGACAGCACACCCACGTTCTTTGATGGGATGGCCTTCAATTTCACCTGCTCCACGAGGCTTCGGCCACTTTGGACCGCGTAGTCCGTTGACTTCCGTTTTTCCACTGGCACTGGCAGATGAGTCAAGGCCAACGTGCACCTTTACCTCGGAATCAGAAAGTTCTGAATCCACCCACAGATCTAAGGCCCTGGACCTGCCAGACCTTCCAAATGATATGTCCCACAACATATGCCTGATTGCCTGGGCTTGGATCAAAGGGCACACACTGTACACGATTATTGGTATGCATGGAAAACAAGAGACAAGCATCATGAAGGCAGAAAACAACTGCATGACCAACGAATGCAAATTGCCCACAGGGTCACTTGCGGCAGGGCAAACTCAAGCTTCTTTTCGGGTCATCTCGTCAAGAGCTGTGCTAGGTGTGCATGTGGGACACATATCCCCCACCTCCAAGTAGCTCGTGGACCCCCGCTATGACGGCGGGGTGTACCTTGGTGGCAAAAGGCTGCATACGTAGGGGGGCACCAACTGGTGTTTGATTGAGTGCAATCCAGAGAGTGTTGGGTTTAGCTCATCAGATGCATCCCCTTCAGCGACATTGTGTCGGAGCCTGACCCCTGTAGCAAAGTAGGTCCGCGGGGTAAAACTGGGACATGTTGGCATGATGCTGCATGCGGGACCCTCGTTTGTACTATATGCCCTAAACCGCCGGCCCATTCAATATACCCCCCCCCCCCTTTCATTATACCCCACGGGGTATAATGACTGGCAGGGGGTATTCAATATATCCCCCCCTCTCGCTACAAGCAGTGGTTCGACACGAGATGGGCCGGGCAGCTGGACATCAAACACGCCTTTAATGTCTATTGAGCATCCCTTCTGGCCACAGGCTAAAGGTATGAGGCAATGCTACGTTGCAAAGCACCAGCGCTCTTTGCCCTTGGCTGGGGCTTTGCCACAGGCTGTGCAACTGGAACCTCTGGCTGAACAAACTTGTACTTGAAACCACGAATTTTTGCAGACGTTGGATCAAAATACCCAAGGTTCTCATTGAGAACACCTCCTCATTTTCAGCAAGTGCAACATCACTGTCACTCATGTTCAGAAAAATGTGGGCAGAGACAGTTCTGGAATGCAACAGACATGCGGCCATTAACAAAGAAGCAAACCCCTGACCCTCACCCCGTGCCTACATTACTCATTCGGTGGCATCTCATTTAAAATACCCCGAGGCGTTTAATATATCCAGGGGCATTCAATATACCCCTGGGTTATATTGAGTGGGGGGGGGGGGTTTACTCCTTGATCTGGTCTGTTGCCTGAGAGCTCACTCTGAACTTGATGGACAGTCTGAGTCGGAGGAAACAAAAAGGTGCCTGACCCCTGTCTGTCAGTGGTAATGGTCTTCCTCTATTTATGTTGGCTCAGCTCTGTACTGCACCTGAGTCCAAGTCTTGCGATGGGCCCAGGCCATACTGGCGAGACCAATATGTGCAGGGCGATAATGGTCCACAGTAACCTCCATGCCGCTGCCCGAACAATGACTCTTGGAACCATCACTCTGCTTTGCTCTCAAGCCACTTTGTCTTCTTTTGCCTTCTGCAATGTCCGTGCGGCTGAGCCTCGATCCTGTCCAGGGGCCCAGAGCTCTCCTGCTGTCCCACAAGGAGCGAATGAGTTCCCATGTGGAGGCTGAGGCCCCTCGAGAGCAGACGAGCCCCTGTATCGAGCTCGAGTTCCCCCGGCAATTCTCCGTGTACGTGGCGCCTGAAGCAGACGGTCCTTTGGATGCGGAATGCACTTCCTGGAGGTCCAGCCCCTCCTTGTATGAATTGTGTGCGGCAATCCTCCAAACCACGGGCGTGTTTTGTGGGCGTGGCGCATTCAATACTGGAACGTGGGGTGCATTGGGTGAGGTAAAGTGGGAAGCATTGGCTGAGGCAAAGTGGAAGTCTATAGAGAGAGAGAGAGAGAGAGAGCGAGAGAGAGAGAGAGAGAGAGAGAGAGAGAGAGAGAGAGAGAGAGGGAGGGAGGGAGGGAGGGAGGGAGGGAGGGAGGGAGGGAGGGAGGGAGGGAGGGAGGGAGGGAGGGAGGGAGGGAGGGAGGGAGGGAGGAAGAGAGACAGACAGAGAGGGAGAGGGAGAGAGAGAGAGAGAGACAGAAAGAGAGAGAGCTAGAGAGAGAGACAGAAAGAGAGAGAGAGAGAGACAGAGAGAGAGAGAGAGAGAGAGAGAGAGAGAGAGAGAGAGAGAGAGAGAGAGAGAGAGAGAGAGAGAGAGAGAGAGAGCGAGCGAGCTGAGCTGAGCTGAGCTGAGCTGAGTTGAGCTCAGTTGAGCCGAGTTGAGCTGAGGTGACATGAGGTCAGGTGAGCTGGTTCTAAATGGGGCGGGATCCGCCTAGTTTGGCAGTGTACGTTCACAACAGTTTTTACATTTTCACAGGAACCGGGCGGAATTGGTGCAAACTGATGTAAATTCGGTGTAACTCGTGTGGTACACATACAACCACATACCAACACACATTGCAGACAACCTTGCCTAGATGCAATGCAAAAATGCACAATTTTACACAATTTTACACAGCTTTTACACAGCTGTCACACCAATTTGCCCCAGTTTTTACAGAGCTTTGCACAATATGGGGTCCAGGGTGCGAAACCTGTGTTGGACTCCGTAAAGACCCAGCCTCGTTGAGGTCATGGTATGGACGTGAGAGGATGCTACACAGATAGAATGGGCCGGGATGAAGCGTGTGAGCCAGGTAGGCAGTGTGAGGCTGGATTTGCGTCTGTGGCACCGACCCCAAAACATTGCCTTGGGTGACTTCCAGTGAAGGCTTGGGTATATGCACCAACACCACGGGCCTGGGGTTGACAGCGTGTGTCCGCCGACACTGTCAGCCATGACTCCTCCTTTGCAGCCCGGATGCCCCCAAGGCCCCCTTCCCTGTTGACGAAGACGAGACGGATCGCGGCACGCCCGTGTCGCCCCTATCGCCAGTGTCGCCGCTATCGTCATTCGCCTGCTTCGACAACGGCGTCCGCAAGACCCAATCCATGAAGAACCTGTCCCGTGTGTCTAAAGGCGGCCCAAAGCGCAGCTGCATGCGACGAAGGGCGTCACAAGGCCAGCTCAAATCGGTGTCCTGGCATGACTCGGTGCCTCAGCACGTCGGACCTCAGCGCAGGCGACCACAGCAGGGCACGTCTGTGTGGCAGCGCGATGCTCAGCCGTTGGAGCAACGGCGTCCCTGTCCACAGGATCCCGAGTTCCCCCGGCAATTCTCATCCGTGTGCCTGGTGCCTGAGGCGGACGATCCACTGGATACCGAACGCACCTCCTCCAGGTCCAGCCCCGCCCTCCGTAAACGATGTCTGGGCCTCCTCGAACCCACGGCTGCCCGTTGTGGGTGTGGCCGCCGCGTCGAAGTGTCGGGGGATCGGGGCTGCCGAACGGGAGCGGGCAACAGCGTGGCACAGCCCCTCTGAGCGAAGGCGGTCGGGTGGAATGCGGGAGGCGCGAGTGGTCGGGACCCCGGGCGGGACGGGAGGGGAGGCGACGGCCCGGAGCCGAGGGAGCGGGCGAGGGACGGGAGGGTGGCACCCACGCCACGGGGTTGTGGTGGACAGACCGTGTCCGCCGGTTGGTGGGAACTCCCTTCGGGTGCTCTGGATTGATTCCATTGCGGGGGTGAGGGTGGTCATGGGAAGGGTCTCGGACGCTGGGGCGGGGGGCTCCTGAGAAATCGGATATCATGAGACGGTTTGCCCCCCATCCCGCCATCCCAATGAATTCTGCAGGCAAGCCCCTCCGACACAAGAGAAGCAAGGATGACCGGGGCTTGCAGACCCTGGAAGCGGTCCAAGGCGGCAATGGTTAGGAGCATGGAGTACTGCCTATTCAGGCCCCCCTGTACGTAGTCCACGCAGTGCTTGAGCCACATCATTTGTGCAGTGTGTGCTCACCGCTGCCACACCCCCTGACACCATATGTAGGCTCACTGCCTCCCTGTTCCTGGTATTCCACGCCCACTCGGCTGTCCTCTGTACTCCGCTGTCTTTTGTCGGCCTTCAGTCTCTGTGCCTCATGCACACTGGGAAGCCTACGGGCGTGGCAATCCCCCACTGCATAACCTGGTTTCAGACTCAGCTAATCCTCACGATATGCCAGACCCGCTACCACAGTCATTTGTGGGATCATCGTAGCACTGGACAGCTCTGAACATTGATTCCAAGAGATTGTCTTGAGTGCCGCACAGTGGGCAGGCTACGCCAGCTCATCTTGGTCTGGACCAGAAAACAATTCATGAGAGGGTTTGCAAGCCCGCCCACCCCCTTTAAAACTTCTCCTTGCCCGGGGGGGGGGGTTTCAGGCGCAAATCCTCCTTTTTTCCTGAATAATGCCCACGGTGACCAATTTTTTCATCTCTGATTAGGGTTCTTCCAACAACTCTGACGGTAATGCCCTCAGGGGCTGGGGAAGGGTCAAATTTTCCTTCCCCTCACGTTGCTATTCCGCACTGTCCAGTATTTCCCGTTGTCGTTGCAGATCATCTCCGGAGTGTGGCACTGAGAGTCCTGACTCCTCTCCTTGGGCCTGGGAGGCTCACAAAGGGCCCCGCCTGCGGACTGGCGCAGACGATATGGACCACGGCATACCCGTGTCGAGGTCGGTGGACGCGTGCTTAAGTGCCTTCCAGTGGTGCGCCGGTTCCGCGGACGACATCGACATGAAGAGGGACGTCCGCACGAGCGAAACCGGGAAGGGCCTGGCCAACTGCTACGCTCTCGCAAGCGACGCGTCGGGGGACGCTCACATATGTGTGTGGCGGCGCTCCGAGGACCCGGAGGACCCGGAGACTGGCGAACCGTTGGCCCACGAGTACCCTCTGATCCAGGGCCCCAGAGCTCTCCTGCTGTCCCACAAAGAGCGAATGAGTGCCCGCGACGAGGCCGAGGCCCCTCAAGCGCGGACGAGCCCCTGTATCGAGCTCGAGTTCCCCCGGCAATTCTCCGTGTACGTGGCGCCTGAAGCGGACGGTCCATGGGATGCGGAATGCACTTCTTGGAGGTCCAGCCACCCACCCCCTTGTCCTCCGCTCTCTACAGCAAAGAAGAAAGCTCTTCACTGATATATCCTCAGCCCCTTGCACTCCAATAAACAGAGCGAACAGATATGACATAGAGTTCACTGCCCCTAATGTCCCGAACCCCCCACCACCCTATTAACATCACGTCCGTGATATTATATTGACGCGTGATATTATTTTGACGCATGATATTATATTGACGCGTGATATTATTTTGATATGCGTGATGAAATTCTGACAGGTGCCTGTCGCACAGTATTTTGCAAACTCTCATGGCATCCAGTGCGTTTAAAAAGGAATCCAACTTGTTGGCTGAAGCACGGGACCATGATGAACTATTTTTAATGATGCTTATGAGGCAGCAACAGACAACGAAGAATCAGAAGTGTCAGGAAATTCATCCAAATTGAACAATGGCGTCAACTCAGCCCGCAAATCTCCACAGTGCATGTACCTACAGTGCTCACGTTGGGGGTGCCTGATGTTATTTCAGGTGGACAAAATAACATCATGCGTGCGTGATATTATTTTGACGCGTGATATTAATCGTGGCAAAGGCCGATTATAGTCCCGGACGCTGTGAGACGCTGGCGTAGCCGTCCCCCCCCCTCCCCCCGCCCACCCCTTGGCGTCGCGGCGCGACGGAAGGACTGGAGCCCCGAGGTCCGGTATCTTCCCCCTCCGCCCGCCCATGGTCCCGGCTCGGGACCCCAGAGCGCCCTGTGGACGCCGAATCCGCGCCCGACCTCTGCGAGGCCCGTGATATTAATGGGGGGTACAAAGGCATTCTGGTTGATCCCGCGCACCGAGACAGGCACAGGGGACCTCGATTCAGCGAAGTCATTCATCAGTAGCCCCCCCGCCCCCGGTGGACTCCCCAGGCCACCCGCGGCGGTATGAATAGTGTAGTGGACAGGGCCTGCAAAGCCGAGGTCTGCAGACCAGTCACCACAGAAGTCAGAGCACGGACCCAAGTGGCGAAGGTGCCGCGATGCATAGGAACAGCCGTGCCAAGAGGCATGCGATGTAGCCACGTCAAAAGGGCTGTCGGATAGGGACTGTGGACCCGACCCTCCCACCCCCACCCGCCCCTGTGCCCTGTGCCCCGTTCTTTTCCTGCGTTTGTTCTTTCAGCCACCCCCCCCCCCCACCCCTCGCACCCTGTTTCGGGTTTGCCCCCCCACCACCATCGGCCAACCGCCAACGACCGTCGGTTAGCCGCCTTCCGCCATCGCCTGTCGCTTGTCAGCCAATCTGCAGGCCACAAACACTGCGGACGCCCCCTGCCTTCTCCTGGGGTCGTCTGCAGGGCACATCTGCCTCGGTCGCGCAGGGCCCACGGAAGCCGTGGGGAGGCCGTGGTACGGGAATGCGGTGGGGCTCCCGAATGAGGTGGTTCTCTCTGTTTTCCCCCTTCTTTTTGGTTTCCCCGACTGACAGCCTGAGGTCTTGGGTGGCAGGATTGCCGTTAACTGACGGCAATTGAAGCTCAACCGACGGCAGTTGATGGGCAACCGACGCCGGTCGGCCGGTGACTGACAGCAGTTCCTAACCGGCCGGTGCTCTGTTGAGGCCCAGGCACGCTGGTCCCACGGGGGTTTTCCTTTTCTCTGTGTTGCACGAAGGACATCCCCAATGTACCGGCATCCAACCGCTTGGCTGTACTAATGGTCTGTCTTAATCCCAGTTTGGTACATGATCCAACTGAGGCCCCTTGGCCCGAGGTCACGCATGAGCCAACAGAAGAAATTTAATAATCGGGCCTCCTACACAGCCGTTGTGTCTGGTGTGGTTGATTCAATCTATTGAAGTACTGAGAGTCTGGCTGCCAGACGTAAGCGTAAGTGGGCAATAATGTTTCACAGCCTTCACCGCGTTGGGTAGGGTATTGTGGAGGTGAGCTGAGGTGAGGTGACGAGAGGTGAGGAGAGGTTAAGTGCGGGTAAAGGCGTGGAGTGAACGTGAGGGGACGGCACATGAGAACCCAAGATGGAGTGACTGAGTGAGCAAGCGGGGGGGGCAGTGCCAGTGTTGACGTGTATGTGTGTGCCATGTGCTGCCAGTCTCAAATTGTGTGTGCCACGGAAGGTTGGCGGGAACCGGGCATGGGCGCAGGGTTCCAATGAATGAGCAGAACAGATCCCAACACATTGTCTTGGTTGACTCCTTCCCCCACCCCCGTGTCGAGAAAACGCGTTGCTGACAATCCTTGAGACTACGTGCAGTGGCAAATGTTGAGGGTGTGAAGCCCAGGGTGACCACCATCATTGGAATTGTGGCCAAGGGTGAGACATGGATAACACTTCTATCCGCGGCTGCACGGCGGTTTGGACAGTGTATTCAGAATGAATCCCGAACTGAATACGACAATCGCAGGGCTTGATGGTGTCCAAAATTGAGGACACGTAAGGCTAGTGGAAAATTTATCACAAATGCAGAGAAAATAGGGTAAACTAGGGAAAAGACAATGCCAGTGAAGTTCAGGGAAAACATGGGGAAACATCTATCAGTATCGTGTCTGCTCAAGTTGATGTATTGTGGATTATTATGTGGGTTTATTGTTTTGCCCCTTGTTACTATCTTGCTACTTGTCTTGCGAATAGTGTCCAATTTTCAGCAACATGAAAATTTTTGGTATGTCGAAGCTCAAGGCAACCAAGGGGACTTCAAAATCATCCACTGACATTGGGATTGCTGCGGGACAAATTGGTGGCAGAGGCAGGAAATATTATCCTTCAAACAATGTATGGGATGTCAGGGGCAAGACTGTACAGGAATCTGGGTTTGAGTCCCTTGCAAAGGAGGTTCAGATAGAGCGCATGCAATGGCGCACGACGCGCTGGCAGGAGTATGCCTCGTGACGTTTCAACACCGCTGGCTGCACCAGGACCAGTTCTTGGGGCACAGGAGGCAACGGAAAAACAGTGAACACTTCCTTGCTGAAGGTATTGCAAGTTGGGCTCCCCATTGTACAATGTGGTCCATGGCATTTTTGTCTTGCTCCGAAATGAATTGCCCCGTGCAATCCCCCATCACGCAATCATCATACATCAGTGGTTCGTCTCTCAATGATTTTGGGTGAGTCCCCCGCTTGCCCCCATTTCTCGCTGCCCCCTAGCCCCACCCCTGTTTTTTCCGATTTCTCCTTGTCTCCCGCTGTTATCCCCTGTATTGCCCTGTTTCCCCAGTTTTCCCGCCCATGTGGCCACCAAAATTTCCTCGGCAAGGACGGACATCATTAAGGGATGCCAGTGGTGACTCAAGCCATGGCGCTGTAGTGAAGAGAATGCGTGTCCGCCAGCTTGAGAGAATTTCTGCGCCGATTGGCTGTTGTTGCTGCAGGTTGTGCCTGGAGCGGGGAAGCGACGATGCAGACAACGGTACTCTGAGTTTTGACTCCTCCCTTTGCGGCTCGGATGCCCGCAAGGCCTCTAATACGGGTAGTGACGAACTGGGTATCGGCGAAGACGATACGAACCGCGGCATGCCCGTGTCGCCCCTATCGCCAGTCGCCTGCTTCAGCAATGGTGTCTACAAAAGCCAATCCCTGAAGAACCTGTCCGATATGTTAGGCACCCCAAAGCGCAGCTGCATGCAACGAAGGGCGCCTTTGGGCCCGCCCAAATCGGTGTCTTTCGAGGACTTAGCGTCTCAGCACAGGGGGTCCCAGCACGGCGGACCTCAAGGCATGGGGCCTCGGCGCAGGGGACCTCAGCAGGGCGCGTCTGTGTGGCAGTGCGATGACGACCCGTCTGCCACAGCCCACGACGACCCCCCAACGGTCGTCGGGTGCAAACCAGAGACCACAGCCAAACCGAAGCTCAATTTTGGAATGTCAAGGCTGTTCAAATTCCGAGTCGGCCTGAGAAATGGTGATGCCACGAGCCAGCCCTCTGTTGAATAGATGTTGTGATTTGGGCACACAACATCCACCCGCTGATGATCTGCCATGCAAGGCCGCAACAGCGTCCATGCCTCACAGCGAGGTGCTTCCCGGTCTTCTCTGCTGCGCCACCTTTGGCAGGGGGAGGGGGAGGGGCAGAGTCTGCCTCCCTGGCCCTGGCCCTGGCCCTGGCCCCAGCCCCGGCTCCCCTCGCCGTTCCTCCGGCCGGGCCCCCGCGCTCTGGGGCGCTGGCAAACCCTTAAGCCCACCCATAAGCCCACCCATAAGCCCACCCATTAGCCCACTCGCACCCACCCGCTGGGCCTCCCATGGGGGGGGGGCATCATCACTGAGGCGTCATCCCTCCCACTCCACTGAGGCAAAGAGCCGCCAACACTTGCTACCCGAACTCCCTGAATATCTCTGTTGGATACTCCGTCTTGTGGATGGTTTGTATGCCAAATTTCCCCGAATAAACATCTGACGGCAAACCAGCAACATTTGATACCAAGTTGCTCTTGCAGCTGCAAATTTCATGCATACAAATCGCTAAGCAACACCCCCCCCCCCCCTTTCCTCAGGCTGTCGTCGCGTCCACGCCCTGCGCTGCACTCACCGGGCACTGTTTACGTGCCCCAGGCCTGAACTGCAGGGACGCTAGTTGCGAAAGCGTTTCCCCACTTGTCCGCGCCTGCATTCCCCTCCTCCCGTTCCGGGAAGAGTTCCGTGTTCCCAGTTGGGGTCACACCTTCCTTTTAGTTGCTGTGTAGTTGGAGCCATGTGGACACCAGACCACACAATTCTTGCACAACCGAGAGACTGAGCAAAGGTACCACCAACCTTCGACGGTTGGTGTTCAACCGCTTTGTCAGCAGTTGTCATGGCATTTCGTGATAATATGCACCCACTGCTTTGCATTGTCATTTGCATTGTTGTTTCGGGCCCCTTCAAAGGGTTGTCAACCCTTCCGAGAATATTCGTTCTCAACATGAGGTCGGTCTACCACCTTTAGTGAATTGGACTCCGCAGTGATAAATTTGTCTCAATATTTGATGCTTCCACGAACAACTCTCTCCACCTCAGTGTAGGCCTCTTTCTTCGATATGATACTGCTTTCCTTCTGATGAGCAAGCTCCGGCAGCGTATCATGGCTTGACCCAAAAAACATAATTTGATGCTTCCACAAAGGGAAAATCGTGAAGTGCCTTCAAAGAAAATTGTGAGCCTTCGTCCCCCTGCCCCTTCTCCCCTCCCCCATACCTCTCCTCGGATGAAAGTGCCTATGGCCGGGGCATTCAGTCAATGAGAACCGACCATTGCTCTCTCATACATCCCCTCCCCCCGGAAACGCCCAGCACTAAACCTCACTTCCCCCCCCCCCCATACCCTGAGACCACCAGGCCCCTAACATGCAGCTCCCCCCTGACGGAGAGGGAATCTTAGTGCACCGGGTATGCCGGGCATTTTAGGGCGAATGCCCCCGACCAACACTATGCCGAGTGCTATCCAATAGTTTTCCACCCTAGGGACCCTGAGAAGACAGGGAGTACGTAGCCATTTTGATTCTTTGACATGGCAGACACCATATGTATGTTCACCCCCCCCCCCCCCTGTTCTTCATACGTCATGACCACCCAACCGTGTTTTACAATCTGCTGTCTTTTTCAGTCTACAGTCATTGTGCCTCATGCACACTGGGAAGCGTAAGAGGGTGCCGCCCGCGCACCGCTCGCACCGCGCACCCTGCGTCATTCAAATATTCCGGGTTTTGTGCCATGCTGGACAACATGGCCCCAGGACTTGGAACGGAGTGAGGGGGTGACGTGCAGTGCACATGCGCATCATCTTCTCACCCCCCCCCCCCCTTCTCTCTCTCTCTCTCTCTCTCTCTCTCTCTCTCTCTCTGTCTGTATGTCTGTCTCTTTGAAAATATGAACCTAGCTCTGATACCACAACGAAACGAAGGGGCAAACCACAGTCATTTGTGGGATGATCGTAGCACTGGATAACTCTGAACCTTGATCCCGAGAGGTTGTCTCGAGTACCATATGTGAGCAGGCTACTCCAGCTCATCTTGGTCTGGAACAAGAAAACCCTGTCACATTTTTGTGGCAAAGGGAATTCACAGATTTGGCCTTATGCCGTGTGCTCTGGTTGTGGGGGAGGGTTTTGGCGTTGATTTTGGTCAGTCTGGGGCCTTCTCTTCGGGAGGCCTCTTCGGGAAGCCGGGGCAAAGGCCGGGATGCTTGCCTCAAAAGTAGCATGCTGAGCGCACGCCGGGCGAACACTCCCTCAAAAACCGCCAGGCGACACATTTACCTTCTCCTCCGAGCACCAGGTTCAGTTTCCCTCCGGGCCCCACAACGATTGCGTGCCGCAGACTATTCGCCTGAACGACAGGTGGGGCACAGCCATTCACTGTGAGTGCGCGTCCGCGGTTACTCTGCCCGGTGCACTTTCTGTCAACGTGTCGGATTCATTGCCGTTTTGCCTGAACGCTGTGTCTCCGCACACTCGCCAGGTAGAGGATCGCTACCCAATGGAAAAAAAGCTTTCCCGAGCCTTCTCAATCGATTTCTAACACAATGTTGTTCCCCCCCGCATCACCGTTGCCGAACATTCAGGTCTTCTGATCGTGCGTCGTACCATGGGTGGTGTCCAACTGCAGCCCTTGACACCCGCCCACTTCAAAATGACCGAAATATTTTGAAGGCTCGGTTCCAATTTCGCACCGAAGGCGCCGCCGGAAAATTCTTTTAGCAGATGGTGAGGGGTAAAATTTCGTAGTTACTCCATGTGTTTACAATCAAAATGCTCCGAATTTCATGGGGAATCCAAATATTTATGAAAACATGAGAAAATTTTCTGTCCCCTGACCCCCCGCCCCCTTTTCACCCAGCCCCCTAACCCTGGCTGCTGGGACCAGACCCCCCAGGGGCTGAATTTTTATTTCAAAAATCCCACACACGTGTGTTCAAAATGATCAGTGCAACGAGGGGATCGTTTTGAGGTATTTATGTATGTTGGGTAAAGGTAAAGGTAAAGTGCTCGGGCGCTCACCGAACTCCAGCGTATCCGTGATCCCTACCTGGCCCTCGCAGCATCCCTTCCGGCTCGCGGGGTCACAGACACCCTAGCGCCTAGGACACTGCGTTCTAACCCCACCGGGATTCGAACCGAGCACCTCTAGTTTAGGTGTCACGTGCAGGACCGCTGAACTCCGCGACCTTCTCTTTATGTATGTTGGGGTACCGCCGGGGGCAGCCCCCCCCCCACCCCACCCTTTTCAAGGGGCCGAAACGTTTAGGGGGTGTCGCTGCCGCGACTGCACATGGGTACCCCCCGGCGTCGTACACAATGGCTGCGGGAACGGCATGCACTGATCTGCAATGATCATGCAACGCTTGGCAACAGCCTTACGTGCAGCCCGCCAAAGAAAGCGCCTGGAGAGCCCAGGCCTACTGCGCAAACCAAAATTCTTGCACAACTGAGAGACTGAGCCAATGAGCAAATGCACATGTGTGCGCAGGCCCCCCTGCCCCCGCACCTGCAGGGTGTGCATACTTTCGGACGGACTGCGGCAGTAGGGACGTCAAGATTGACCTGGCATTGTATCAGGGGATTCCCCAAGGGACAGGGTTTTCCCCCACTTCCCACTTCGCCGAAGTGCGGGACCGCATCCGGCGGTGAATGGCCAAGCCCTAACGATTCACCACCGGCGGTTCCTTGCCCAGTGCGGCTGGTCGACCACCAAACGCCGATGGTTACCCCCCGTGTCTGACGGTTGATGGTCAACCGATTTGTTGGCGGTTGTCTCAGGGGATTCATGATAAAATGGTGATTGCTCTGCTGCTTTGCGTTCTGTTTTTTGTTATGCCGCTTGTCGTCAGCAGCGGTCTCAGGAAGCCAAGCACAGGAAGCGCAGACCTGCAGACCCGGGACGTGTGACGTGTGACGAGGGGGGGGGGGGCTGGCAAGGGGGACCCCCCCCCTCCCCCCGGTTATTGAGGACCCTGCCCCGCCCCTCCCCACGAAAACAAAAGAGTCGTGGACTGCAGAGCAGTCGCATGAGGGAAAGTCCTGTTTTGCATTGTGACGAGTCCAGAATGATTGTCTCAATCAGTGTGTGAGGGTGTCATCCTCAGCGTTCGCCTCAGGTGTGGCGGCACTGGCGTACTGCCGCTGGGCCTTCCTTGATCAGGACCTGTAGTCTCTGGGCCCCTGCCTTTGCACAGTGGCAGGCCCTTGCAGATACATGGGGGCTTTCGGTGTGGCACAGTTGTGCCACGCCAAAGGCTCCTGGCGACCCGGCAGCTGCAAGTGCTGCGGCCAGCCCTGGCGCAGGGGAGGGGCGGACGAGCCATGAAGGCTTCGCAGAGCCCCCCCCCCCCCCCCCTTTTTCGACAGCGACGTTTTTCCACCGTTTGAAGTGCGGAGTCTTCGCCGCATGGCTGGGCTGTACAGAGTGGCGCAAATTCATACCGAGATGGCCCAGATTGGTAACCAAGATGGGCCAGGATGGAACGGGGCGTCTGTGCGCAAACCTGCAAAGCACTGCATCCTCCCGGATCCTCCCCGCATCCTCCCCGGTCCTCCCCGCATCCTCCCCGATCCTCCCCGCATCCTCCCCGATCCTCCCGCATCCTTCCCGGTCCTCCCCGCATCCTCCCGCATCCTCCCCGCATCCTCCCCGCATCCTCCCCGATCCTCCCCGCATCCTCCCCGCATCCTCCCCCATGAGAAATGGCGTAATGTTCTGAAAATTGTAAAAGCGGAGGGCGCGCCCCTGATGCGCCGTTGATGTTCGTGGTTGTGTGGGTCTGTTTGTGGCTGTCTTGGGGGGGGCACCACTGATTTGGTCACTGAAGGGCCTGCATTGCAGCAGCGCCACCTGTGCCCCCCTCTACTCCGGCCACTGCGACTCCCGCTCAGGCCCATGCGGATGACGAGTGGGCGGCACGGTGCAACGCAGACTGCGGGCCGATGTGCGTTCGCCAGCCTGCAGCTGGGCCTCTCTGTATCTGCACATCAAGAATTTCTGTGTGTCGCTGTCCCGGAATAGTTGTTTCTGTCATTTTCAGTGCTTTTCCCCTTGTTCTCGCTAGGTGTCCGACAACAAACACAGACTTCCCCCAGATTCTCCGAACTTTCAGCGATTTGTAGCACCAGTTAGGTCAAATTTGTCAATCCATTTCTAACCCTTTGTCTGTGTGTGTGTGGGTTTCTGTCGGTTTATTCCTTGCGTTCCGCATGTTTCGTGGCTAATTCCTGTGTGCAGTTATGTGCAATTTCTCTGTATCTGCATATCAAGAATTTCTGCGTGTCGCTGTCCCGGAATAGTTGTTTCTGTCATTTTCAGTGCTTTTCCCCTTGTTCTTGCTAGGTGTCCGACAACAAACACAGACTTCCCCCAGATTCTCCGAACTTTCAGCGATTTGTAGCACCAGTTAGGTCAAATTTGTCAATCCATTTCTAACCCTTTGTCTGTGTGTGTGTGGATTTCTGTCGGTTTATTCCTTGCGTTCCGCATGTTTCGTGGCTAATTCCTGTGTGCAGTTACGTGCAATTTTTCGCACACAAATTCGATCTCTTCCAAGGCATGGGAGCATAGGGAGAGCAGCAGGCTTCCCTTTGCCCCTTTTCAGGCTCGCTATTGCATAGAGATTATAACATTCTCGTCCTCCTTGGTGAGACCACGTAAAAAAATTCACTCAAGGACAAAATGAGGTTGGCTGAAGGATCCGAATTCGGGGGCCCATGAGTTTTTTTTTTTCAAAATTCTGCATGCAACCTCCTTTTCCCCGCCCAGAAGGGGGGAACGGTCATGATGTGACGGTTCTCCCACTGGTGCACCACAAAACTGTACCATAGTATCACAGTGTAGATCTGCTTCGCCGCCTTGTAAAAAACTTCTTCGGCGCCTTTGGCGCCAAGTATTTTCTATGCTTTTTGGGCCAAGTAGGTGATGTACAATGGCAGCCTCGGCTCAGAAAAGGGGCACCCCAATGGACCACTTAGCGGCAACGTTCATACCCTGCCCCCCCTCCCCCCCTTGAAATCCAGCCCCCCCTGGGGGGGAACAGTCAGACAATCATAGCACTGGACTGCTCTGGTTCCTGATTCTGAGAACTCTTTTCAGTACCGTCTGGTAAGAGGGCTTTGCCAGCTTGCCCAGGTCTGAACCAAAAAAAAAAGCTATCATACCCCCCCCCCCTGCGAGAACAACGGCCTGTGAAAACCCAGGTTTCCCCAGAAACCCCAGTTTGGCACCACTGCCTCTCTTATCCACAGTGTGCAGTATATTCTCCAACCGTTGGCAGGTTGGCCCACCTGCGGCTCATTTATCCCTCCTTCATGCCGCGGGTGTGGAATGCCGCCTCAGCGCGCCTGAACCCTGCATGCGGTGTTTTATATTTCCTTCCCTGTTTTGCTCCAGACATGCTCCAGGTTCCCATGGCGGCCAGGCCGCCAGCTGTGTGCGGCCGGTGGTGACAGGGTGTGACAGGGCGGGGCCGCGCGCTCCCGCCTGTCAGATGGTTGTTCGACTTATACTGTGCCCGTGTCTTGAGGGCAGGGAGGATCATGAGAACCAGCCAAACCCAGGTTTCCCCAGAAACCCCAGTTTGGCACCACTGCCTCTCTTATCCACAGTGTGCAGTATATTCTGTACCCACCCACCCACCCCCGAACCCGCACCCTCTCAATAGGATCTACTTACAGTGCACTCGCACACCGGGGCCGCGCGCTCCCGCCCGTCAGATGGTTGTTCGACTTATACTGTGCCCGTGTCTTGAGGGCAGGGAGGATCATGAGAACCAGCCAAACAATGTGAGGTGTTGGGTCCACAATATTTGGAACCATGGAATTTTGCGGTTGTATTTGTGAGGATCAAAAAAAAGTTTATTCGGGGCTGGGGGGTGGTATTTGAATGATGCTGATTACCGTCCTGCCACGTGTTCCGTCCCTTTGATTCGTTACTTTGATGCACCTCCATAGACCCCCCCTCCCTCCCTACCCCCCCCCCCCATGCCAATGGACCCCCCATGCCAAAGGCCCCCCCCTCTCGAAAGAAGAAACATGGCCCCCCCTCAGATTTTTTCACGAAATCGCACATGAATTGCCCTTTTTTGCCTAGTATCCTGAGTGTGACATTCTGTGTCTCATGCCTAATTCTCCACCTTGCTTTGCTCTCACAGAATTTGACTATTGCTGTGCCCCAAAGCAGATAAAGGGGCTAGTTCGGGTCTTTTGATTGTTGCAGTCCTAAATATTAGAATTTGCCTGGTGCTGTGCCCCAAAGCAGATAAAGGGGCTAGTTCGGGTCTTTTGATTGTTGCAGTCCTAAATATTAGAATTTGCCTGGTGCTGTGCCCCAAAGCAGATAAAGGGGCTAGTTCGGGTCTTTTGATTGTTGCAGTCCTAAATACACAGATACAGACACACACACAAACACAACACAGACACAACACAGACAGATAGACAGACAGACAGACAGATTTCAGCATGCAGACAGATTTCAGCATGCGTTGCTCAGGTCAAAGTGCCGTGATTCATTCCGTCAGTCTGCCAATTGCAGTTGCATGTAATTTATGTCTATTTCACTACCATGCATTGGTATCCTCTGCAGGCACAGATCCAGGTTTGCCTTTTCGGCCACACGATATATCGGGTGACTGCGCCCTGCAGCACTGATGCAGAGACCGGGTTGTGAACCTGAGAGCCTTATCGCTACTCAGTGCAAGCCTGTTGCAAAAAAAAGAAAAGAAAAATGGTGTAAAAGCATGAAAAAATTGCAAAAGGTGGCTTACGTGAGCTCCACAACCACCACAAAGATGCAAGAGGTACCAAGCATGGGTCCTCACCACGTTTACACCAATGGCACACGCTAGAAAATGCATACACAAAGAATTTTTTTTTGATTTTTTTACGAGAACTCGAGTCAATGGACCCCCCGTGCGCGTGTCAATGGACCCCCCCCTTCGAAAGAAGAAACATGGCCCCCCTTGCCAATGGCCCCCCCCTCTTGAAATAAGAAACATGGCCCGGGCCATTGACACGGGGGGGGGGGGGTGGTAGTGATGTGTGATGGTCATATGGCACATGCACCTTTCTCAGACAGCGGCGCCATAGCCAACCTCTAAGGCCAGAGGAGTGCCGAGGATGACTGTTCAGCCACCAGTATGATGGTTCACTTGACAATGTTCCTACATTGTCATGCATGGATGACTTTTAGTCTGTAGTTATGGGTGAAACCTCAACAAAGGTGAAGCCCACCATACATAGTGGAATGCAGCTTTATTGAAGAACACACATCATTCGCTTAAAGGCTGAAAGTGCCTACTGCAGGGGGCATTCAGTCAATGAGAACCGGGCATTGCTCTCTCAAAGCGCTTGTGCCACACGTTGGCCTGTGCAGCAGAGGCTGCGGGGCTGCTGGGCCCTCCGATGCCCTGTGTCCTGCGCTCTGTACCTCTGTACCCGACCACTGTGGGATCATCGTGGCATTGGACAGCTCTGAACCTTGATTCCGGGAGGTTATCTCGAGTACTGTAAAGTGAGCAGGCTGCGCCAGCTCATCTTGGTCTGAGCCAAAAAAGAAAAAAAGAAAAAGGGCTCCCCAATGGACCACTTCTCCTTCAGCAGCTGAACGGCCGCATTTGTATCCTGCCCCCCACCCCCCGAAATCTCCCCCTCCTTGCAATCCCCCCACCCCCCCCTGCGGGGGGGAACGGTCAGACCATCGTAGCACTGGACTGCTCTGGTTCCTGATTCCGAGAACTGTCTCCAGTACCGTCTGGTAAGAGGGCTTTGCCAGCTTGCTCAGATCTGAACATAAAAAAGTTCATCCTCACTAAGTCTTATGTCTGCTACCCCCCCCCCCCCCCCGTGCCCAGGAACCGCCTTGCGCAAGAACCGCCCCCTGGTTCTGCGGTCGAATTCTCGCACCACTTTTTTTTACCACGGTATTGGGTTTTCCATGATTCTGGTGGATGCAGGACAGCTATTCAGGTGTGCAGGACAACATTGTGTTGCTATGGGTCCCCCCATCAGGGGGGACCCCATCACTCAGTCACAGGCGCACATACCCCTTAAAGCCCTCCGACCTGCTCTCGACCCCTTCCCCAAAGCAACCAGCCCCTGACAAGGAAACAAACAAAAGTCAGTTAAACACAGGGGGCCACTGACAGCACCTCTTTGCAAATTTTATTTTTTCATTTTTGGCGAATCATCATTTCTTAGTTAAACAGGTGCTGTCTGATGGCTAGGTGCCTGGGCAGGCAGAGGGCGTGGATGCCCCAGCGCAACACGAGGCTGCCCACAGTTGTGAGCAAGAACCAACCCCTGGTTCCGCGGTCAAACATTGCTGGTTCCTGGGCACGGGGGGCGGGGGGGAGGGTACCACATAGCTTTGTGGGACAATCATCGCCTTGGACAGCTCTGATCCTTGATTCCGAGAGATCTCTTGAATGCCTTCTGGTGAGCAGGCTTCTCCAGCTTGCACCCCTTGCGCAGACACTGGCTTGTCCAAGCATGCAGCGAGCATTGAACCGCTGTTTTCAGGATTTTTTGGGACCGCTTTTTTTTGTGGTGCTGTTTTTTGTGGTTCTGCATGCAGGACTGGGCATTTGTGACGTGCTTGCAAAGGGAAAGAGAGGCTCATTCATGTCTGTGATTACGCATTCTGTCCATAAGAATATGGTATCACACATAGCAACCCCAGCTGTTTGTTTTGATGGGATCTTCAGCCATGGCTAACATTGCTATTCCCAGCACGGCTGACACGTCCATTTGGACATTTGGACCTTGCAGATGACAGCTTTGTGCCAAAGAATAGGAAGCCCAAACCCGTGCCCCAACCTGCTACGAAACCTGCTCAAAAGCCACCCGTGAAGGGCAAGCATGTCCAATTGGTTAGGATAAGGTAGAAGGTTGGAAAGGGTTTCTATTCCACGCCACCTGATGCCCCTAACAGCCAATGAGGACAGGCAGAAATTGTGGGATCTTGCATGTGCATTGTACCATGCTTTGCACAAGGTTTGATGTACATGTACATGTGCCTTGCTGTCGTGTGTGTCGCGTGCAAGCACTGGCTTGTCCAAGCCTGGGGTGGGCGTTGGACCGCTGTTTTGCCTAGACTTTTTTTGGGGGGGACTTAAGCGCAGTGCGTGTGCAATGTGTGCGTAGTGCGACAATTTGGGCATCTTGCCGAACTAGTACCCACACTACTAGGTACTAGGTACTAGGGGCATCATTGTTGTTTGATGACACATATTTTGGTGCTTCTTTTGCACCAAATGTGGCATTTTTTTTGGTTTTCACCCATTCCCCCCCCCCCATTTTCACCTATTTTTGCCGCATGTTCTACTTTCTAGGTTGATTTCTCCCCACCATGGCAGCCCTCAATGTGGGCACTCTGCATCAGCCTCTGTTGGTTTATAACCTGCATCGGATGCAATTGTCAAGGCAAAGATCAACATGCAGGTGACAAACGTACAAATGAACATCAACCACTAGACAAAGAGCAGCTCGATGATTGGAGGATGCATGGTGGGTAAATGTGCATCGTGTGTAGTCTTACTTGAATCGTGTTGTTGCCGAGATTCCGAGTGACAAGAGACTCTTTGAGGATGCTCAAGGAAGCCCACTGCCGCCCCCAACCAAGGGGTGGAATAGGACAGTAGCGCACCTGGAGGGGTCATTGGCCCACTCTCATTGTGACGGGGGCATGTCCTCCATCTCTGCCCAAGTGGAGAAAAGGGAATGTATCATAATGGACCGCCCAGATCGCACCATTGCCCGCATCATTGTCCCCCCGGTGTGGCATGGGTAGAGAGACTTTCCTTTGTCCCCTGTGACATTGGCGGGTGTTCTTCTTTGGGATCCTAAAGGCTTCAAAGATTCAAGGGACATCATTTCATGGCATCTGATGGGATGGGAAGGCGGTGCACAAGGGGTATGATGGCCTAGAAACCAAAAAATATTTTCTTGGGCCCATTTTCCTTGACGGCTAGCGGACCGGGGTAACCACTGTGTTCCAATACATAGGACTGCCTAGATTCAACAAGTTTATTCCATCCAAGAAGTCAGATGAGGAGCTAAAAGATGCTTAAAATGCTAGAGCATTGTCGGTTTTCTATCTACATATGGTGTTTTTGCCCTGTGGACGTATGCTTCCCTGGTGGTGGATGGTTTTTAGGGTGGTCATGGGAAAGCTTACTACTTACTACCGGGCACTGGGCATGCTGTGCAGAAACGCACCCTTTGTGTGTTGAACCCTGCACAATTTATGAATTTGCTTTGCAACAATGGGCGGGGAGAAAATTGGGTTGAGGGGGGGAAAGGACTTTTGAGCCAATTTTCCAACCCCTTCCCCCTTGGCGTGGGCTCTCAAGTCGGTCCCTTGACTATGCCTTGTGGGCGGGCCCTACCTAGTGCCTTTGGTGGTGGTACTTTTGTTTAAGGGCACAAGGACCCCCAGTCTCTTCCAGCTACATGGAGCACCCCACCTTGGCCTCCCATTGGCACACAAAGATTTACATATTGTTAATCACGGCCGCCGTCAAAGTTGGAGTTAGAGCTAGAATCACAGCTAGAATCAAAGCTGGAGGAGGTGGTTGACCTCGATGTTGAAGTGCATGCTATGGAAGGAACATCATCACTGTCGGTGCCGCGTGACCTCACCTCACAGGTGTCATCCGCCACACATCAGGGCAAAGCCATGGACCATCAAGAATGCTGGTCAATGGCAAGACAAGACCTTTTTGGTGGTAGCCGCATCGTTCTGAGTGATTCCCCTCACCAATCACAATATTGCTGCCCTCTGACACGTCCCTACTATGACACACACAACAAAGTAGGTCATCATCATCATCATCATCATCAGGGGAGGCCCCATCATAAAGAACACATTCCTCCATGTCAACAGCTTCTTCACACAGCAAAAGTCAATCCTCTCGAATGTGGTTGATATGGTTGTGCACGTGTTGTACCAACTCTACCTTGGCACCTGAGGTGGCCAATCCATGCCCACCCATGACCGGCCACTCCCCAAAATGAGGCCTATTAACCGCTCCAAAATGGCGGAGGTATCATGCTAGCCAACAGCACTCATTCACCAGCAATTTTCAATGACCCTACGCAGAGAAAACAACAAATTTCACTCTTGGACTTGGGAGCCCACTTTCCACCCCCCCCCCCGCCTCCCGGGGATCGAAAGCCCCCCCCCCCCCCCTCCTTGGAGCAAATTTTTGGTCGCCATGCGACCCACATGAGAGCATAGAGAATACACTCACACAAAAAGGATTGTGCTCAGGGTTCCCTCAAAATTAGGCCACCCCAGCTGACCTAGCTCCAAACGGTCATCCCTTGTGCAAGCGCGGCCGCGGTCCCAAGGGGGAATCCTTGCACTGCGTGCGCACTGCGCGCCACTTTTAGATTTCCCTCCTTGAATATTGTCCCTCAAAGCAGACAACAAACTCAGACACGTGCTCCATCACTGGCCGCACCCAGTGAGCACCCAAACACAAAAAAAAATTTTGAGATCCAAAATTGAGAAAGAATGGGAAATCCGGTGATTTCCCTACTGTGAATCCCTGAACTAGATCCCCCTGTGAAGAACCCCCATATAGACCCCTTCCAAACATCCTCAAAATTAGGCCCTCACGGCTGACCTAGCTCCAATGGTTGCGTACTACCTTCCCATCCCATGAGATGCCATGAAATGATGTCCCTTGAATCTTTGAAGCCTTTAGGATCCCAAAGAAGAACACCCGCCAATGTCACAAGGGACAAAGGAAAGTCTTTCTACCCATGGAATCTCGGCAACAACACAATTCAAGTAAGACGACGCACAATGCACATTTACCCACCATGCGTCCTCAGATCATCGAGCTACTCTTCGTCTAATGTTTGATCTTCATTTGTATGCTTGTCATCTGCGGGGTTGCACTTAGCGTTGTGCGTGCGGAGTGCAACTATTTGGGCGTGTGGCCGTACTAGAAAACGATACTTTGTGGTGCTAGGGGCATCATTGTTGCTGCTAGCGTAGATTCTCATGCTTCTTCCACATTGGGGATATGGTTTTTTTGGATTTCACCCAACCCATTTCCACCCCTTTCACACTTTTTTGCTCCATCACATCCACTCTTTTCTAGGTTGAGTTCTCCTTGCCATGGGGACCTCGAGAAGGTAGGGTGATGTAGCCATTTTGATTTCTCCCCACCAGCGTGTTCAATCCATGAGGCAAGCAAAGTTGTTTCACATACACATAGTTGATAGCGACATTGAGCATCAATCCTTGTGTCGCCCTACCAGCAGCAACAACATTAGTAGCAGCAACAGTAGCAACAGCAGTAGCTTAGTAGTAGGCGGTCTTGCTTGTGGTGGTTCAGATGATGATGATCATGAGTACATGTTTGGTGGCTTTACAATAAGTGCCGGATTCCTCCTCATCTCATGACAGCCCAGAACCTCATTTTCCTACTATTTTTTACTTTCTATGCCGTGTGTTCCAGCTCTGTGGGAGGGCAATTTGGATGACCTAAATTTAGGGGCGTTTGGGAGGGGTGTGCTTGCGGCTCTTCGGGGGAAATCTAGTCTAGCGCGCAGTGCAAGGATGCCCCGTGCATGTTGATCTTTACCTTGACAATAGCATCCGACGTAGGCTATAAATCGTGATGCAGAGTGCCCACATTGAGGGCTACCATGATGGGGAGAAATCAACCTAGAAAGTAGAATATGCGGCAAAAGTAGGTGAAAATGGAAAAAAAATGGGTGAAACCCCAAAAAATGCCATATTTGGTGCAAAAGAAGCACCAAAATACATGTCATCAAACAACAATGATGCCCCTAGTACGGGTTCTAGTACGGCAAGATGCCCAAATCGTCGGACTACGCGCACACCAAAATCGGGGTGACAGGGGTGGGGCAAGGTGCAGGACTCGCTCTCCCCATTACCCCGCCGCAGCCGGCTTGATAGGGCTATGTCATACCAAATCCACACTTGCAACCAGCCCTGTCACTTACCCATGACCAGCTACGAGTACTCTTGATGGACACTTGGTGGAACTTCGGTCACGAGTGAAAAAAAAATTAACAATGATTTTGCTCCCGGCTCGCGCAATCCTTTAGAATTATGCCGGAATGGCAAGGTTGTGGGAAAGTTCATTTGACGCAGCCATTACCATAACAGAGCCGCATGTACAGAGAGGCTGCATAGTGGGTCAAGACCAAAGACAACCACAAATTGTCAAATTTGCATGAACACTTCAAGGCGTTCCTTCACGACACCCACTGCCTAGAAGTATGCAGTTGCATCCAAGGTTTGGGCATGACCGACAGTGGCCGGCGCACGGCCAACAGTGATTGGCGCTCACTGAGGGTGCTGCCCGCGCGGTGCGATGTTGGAGGGTTATGCGCACAGGTTATGGCAATATCGAAGGGGAGCAGTGGACGCGGCGCGCGTGGGGCGGAAAATAGGCGGTCTAGCCTAACCAAGCACCCACAGTTACTGCTTTGGGGACCCTTTGTCTAGGGGTTATGTAGCCATTCTAGATTCCTCCCCGTGTTGGGTACACGGTTTGGAGGCATGTGTCTGAGTGCAATATTTGTCATCTCCAGTATTGCAATGATTGTTTTGGTACCCACAAATGTGGGGATGAATTGCTGGCACAAGCAGATTAGGTTGCTAGCTATATTATTTGTTCCCTTTCTTTTGGCACCCACACCCATGGGGATGGCTTACTAACACATGGCAAATTAATTCATTGAGTTGCCCTTTTGCTTGTGCAATGTTTGTGGAAAGGAGGGATGTTTACACAGGTCTTGTACCCAAGGGTTTGCTCTTCTGAGGGGAAATTTTGGGACGGGGTAAAAGCCAACCCATTCCGGGCAAACACGCCGTAAAAGTGGCACACGGCGTGGATACTCTCCCTAAATGTCGCCAACCAGTGCCACTGAATGCAACAATTGGGTGATGCCGTTTGTGTGTAGAGATAAGACACTTCATAGGGGCAGCCTTTGGCGGGGAATTGGGTATAATGGATGCATGCATATCAATAAATGTTTCACATTGCACTCGGTGATCTCCCTTTGCCTTAATAGCTCACATGTCAATTCATTCAAGCTGTTGGAGCCAGGCAGCGGTGTTTTCTACCTGCGAGGCATTACCAACCAGCGTTTGCGATTCGGTGAATTGCTCATGGCCTGAAGGCAACATATCACTATATTTGAAACGAAATCTGTCAATGTGTAATTCTACACATTTGTCTTACACATAGTGTAGGCACACCCCTTTTCTGGCGTTTAGCATCCACACCTCGTTGGGCCGCAAGAGCCGTGGCCCCTATTCTATCAACAGGCTACAGGATACAGCCTCCCTGGCAGGGGGTGTGGGCCACTGCAACCATCGATGATGAGGTGTTTTGGAGTGATAAGGCCGTTGTTGCATCCAAACCACTTCAGCAACCACTGCCTTCTTTTCACAACAGGTGTACATTGCACCAAACTGTTCCTTTTTTGACGCGCGCCGTGTGATGACGGCACCCTCACCAGCGACCGTGAAAGACTGTCTGACGCGCATTGTCTCGTGGGGAACTTTCATGCGTTGTGTGCCCGTCGTGTGGGTGAGGACCCTCCCCACGGCAGTGTCTATGGCTCCGCAGCTGTCCGCAAGCCTCTGTCTGTTTTTTGCTTGTTTTTCCCCAGTCTGTGAGGACTGCCCTTTTGAGGACTGGCTACGAGCGGGGCAACGGACGCCGATGTGGAAGCTTTGTGCCTGCCGCCCCTTTAGCACTCTATAGGGAGGGATGGATATGTGCACTCCAGTAGTGGTGGGTAATTGGCAGGTACTCGGATTCGAACCCAGTGTGATTGTTCCTTTGGAGCGGCAGTTAACCACCAACCGCTGGCAAACAGTGCCAACCGCTGGCAGTCAACCGCCAACCGCCAGCGATGACTGTTCTGAGTTTTGTTCAGCCCCGACTGCCACCAACCGCTGTCAGCAGAATGCTGCTTGTTATTTGGTATTGTTAAAGTTGTGCCTGCGAGTGGCTGTTAATGGCCGTTGTTGACGTGCCCAGCGCTGTTAGATGGCCACTGTGCCGTGTGACAGTCTGCGGTGAGGCGTCCCGGAACCGTGTTTTGTCCATTCCACAGGCGCTTGCATCCATTCTGGCACCGGATGCCGCCTCTGGGCGGCGGCGCCCGTAGTCGCCCACCGCCCCAGACCCGTTTGGGGGCGGAGCGCACGCGACCATGCGCCCCCCCCCCCCCCAGTACAGCCGTGCCGATGCCCTGGACCACTTCACGAGCCCCATCCGGGATGTGCCCTTCTCCGACCCCCCGGGGCTGCTCGTGCGGGCCATCGCCTGCGGTGTCGCGGGTGCCGTATGGTGCCTGGCCGTCGTGTTCTATGTCCTCTTCCTCGTGCTCGATCGCAGGCTGATGGTGGTCAACATCGTCAACCCGGCGTGGGATGACGTGCAGGGGCACACCAACAACAGCATCCACTGCACATGTGAGGTGCCACCCACCCTGTCCCGGGGACCGCCCCTGTAGCACTCTGCGGGAGTAGCGGAGGGCAATTGCAGGTAGATGGATTCAAACCCAGGACAATTCTTCCTTTGGACCGGCAGTTAACCGTCAACCGCCGGCAATCAATGCCAACTGCTGGCAGTCAACCGCCAACTGCGAATTCTGTTCATGCAGTACTGACTGCTACCAACCGCCCCCATACCATACTGCACCTCCCCCCACCCTGACCATGGGTAGAGCTGTACATGGACTGACCGGAGACATTACAGATCAGTGACAGCAGTGCTGGCAGTTTTGGCTTTGCAGGGAGGAGGTTGGAGACGCAAAACGTACCGCACCTCCCCCCACCCTGACCGGCGTGTCCTCTTCAGGGGACCGCCTCTTCAGGGGTGCCAAAGGGACAGCGTCTACGGGGGTGGGAGCCCGCTAGCAAACCGAATCTGTCTTGATTGCCCCAAGTCACCCAAAGACGCAGAACCCTGCGGGGGGGGGGGCACCAACCAGGAGTGACAGCCAGGGGGCCACAGGGGAAGGCCCAGGAGATCTTCGCAAACGGGGACGCTGGAATGGGGGAATCAGGGAAGGGTCGCCACAGTCGCCACCACTGGCAGCTCGAACCGGCGGTCCCCAAGCCTCGGAGGGTCTAATGAGCTGTAGGAACTGGCACACTGACTCAGCTGTTATGGCAAACCCTGAGCCCTTTGCCCTCCCATCTCTTCCCCCAAGGTAGGGGGGCTACTGCCCCCAGCTGTCTGTGGCTCGTTGGCGCATGTCGTCAAGCTAAGCAAACTACCAGACCCGCAGAGTCCAGCATGAACCTGAATGATCAGCAGCGATTGGCCCAGGCCATGTTGACGTGCCTCAGTAGACATTGGAATGCATCCGGAACCGAGCACAATGTCAATGCCATGAGGGTGACATGGACGTGGGCAGTGGAGGAATTTCTGCTGATGGAGGACACCGCAGGGCGCACGCTGGAGTGGATGATACAGCACCACTGGCCGGGACCGCCGGTGCTGAAGCCAGCAAGCCCGGGAAAACAGGGGATGGGGCACGAACCGCACAACATACACAACGAGGTTGTGCCCCAATAAGAAGCTGCCGTCCGAAGCCCCCAAAACGCACTGAATATAGCTGTTGGACTCCATGAAAGGGTCAGTGTGTCAGTGTGGCAGTGGGAAAGTGCCTATACTAGCGCACGACACAGCACCAGGGAAAAAGAATTACACCGAGGGTTAGGAGGGGAGGTGCACTCCGTGAGAATGCAACCGCAGATGGAGCTAAGACCACCGGAGCACATACATTAAGCGGAGCGACACTGTCCCCAACTGACCTTCCGGCTGCCGGAAACCACGGGTGCGCCAAGTGGCGAAACCCGTGCCCATTTTCATCTCCCTCGATGGCGCGGTGGTCAACAGTGGGGTGGGTGGGCCCGAGCCATGCTCCAGCCCATAGCAGTGCAGATGCAAGTCCTGCAGACCCACCACCACCACCACCACCACCACCCCTCTCTCCCTCTCTCTCTATCTCAGGACACCACCATCGAAATCCAGGACGTCGTGCAGTGGCCCAATTGCACCCGAGCCTTCGAATCCGCCCCGGAGGACCCCACGCACTTCCGGCGGATGGTCGCCGTGCTGACCGCCCGCTACGCGTCAGTGCAGCACGTGTGGGTAGACCAGGGCGTGCGGTACGAACCCCCACTGACGCAGTGGGACCCCATGTACCTGGTCCACCCCTGGGGCCCGCACACCGCCGAGGCATGGGCGGACGAGTGGCAGCACGTCACGGAGGGTGCGTGTTGCGTGTAGCGCGGTGGGGGCCTGGGCAGAGTTCCACTGAACAACTCGGCAACAGTGGGGGGGGGGGGGGCGTTCCAGACCACCGCCCCGCCCCCCCAGACCCCACCCCCCCTTAAGGGATTGCGCCAAATCCCCTGGACGAGAGGTTGTTGGATCAAGTGCAGGCGCTGGTGTCGTATTTTCCTCCGGGCCTGCGGCCAATCAAAAATTTCCTCTGGTCATTCAGCGCCCATTAGTTTAGACCAAAACATTTCTTCGGCGCCCTTGGCGCCTCTAAAACTCAGCACCGCCAGGGGGGGTGGGGGTGGGGGGCTGGGCCCACTCCCCCACCCTTCTCGGACCCACCCATGCACCGCCTCCCGTTAGTGGAACTTGGGGCTCGGGGCGCGGCTCCCAAAGGGTAGGCGCATGGACAATGAGGGAGATGGCGCTGCGGTGGCGGCGGCTTCAGTGCCAGCGGCGGGGCACGACTTGGCCGGTGGGCAGAGATTGGGTGGGCTGTAGTGGACCAAGGGGCCTGGGCTCGGACTGGGCCCAGGGGCGTCCTTTACCAACGGGATGGTTTGTCTTTTACAAAGGACGGCCCCGGGGATGTATTAGAACGGCTGACAACCACAGGAGGAGGGGGGGGTGCCCAGGGATGCATTAGAAGGGAAGGGACCTCAAAGGCGGCCCCAGACGCGGTTAGACAGGCGGTTGCCCAAGCGGTTGGGGGCGTTACTTTCGGTTACAAATGCCATTGAAGCTGGCACTTGCTGTCACGGGGCCAGTGGCTGGGCATGGGTCCGGCGCCCTCGGGGGGGGCTTCCCCCCCTTCCAATGCATCGCTGCTGGTACCCCCCCCCCCCTGGACCCAGATTTCATTATTGGAAAAATGAAGTTTACAACAGGAAATATTGATTTGGGCCATTGTTGGTACACAAAGTTTTGGGTTCCAGACCCCCCCTCCCTCTGTTCTAATACATCCCTGGACGGCCCCTTAAACCATCGATTAGCTGTTAGTTTCTGGCGGTTAATTGCCAAATAAACTTGTGTTCATTCAGCACCGATTGCGGGCGGATATTCATATGCATTCTCTTCACCAGTGAAGCACTTCAGATGCATGCCCCCCCCCCCTGCCCTGCCCTTTTGCCCCCCACCCCCCGAGAACCCCCGGGCCCTGCGTTACATTTCCCGCATCGGATGTGGTGGTGAGCACCCTCCAAACTTCACGGTCTTGGGAAAGACTTTGTGTGAAGCATTGCCGGCGCCGCGGGGGGGGGGGGGGGGGGGCACGGGGCAAGAGCTCACCCACTACTCAAGCAGCGCCTTGAGTAGTGGGTGAGCTTTCCCACTCTCACGTAATAAAAGCAGTTTTCCTGTGGCCGTGAGGCGGCCCAACAGGCTGCCCACCCCTTGCAGTTCTTGTGAACCCGCCCCCTTCACCCCCAACCCAACGGGTGGGCAACCAACCAACGTATCCACAAATGAAGGATCCCCCCCTCGAGAGGCGTACCGGGACAGCCGGAAGTACCGATCGGCATACTTGTTCAAGCCTTTAGCCCCCTGGGGCCTAGGACGTAGTGTACACCAGCTGGCATAGACCCGTTGAGCCGGGATTCCAGGGGGTGCCTCCAAATGATTAGCGTCTCGCGGGGATGATCTTGAGTCATGTGTGAACCAAAGACCCTTCTACAACCCTGAGGGAAGGGCTGCATTGGAACGGGGGGAGGTGAACCCCCCCCTTCTCCAGGGCGCCCAGCCTATGCCCAGCCACTGTCCCCTGACGGCAAGTGCCAGCTTCAATGGCATTTGTAACCGACAGTAACCGCCCCCAACCGCTTTGGCAACCTCCTCCAACCGCCCGTCGAACGCCCCTGGGCCGCCTCTGAGGTCCCTTCCTTTCTAATGCATCCCTGCCCGAGGGCCTGTTTTGGTCCTGTAGCATGGCAATCCCCTGGTAGGCAGGGCTGCGTGGTGGCAGCAGAGGGGCTCCTGCAGGCCCCCGGGCCCGCTTGGGGCAGCACCCAGAAGTCACGCGGGGTGATGAAGTGGATGCGGTGGCTGCCCGCGCCTGCGATCCACGGTATCGACGTGGGTTTCCTTGCCGGTGCAACAGAGTGCATCCTCGGGAGTGCCCCACCGGGATGGATTGGGGACTCCCGGCGCATATGCAAGGCGACTTCACCAATGCACGCCAAAGGACTAGGCAGTGCCCCGCTCCTCCCCACGCGGCCAACACGGCACGGGAGGGGTCTCGTAGTACCTGCCGCCTCCTCCCTACCCTCTTTTTCTGAGACCGGAAACCCAAAGATGGGACAAGCCTTGCTGCCCCCCTCCCCCTCCATCGGCTCCACAATCGACCTCCAGGCAGCTCAAGCACAGAACTGTCGGCAATTGCCTGGCGTCCAGGGGTGGGGGGGGTGCCTGATGACTAGGTTTCTCAAATTGGTCGTCTAATCAACCGCGCGGGCTGGGGGGGGGCATGATTTCGTGCCAGGTCAAATCGGTGGGGGCAGCTGTGCGGCTGGCACAGAGGTCTGAGAGACTTGAACGCTGCTACATGCCGCAGGTAAAAGTGCAGAGCGTGGTCTGTAGAAGTTGGGGGGCTGGGCAAACCCATGGCACGCAATTTGGGGGGGGGGGGGGGGGCAATGCACACACCCAGAGCTTCACATAACACCTCAGCACTGGGGGGGGGGGGTCCCCAGACCCCGCGTGATTGGGGAAAATTTTCTGCTGTGCATTTCGGGCCACGAAAAAACTTTCTCCGGCGCAGGTCCATTTGGGCAACATTTTTCTTCGGCGTTTTTGGCGCCGACCAAAATTCCGGACTGGCGGGGGGGGGGGGTTCCGGATCCGCGCACCCACCCCCTTAAAGTGAAGCTCTGCACCCCCCCCAAACACCACCACCACCACCCCCCGACCCCCGATCCCTTTACACTGTCCCGTTCCTCAGGACAGCTCTTGGGTCGGGCCATGGCCACATGCCTGGTCACGCCCAGCAGCGCTCTGTACAACATCTCTGAGAGGACCGTGTTCGGTTGTGGCTGCAGCGGGCCTCTGTGCGACTACCTTCAGGACGTCCGTGCCACGGCGGACCAGGAGTGCGGGGCGGTGCTGCCGCTGTTGTCCGAGACCGCGCGGGCGTACGTGCAGGACCTCAAAGCGGAGCTTGAGGAGCTGAGCACGGCCGTGATGGCGTCCCAAGTCACAAACCAGAGTGTCACCGCCACGTGGCGAATGGGGCAGGTCGTACCCCCGGCTCCTTTTGACACCCAGCACCACCGGGTGTCACCCCCTTATGAAGATTGGGCCAACTTTTCCTCTGGACCCCCCACCCCCTTATGAAGATTGGGCCAACTTTTCCTCTGGACCCCCCACCCCCTTATGAAGATTGGGCCAACTTTTCCTCTGGACCCCCCACCCCCTTATGAAGATTGGGCCAACTTTTCCTCTGGACCCCCCACCCCCTTATGAAGATTGGGCCAACTTTTCCTCTGGACCCCCCACCCCCTTATGAAGATTGGGCCAACTTTTCCTCTGGACCCCCCACCCCCTTATGAAGATTGGGCCAACTTTTCCTCTGGACCCCCCACCCCCTTATGAAGATTGGGCCAACTTTTCCTCTGGACCCCCCACCCCCTTATGAAGATTGGGCCAACTTTTCCTCTGGGCCCCGGCCAATCAAAAAATTTCTTTGGCCCCAATCAGTTTAGACCAAAATTTTTCTTTGGTGCCTCTCAAAACTCACCACCACCGGGGGTGTGGGGGGGGCTGGACCCCCCCCCCAATCCCCCCCTTAAAAGGAGCTTGTGCCCTTTGGGACGGAGGGCACCGGAATACCGGTTCAGGCAGCCCAAGGACCATCCCCACCCCCTCAAGGCCCAGGATAGTGCCACCTACGTCCGCAACAGAGGCTGGCGGTCGTCGCCTTCCTTGACCGGTACCACGCGCTCCCCGGCCGCGCCGTGGACGGGTACTTCCGACTCCAGTACACGCCCGCCGCGTAGAGTCCACCGCCGCCTACCGCGCCCTCCTCGCGGACCGGCTGCGGGCGGTGGATGCCGACGCTGCACGACGGTCTGCGCGGCGCGGCCTCCGCGGCGGCCCTTGTGACCGGCGTCAACCCCGACCGGACGCCCACGCAGCTCCGCAACTTCAAGGGCCTGGTCGCGGTGCTCCGGTACATCGCTGGCCTCGACCTGTCTACGCAAGTTGTGCGCTATTTGAAGGACGAGGTGCCTGTGCTCCAGCACGTCGTGGGCAGGGCGTCCTTAGAATAATTAAGAAATAGTGAATAATGATAATAATAACAAATAAGTAATAATAATAGTAATAATAATGATAATACTAATAATAAGAATAAGAATAAGAATAATAATAATAATAATGATAATAATGATAATGATAATGATAATAATAATAATATTAATACTAAAAATAATGATAATGATAATAATGATAATGATAATGATAATAATAATAATATTAATACTAATAATAATGATAATGATAATAATAATAATAATAATAATAATGATAATAATGATAATAATAATAATAATAATAATAATGATAATAATAATAATAATAATAATAATGATAATAATAATAATAATAATAATAATAATAATAATAATAATAATAATAATATTAATAATAATAATAATAATAATAATAATAACAATCATAATGATAATAGTAATATTAATAAATACTAATAATAATAATAATAATAATAATAATAGTAATAATAATAATAATAATAATAATAATAATAATAATAATAATAATAATAATAATAATAATAATGATAATAACAACAATAATAACAACAACAACAATAATGATAATCATAATAATAATAATAATAATAATAATAATAATAATAATAATAATAATAATAATAATAATAATAATGATAATAATAATAATAATAATAATAATAATAATAATAATAATAAATAATGATGATAATAATGATAACAACAACAACAATAATAATAATCAAAATAATAATAATAATAATAATAATAATGATGGTAATAATAGTGATAATAATAATGATAATAACAACAGCAATAATGATAATCAAAATAATAATAATGATGATGATGATAAGAATAATAGTATACAAAAAACCAAGGGAGGTGGAGGCTCCCCCAACCCCCCCCCCCCCCAAGACCAAAGGCACCATCATGGGAAAAAACGCAATTTATATTTGGGAAAATCTGATTGGGCCTTTTTTGGTCCACAATTTTTTTGGGTCCCAGACCCCCCCCCCCCCCCGCTCAAAAGGCGCCGTGGTCGTGGGGCAGCGGAGGGGCCCTCCCCCGGGGTCGGCGTACCCCCCCCCCCCCTGCGTGTCCAACGACTGCCTTGTCCAACGAACACTTACTTCGGACCGTCGTGTTTTGGGGACCTCAGCAGTTGGGTACCAGGTTTAGGTACCCTCCCCCCCCTTGTCCTGCCCCACCCCTTGTCCTTCCCGGGGGGGGGGGGGGGTCACTTGGTCAACACCAAAATTTTTGTTACGGTTCACTGTGTTGTTGTGTGGGTGACTGCGTTGTGATGCACTGCCACTTGTATCCTTGTACTCATGGCAGGACATTTTGCTCAGTTTCGCTGAAATGGAACGTGACAGCACAACTATGTTGAGCCCCGGAACGAATATAATGTTCATCCGCTCCACAGGGGAACCTGTTTTGGCGCAGGTCGTTGGATATTCAGAGCACGGTGATGCATATCGCCGCATCTCTTATGAGCGTGAAGGCAAGATGCTGTAATCTGTTGTTTTGCAGTGCAAATTCTGTGCCTGAAAATGTGCGTGTACGGTGGCAGTACGGTTCCCCAGGGGGGGGGGGGGGGGGGGGGGGCGTCTTCCCGGGGGTGGGGCAGGACAAGAGGGGGGGGGGTACCGAATTGATTGGGTACCGAACTGCGTGTCCAACAAACACTCCTGTCCGGACCGTGTTTTTTTTTTTTGAGGATTGTATTGTTCGCTGGACACGGGGGGGGGGGGAGTCGGGGAGAGAGCGCTTGGCGGAGCGACACAGGCTGATGGGGTGAGGCGGAGCCGTGACTGGGGCATGTAATGGGCCTGGGGTGTATTGGGTGGGGTCACGTGCGTACAGCGACAGGGCCTCATGGGTATAGCCATGGGTCGAGTCATTGGTTGAGTCATCAGCCGCTCCTGCCCCAGGCACTTTGCCATATGCTCAGGGCCCAAGGCTGCGGTTGAGGGGGGAGGGGGGCCGAGGGGAGGGTCCAAGAGCCGCTGCGCCAGCGGTTGCGGGCGGTTGGACAGCGGTTGGAGTGGCCGTGCGGGCGGTTGCAAAACGGTTGGAGGGCGATGGGGGGCGGACCGAAGCGGTTTTGGGCGGGAGTGACAGTCGTCCCCGAAAGAAAGGGGGGGGGCGGACACCCCCTGCAAGCGCAGGCCTGACAAGGCCCTGTGCATAACGACGCGCACTGCCCCACGCACAGTACCGTGCGCACACCGCCCGCGGCGCGATGCCTCGTACACAGTCCCCCACGTACAACGCCCGATGCGCCAAAGGCCGACGCACAACGCCAATGCGCTCTGCCGCGTGCGGACCGCCCCCGGCGCAGTCCCCCGTGCGCAACGCCCCATGCGCCGTGCGTCGGGCCGCGTGCACGCCGCCCCGCGTGCGCTGCCCCATGCGCCATGTCCTCCAATGAGGCCATTGCTCAGGGTGGCGGACACCCCCCCCCCCCGGGGGTTGGGGCCAGGGGGGGGGGGGGGTCAGAGGCTGCAATAAGGTTAGGGTGCCTCAAATCAGCCTCCAATTTCCGACCCCTTCAATAAATTTCATTTTTCCGGACGGAATTTTTTTCTGATGTGGGGGCGGGGGGTCGGCTGCGGCTGTCAACCCCCCCCTCCCCCCTGGGGGTCACAAAGGCAACCGCCTGAGGTGGTCCACAATGCCACACACCCGATCAGGCCATTGCTTAGGGGGCAAAGTCCTTCCCCCCCCAGAGGCCAAAAAAAGTTTGTGTACGTAAAATCGGCCTCAAATTTCTGGCCTCTTTGATGAATTTCATTTTTTGCCGGAGGAAATTTTTTCTGATGTGGGTGGGTGGGCCGGCCGGGGCTGGCCAGGGCTGCAACCCCCCCTCCCCCCCCCGGGGGGGGGGGGGTCACTAAGCAATGGCCTGCGCCCGATGCCTCCCCGTCCCCTCCGCAGGAGGCGCTGAAGCGCCTCGTCTTCGCGAAGTGCAGCCCCAGCGTGTGCACCACGACGGAGCGGGAGTCCGCGTGGTCGGCCGTGCTCCGCGGCCTCGGGACCGTCTCGCTCATCACCGCCGGCTGCGTCCTGCTCGCGCGGCAGCTCTACCACTGCGCGCGCGACGTCCCCCCGGAGGAGTCCGTCTTCGAGCTGGACAAGTTCGCGGAGGACGAGGCCCCGTCGGAGGCGTCGGCGGGGGCCCTGCAGTCGGAGGCGTCGGACGAGGCCGGGCAGTCGGAGGCGTGGGCCGAGGCCGTGTGGTCCACGCGGACCCACCCGACGGCCCGCACCCCGGTCCCGACGCCGCGGCCCGATGGGGCGTGGTACGACGTCGAGGCCGATGCCGAGGCGGCGGCCGCCTCGCGCCACGTCACGTTTCATGCCTCGGTGCAGGGCTAAGGGCCGCCCCCGCCCCACCCCACCCGCCCCCGCAGGCTGCGTACGGGGCTGTGGGTGGGGCTCCCTTCGCCCATGAAGATCTCGGCGGTGCGATCAAATGACACGCATGCGCCGGTGCGATTTGGGAACGACTCTGTCTCTGCTTTTGAGCCCATGGATTCGTGTGGCAGGTTCGGATTCATTTGAGACCCGGTCCTCGATCAGCATCAGTTCGTGCATCGGGTTCAGATTTTTGATTGGAATGAAATTTTCGATTCTTCTTTTTGCGCGCCATCGAGCCCTCGAGCGACGCAATGATCAGCTCAACAGGAATGGCAAAGGCACATTCCGAAGGACAGAACACTTTTTGTTCCGAAAAAAGGCCCACAAAAGTGTCATTTTGCCCTAAAATCAGCGAGAACGACCGAAAAATGGCGGTCTAAGGGGCAACACCGCTTGAAATCGCGAATCTACGTTTGCACAATGCAAATTGCTTGTTTTTAGGCCAGAATTGCGGAGGACCCCTTGGGAATTACCAACTGTGGTCTGTGCAATACCACGTTTTGTTCCAGATCGTCACATAGAGGGTGCCTCGCGCGCGGTGCGCGCGGTGCGCGCGGTGCGCGCGCGCGGTGCGACTGTAGCCCGGTTGACTTAGAACGGCGGTACCTGTCTGAAAAAGGTGTGCA
Source organism: Eutreptiella sp. 'Long Island Sound 2002' (assembly GCA_964036045.1). Classification (NCBI taxonomy): domain Eukaryota; phylum Euglenozoa; class Euglenophyceae; order Eutreptiales; family Eutreptiaceae; genus Eutreptiella; species Eutreptiella sp. 'Long Island Sound 2002'. The sequence continues at coordinate 14,271,822 of OZ038381.1, forward strand.
TTTCACCGGTAAGTGACGCGTCTGCCTCAGCGCGCGGTGCGCGCGGTGCGCGCGCGCGGTGCGCTGAGGCACCCTCATAGGCATATATATATATCCACCGCGACTGTTGAAAAGCCCCGCTGGCGCAGCGGCTCTTGGACCCTCCCCTCGGCCCCCCTCCCCCCCTCAACCGCAGCCCTACCCCCCTCGAGCACACGCTCAACGGGAGGACGGGGCCTGTGTCTCGTGGCCTCCGGGCGCCTCTGCTCGAGGACCGCCCTCAATGAAACGCAGGTCTGCGTCCCAGTCCCTCACCCCCCCTTGGCCTACGCATCGGAAGCGGACAAGGCCATCCGTGAGGCAAGGGGGGGGGGGGGGGGGGCAGCGGTTGCAGTGGCCGTGCGGGCGGTTGCAATGCGGTTGGAGGGCGATGGGGGGCAGACCGCAGCGGTTTGGGGCAGGAGCGGCAGTCGTCCCCGAAAGAAAGGGGGGGGGCGTGCAAACCGGATCCCAAAGGGACAACTTATACCCAACATTTTGGCCTGAAATGGGGCACCATCATGATTGACAGCACCGCGAGGGACCAGGACGCAGGTGTCACTTACTCTGACAGTCTGCGTCGCATCCGTGTCGACCTGTTGGGTCTCGGAGACGGCCACAGCTCCCCCTTCAAGCGCTGGCCTCGGGGGCGAAGTGGGGGTGGGACCCAAAAAATGTGGATTGCCGGGGCCTTGGCTGGAACACTGCGGCTCCAGATTCCTCGTTGACCCGGTTCTGTCCCAAACTGTCCCATTTTCAATCCTTTGGGGAGCCGGGGAGGGGGGGGGGGGGTGCACAAAGGTCGAAAACCGGCTCCCAATCCCCTGGCCGCGCCACAGGCGCAGGGCTCGGCTGAAAAACAATGCCAAGCCGGGATTCGAACCCCCGGTGCCTGGCACCTGAGCCAGATGCACGGCTGCCGACCTCGCCACCACCGCAATTTTCTTTGCATGTGGATTATACCTGAAAAAGGGGAAGTTTTCAGAACAAGCAAAGGCCTGGGGACGAGCCCCTCCCCCTTCAGCCACTACTTCAGCCAGACGTCCCAGCCTCCTGCCAATGGGAGGTGGCCCAGGCGATCTCCGGCCGCCAGCGTAAAATCGCCCTCTCATCCCACCCACCGCCTCTTCTGACTGGCAGGACCACCAACACCCCAGTGCCCAGGACAGCCGCAGGTTCCCTCGTAAGGGGCTCATTCAGGCATCAGGAGCACACCGCCAGAGCATTTACACAGCGTGCCATGAGTGAATCACATTGCAGAAAGGTCAGGCCAAGGGCGGTAGGCAGCTTTGAATCTGAGGCCTGGCCTGGGCATCTACAATCGGATGATGATGATGGAGGATCCCAGAATGGGCCATGCCGACTCAGACTGAAGAGGATGGCTGCGGCAATGGAGCGGTTACTGGAGGGAGAAGCCTGCCCCCCCCCCCCCCTTCATCGTACTTGATGCTCTCCCAACTGTGTTTCTACGCTCCGCTGTCTTTTGTCGGCCTTCAGTCTCTGTGCCTCATGCACACTGGGAAGCCTACGGGCGTGGCAATCCCCCACTGCATAACCTGGTTTCAGACTCAGCTAATCCTCACGATGTGCCAGACCCGCTACCACAGTCATTTGTGGGATCATCGTAGCACTGGACAGCTCTGAACCTGGATTCCAAGAGATTGTCTTGAGTGCCGCACAGTGGGCAGGCTACGCCAGCTCATCTTGGTCTGGACCACAGGAACGAAAAAAGGAATTGTTACCGGAGGGAGAAGCCGAGGTGGATGAGCTACTGGCTGCCATGTCCCTGGTGCTGGTTTGAGGCAAGTAGTCGAACAAGCGTTTGTCAACAAGTCCGAAACTCGGATGTTCTGGGGCAGGCGGCACAAAGTGTTCGGATCGCACGACGGTGTGGGAAGGGGTCTGCAAGAGATCTGGCTGATAGTATGCACGAAGTTGCCCCCTCCCCCACACGCCCCACACCTACCCCCCCCATACCTCTCCAAGGTGTGGGGCGGCGACCTCGTGTGATATAGTGCGCATCTCATCTACTCCGGCCCCACAGGGCGCTGATGCAATTTCATGGCCGTTTTTGTTTTTGGGTCGACAAGCGCTGTCTCATGGCATCTGTCAGTGAATGGCATGGGCAAGAGCATGTGTGTGACGGCCTGTGTCCTGCTGGTCGCGCAGCTCGTCGCCGGTGCCTCGCAGCATCCGTCCCCCCCCCCCCCCCAAGACAGTCCTCTCACCTCCCCAGGCCATGTAAAGGCGTGGCAGTATGGTGTGGCTTTGTGTCCCATAAGATTCCAACAAGGCTCTACGAAACGCCGCCGCTTTACCCTAAGACATAGCACCCTCTATCCCTGTGCCGTGCGAGGACTTTGAAAGTGGCAAAATAACTAATTCCCATACTTTGCAAAACAAAACAGACTCAACAAATGACAATAATTTCATTTCAGAGTCCAACCATTTTCCAGTTGGCTTGAACAATGGAGATCACCTCCGTATTTATTGCGGGATCCCCTCTGCAATACCGCCGCAGCTGCTCTGCGAAAATGGATGTTGGCAGGAGGAGATTGCGCAAACACATCATATGTGGCCCAATTTTTTGGGCTGTCACACTCGCATTGCTCTTTCCAGCATTCGTGAAAATTCGTGCTCAGCACCGTTTTAATATTTGCGCGGTGTACACCCAAAGCGTCAAATGCACTCGGGATGATTCCAGTCGCTTTTCTTTATATGTGTTGCACCCGACCTGATTGGCAGTGGGATGGACCACAGTTTGGGATTTCTTGATCATCTTCCTGTTCTTAGTTGGCTGGTAGGTTCCCACTGGCAGTGATGCTATACCCTAATCTTGAAGTGCGCTTCTTCGCGCCTCAATTGGGGGGCAGCAACTGTCATCAGACGCAGCACTAATGAAACGAAAAGGTGACCCACAACGGACCATGGTTGGCTGTTTAGTCCAGTGCAGGGGCAGTGGTGGGCTATGTATTCCTGCAGCCCCCCCCCCCCCCCGCCCCTGCCTCTACCTGTCTGGCCCATACCCCTCGCCCCCCTCCGCAGGTTCGCATTCGCGCCGAACAACCAAGACTATCAACAAGGGCAAAGGTCGATTAAAGTCCTGGACTATCAACAAGGGAGACCATATGCAGCGGTGAAAATGGCATGCATATTTGGTCCCACCATCATATGTTGTTGCCTATCCCCTGTATCATGGGTGCCCATATCTATGACCGTTTCATAGCGCTTCCCGTTTTGCGCTTTGATCCATTTTGAATTGTCGGAAAGGCTATTCGTCATCGGATGCGTAGTTGGTTTGCATGATGAAGGGTCCCGTGAGCAGGAGGTCAAGCTAGAGTGTGCATCATTATAGTTGGCTTGCTATCTTGGGTGATCCTTTATTCTTCGGCTTGGGATATGGTGATAATACCTTGCTTTGTTGGGCGAAAGCCACCATCAATTAAGATCACCACTCTTCACCAACCTTACCAGCATACTCGCTCAGCCCCCCCCCCCCCCCAAACCGAATGGTAACCTGGCTCTGCAGCCCGCTATAAGGCAGTGCTGCTTCATTTCGACTCTCAAGCAAAGGAGAGGAGCTGTCCTCCCTCCCCACACCCAAACACAGCGAATTTTCCAAAGCCCCCCGCCGCCCTGTCTGCAGTGGCTGATTCTCCGACCCCCATAACCCCAACGCCTGTGTGGGCTGGGATGGCTCCATGAATGCCAGCTTTAGCTTACCAGTGCAGGGATGGATCTAATTTTGGCGCCACTCGGGGGGTCTGGGTGGGGGGGTGGGGGCGGTCATTTTTTGTGACTGGTGACAAAAAACATTAGGGGCCATAGTGAGAAAGTGCAACCCCAAAAAATGTCGTGACCAAAAAGGTTGTCTCCAGTAGAATGTCTCCTGTGTCTGGCTGTAGTGAAAATTTACCGTGACTGTGTCTGCTTGCACTCAAATTTCTTGTGATTTTTGGTATTTGTACACTGTGTGCACTGTGTTGTTGCAGGCCCTTTTGTTCCTCTTTTGCATCTATTAGTACCAGTTCATCTAGTGACAGTGGCAGTGATAGTGGCACTGGCAGCAACAGTGACAGCGATGGTAGCTGCAGCGAGCAAGACAATTTTGTCACTGTGAGTGATGACAGTGAATGACATTGAGACATTGAATGACATCGAATGACGTTGACAATGTTGCATCCACAGGGCCCTATGCTTGTCATGTGCGCTGTTGCAACACCCCCCCCCCCCCTATACATGTATGGGCTGGGGGCTGCCCCAAACCCCCGGTTTTCGGTCACCTTTTTTTGTGACCAGATATTGTGACCTTTTTCGTGACCAAGGGGGGGGGGGTTGGGGAGGGGACCCCAGACCCACCCCTCCAATTGGATCCAACCCTGCACCAGTGCCTGGGATTGTGCTGTAGTGCTTTGGAGGCGGTGTGTATATGATCACACTGAATGACAGGTGGGTGGTCCAGATTGCCTCCATTGTGGGTTGAGGGTTGTCATGGGAATCGTCTCGGACACTGGGGTGGGGGTTTACCTCTGAAACCGGATATCATGAGACGGTTTGCCCCCAACGCCGCCACCACAATGATTCAGGCAAGCATCCCGGACCCCCTGACACCATATGTAGGCTCACTGACTCCCTGTTCCTGGTACTCCGCACCCACTCGGCTGTGCTTTGTACTCCGCTGCGTTTTTCAGCCTTCAGTCTCTGTGCCTCATGCACACTGGGAAGCCTACGGGCGTGGCAGTCCCCCACTGCATAACCTGGTTTCAGACTCAGCTAATCCTCACGATGTGCCAGACCCGCTACCACAGTCATTTGTGGGATCATCGTAGCACTGGACAGCTCTGAACCTTGATTCCAAGAGATTGTGTCAAGTAAAATATGGTGAGCAGGCTACGCTAGCTCATCCTGGTCTAAATAAGAGGGTTGGCAAGCCCCCCCCCCCCAAAAAAAATTTGCTCCGTGCCGGGAGGGAGTTTGGGGCATTTTCAGACACAAACCCCCTTTTGTCTACATAATGCCCACGGTGACCAGGCTTTTCCCCCTCTGGTTAGGGTACCAGCATACCATGTGATGTGTTCCCATACTGCCAAATCGGTGTGCAACATTGGTTATACTCCAGAACATTGTTGCAGGTGGGTGGCACAGTATATTGCGATTTTCATTATCTTCCAATACGATAAGTTGGTTGCTGCTTGGCAATTTTGTGCACATACCCAGCATGCCACGATCAAGCAACAATTATCGGGGATTAAGGGTTGTTGCGCATGTGTCAAGGTGGTGTTCACTGATGTGCATGGTTGAAGGATGTTGAGGTCTATTTTTGGGCGTGAGGTGAAGGTGTATTTTGACATTTTCTACTTCAAACATCAGATGATGCCGTGCTTCGCCTAAGCACCGCCGTAAGCTATATAATCACCAATCCATGATGAGACAATGCCTTTTAGACATTTTCGTATTCCACGGCCAGTCATATGGTGCTTCTTTATTTTTTTTACAACTGTGCTTTGCATTGCATGCATGCTTCACCATACATGCAATTAGAATGCTCACATAGCGAAGCTGGTCTTTTAGTGTTGCGCGATTTCACTCAACATAGATGTGGTGTCTATTTGCATGTCATTTTGCGCCTAAAGCTTTGCCAAATTGCCTAAAACAAAGATTCACTGTTTGGAGCACAACCACCCACCCCAAAATGTGAAGATGTATAATGCTCCAATGAAGCTGTTGTAGGCCTAAATTAAAATGGTTTTGGGTTTTCAGAAGTCATTTGTCCAGCTATGGAAGGTTGTCAATTTTATGGGCTATTGGGGGACCAATGGAACAAGTTAGAAAAAGTATGTGAAGATGGCGTTTGGCGATTTTGATTCTAATCTGCATCTTGTTGAACATTTCATGTGCTTTTATCTCAGTATTTGTCCTCAACTTAAATGATATCCACATTTTTGGTTATAAAACCATCCACAGAAAATGGTAGATTAAACAAAGTTTAATGACATTCATAAGGAAGGAGCCCAAATGCCTCTTTGAACCATTGGGCCCTTTTTTACCCCTCATGGCAGCACTCCCCAGTTCATGATTGATTGATTGATGCTCGATGTGGGTGCTTTTTGGACTGAAATCCATCCGTCCAAGGGTTTGTCCGCAAAAGTTTTGCCATAGGGAGCTATTGCCAAGACGAATGAGATGTTAACGCACAAGCAGGAAACCTTGGAAAACGTACGGGCTGAGACCCAAAAAATTCCTGAACATTTTTCCAAGTGATCATGTACCCACCCCTACGCATCCAACCCCGCGTACCTGCGCCAGAGTGCCTGCCTTTGTGCACCCCCTCCCCCCCGTGCCCCCGCCCCGATGTATCTCCGCCTTGGTATGTTGCCACTATGTACCTACTTCTGCGCACCCACCCTTGAGTACGCGTCCCAACGGACCCATCCCTACGTAGCCGCATTTGTGTTTCTACGTCCGCGTTTCCACCCCCGCGTACCTGCCATTGTGTAGCCCCACTTAATAGCTCAATGATGACCCCATGGTACCGGATGGTGCCAGTTGATGCACAGGGCAAATAAGTGCATTTACATGGTGAAAATATGGTAGTTCCAATGCGTGCTCATAGATACGTTTGCATCAAGTTCATATGACGACAGGAGAAGTGAATTGTGTGAACTTGCGGCCGTACCAATTGCCATGCCAACGAGGTTTTGCACAAAACCGGAGCCAGAGTGCTCCATTTTTGAACGGTTTTTCGCATCTGTTGTGAATTACGTTAATGTTTTCGTGAGTCAGATGTTCCAAAAGGGCTATGCAGAAGGTGGTGTCTGAGTCTTTGTTTGAGAAGGTTTGTGCCCCTTGTTGGAAGGTGATGACACGGACAAAGACACAAATGCTGTCCACAGGTTTCCCTCGTTACCCATGTACCGGTATCCTTTGAACTAGAAAGTGATGGAACCTGAGGTTGCAGTTGCCAGCGTCGGCAGAAAAAAGGAATATGACCCAGCGCAAGAACAATGACTCATTATGGGCGCCATCAAAGCTTAAGATAGAGGAGGGCACACCAAGTCTCTAATTGAGATTTTCAACATGGTACACAAATTTTCACATGCACAACAAATACGCAACAGCTAACATGAAAGCACAAGACTTAAACGTACAAGATTTCGAACGACGTCAACATTGCAGTCGTGAAGGTGAGGTAGGTGAAGGTGAGGAATTCTGGAAAGCTCACGACGCAAGAAAAGAAGCCGGACACGGCGCACAATTAAAGAAGGCAAGGCAAACGTAACGCACAGGTGAAGACCGCAAAGAAGACCACAAAGAAAACACAAAGTCCGGCGTCAAGAGCGAAAGGCATATGCATCGTATGAGATGAACATCCAAAGGCGAACATAGCATGGCGCAATGTGCAGAGACTGCTAAAGCGACACAATACAAAGGGGCTAAAGGCGGCCGTGCGCAACGGCCAAAAAACTACATGCAGGATGTGCCGCAACCAAGCTGCGAGGTTGGCCACTGCAAAATTGTGTTGTGGCAGTTCTAGGATGAACGCCGGTTGTCTTTTAACCTTCTATTGTACATATGTGTCATAGCGTTGCAACTCATTGCCATCACAAAAGGGCTTTAGCACAGAGCGTCGGATGAGGTTTTGCTAAAGTGGATCATGGCTCAGATTGAAGGCAAAGTGTGGCCAAAAAAAGATGGGAGAGCAGATGCAATGATCAACCAAGCTAAATAGCTCCTTTACAATGAATATGACTCGGGCCTGTTTAGGAATTTTGTGCTTAATTTTAAAAACACGTGGGCAAAGAGAAGGAAGAAATAGGTCGCAAGATAGTACACACGCCGCTGCCATCGTGCAAGTGGCAACAGATATGGAAAAAATCACACCCGCCCTCCTTATGGATAGCACACAGATCACCAACACGATTTTGACAAGAGAGGTTTGCAGCTTGTATTTGAAGGTAGATAATTGTGGCTACAGCAGTGGCGATGCTTTTATATCGTGGTTAAAAATAGTCAATCTGCAGAAAGTTAAACTTGTACAAAACTCACATAAAGTGCCACTGTTGATCCTGGATGGTTCAAAGAAAAAAAGTGTCTGTGTCCAAGATCAAGGTAATTCACGAAACTGGGATTCATTTTTTGGTTGCTCCCCCCCCTTCCCCGACTTCATTGATTTTGTGGAGCTCATTAATCGCACTTGACCCTGACTACCTCTCAAACTTTTGAACTCTTGAACTTGAAGACAACCTGTCTATCACCTCTTGTTCTACCCACCACCCCTGTTGCTCGTACTGCAAAGCCGCACATCTCCACATTCTCCATCATCCCACGCCGCTGCCCCATCTTTACGTGAAGCCTCATCCAGCCCTGCTAGTACTGCTTCGCAAAGGTGGATGCAGGTTTGCAAATCTGTAGTACACAAATAAACACAACAATGCAAATGGACCCATGGAACCTCAAACCGGGTAAGGTTGTGACCAGCCAAAGCCTTGTCGGAGTGGTAGATTCGTATGATGGCGCCAAAGCTAGACCATGGCCCAGGCCGGCGCTAAAATAGGGTTGTGGGAGAGTGGAAGCTAAAAAGAGAAGCAAAAAAGAAGATGCTATGATTGTACAAAAATGTTTGTCACCATGCATGCAAACCAAAGAGTAAAAAAAATAACGAAAAGACTGCTACCAAAAGCTAGGTGTAGCATGTGCAGGCATTTCTTAAATGTTGCCCTTGACAAAACACTAAAATATTGGTTAGCATTTCGGGATATTATGCACCTTCGAGCCAACTAAATGGCAGCATTGGGATGCAACGGAAATAGAAAATCAAGCAATAAAGATGACAAAGGCATCTAGTCATATGACCTGCAAGAAAACTAACGTCCCCGGTGAAAAAATGAATATTGTTGGTTTTGATTCCCGCTCCCATGTCACTGGAATAAAAACTCGTGCTAGTATAAGAACTAGTGAAATTCCTTCACAACTTGGGTGCTGGCCAAAATAAAATATATTGTTTCAAAGTCCAACTGCAACCAAATGAGCAAAACTATAACCATTTCCTCTCCATTTCAAATCGCTATGCAACAAAACAAGTTCTTGTGCACAAAACAAAAAAAAAAGGTTCATCTACTTTTTTAAATGTTTGATGTGCATAAAATGAACACAATTTCTTTCACTGCTCGCAAACCCCTCCGCAGAACTATTGTTTCATAACATTCATTCATTCTGTGGTGGCTTGTGCTTCCCGTTTAAAACAGCTGCATTTGGAACAAAATAGCCATTAATCTGATTTTTTGAATGTTTTCGTAGCATTTACAAAAGTCTATTGCCTTCGGCAGTGCACCTTGAAGAGAGGTTGACAGTCAGCCAATGAGTCAGTTAGCCGGGCCAGCAGTCAATCAGACAAAAACACACAATTTGGGTTTTTTGTCAGTAGCAGACCTGGCTCCAAGCAGTGGGGAGGACTACTCTGTTCGGGGCAAGCAGTGGCTGATTGGTAATGCAGCTGACCGCAGACTTTTTGGACGGCGGTTCGAACCCTGGTCGGGGCACCGAAGTATGTACCCTCATATCATACTTGGGTCATGATGTCAATTGAGCGCAACGTTGAGATACACAGTCGCCACTTGACATCATGACGGGCCAAAAATGGCAAAACTGGCACAAGCACACACAAAAGTGCCTTGAAAGGTGCATAATTATATTATAATATCTTCGGCTTGGATCGTGCCATCACTTAATCCTTCTAAACACAATGACTTGACACCAATGACCTTTGATCCCACATATGTGCTCCACTTGGGGCGCCTTGAAAGGTTACGAGCGCTACTTCCCAAGTGGGCACATGAAAATATGGAAAATTGCAAAATACACACCTTGCTCCCAACGCATCGCTTCGGGTTCACCACACAAGCTTCCCTTCACGAAGGTTAGGCTTGCAATTGACCGTAGGGAGTATGGAGAAGGGGCTTGCACAATATGAGGTCCATTGGCGGGTTCGGCTTGGAGCAATGGACCCGCCGAATGGGCACGCAACACAACACATGGCACATACCACATATTGCCCAAAAAGGTGGCTCCCACCACGATATGTCATGCCCCTCCAAGGGCATAACTTTGTGTCAATCGCTCATAGGAACTCAAGGAGAGTTCCTATGCAACACCAACACTTGCGCGCTACACTCGAAAGTTATCTTAACGCACGCAATATCATGGCCAATGAGTTGTAACGCAAACTCTACCCTCTTGACCATGATCCATTACACTAGCGCGCACGTGTGGAGACGCAAGGCATATAATGCTTCCTAAATTACGTCGGGAGTATTGTGAATACATCCCACGTTTCCTTATCGTCAATACTCGCAAGCGGCACGAGATATGACCCTCACAAGTGGCCTTACGAATCAACTTTGTTTTGCCCATATCTCTGAGTCAAATGGAGGGCAAGATAAAAGGGAAGTTGATTCGTGCATAGGGAAGCACGTAGGTCCACTCGAAAGAGGTCAAATCAAGTGCGGGGATGTCGAAGTCGAAAATCCGATTTCGACATCCTGAAAAATTCGGATTAAGGTTGCGAGTGTAAGATATGAAAATTGCGGAAGCATCCATGCAGTTCCTGACGACTTTGGAGCCTTCGTGACGGATAGCGTTAAAATTTCCATTAATTACAGTTAAACTGGCGGTTACGGTAAGGTCGCGATCCAACCGCCAGCAGTCATAACAGTGAATATCAGAACGGAAGCGTAAAAATTGACGGAAACAATATGAAAATAAAGCCCTGTTAATTCCTGATATTCTGATATACAAATCTCCGCTGGCGGTGCATCGGTTGCCGATGCGGGGCTTTACGGCACGGAACGGAGCGTCAACGGGCGTCTTCCCTTCCGTACATGGGGTTAGTGGACCGGAGACCGGCTGTATGCCGTAACCTAGCCATGGGGTTCTGGGTACCGCTTCACCCCCCTCCTTAGAGCAAACCCTGGGGGGGGCTCGATAACACCCAAGCATGGCAGCGGGTACCCAGGACCATCTCCTGAAGGGGGGGGGTGTCACATCCTCACTACAGTAAGTCACAGTAAAATAGGTATGATGTTGTATAAGCTCGTAGCACATGTATAGTATCCAGTATCAAGTATCAAGTCCCGGGTCCTGGCGGCGATTGTTCGGCATCCAAAGGACCCGTTAACCCATACCAGGCTCAGGGACACATGTTGGCCACGGAGGTCGGGTTCCCGCACACGGAGTTGACTCTCGTGGCGCTCCCGGAACTGTCCGTGACCCACCTTGATGCGGTAGGTGTCCTCACCAATCCTGCGGACCACCTCGCCGGGTGTGAACCAGGTTTTGGTGCGGTGGGTGCCCATAGGGCGGGGTCTGATCACCCACACCGGGTCTCCCACCCTGAACTTCTGCGCTGTCGAGCTCGGGGCGGACTTCTGACGCTCAGCGTGCTCCTTCTCGAGCTGCTGGCGGATGTCCCGCGCCGTTTGCTCTTGCCGCGCGAAGAACTCCTGGGCATCCATAGCCATGCCATCACCAGACAAGGGAAGTCCCCTACCCAGGGGGTCCCTGCCAAACAGAATCTGGTGAGGGGACAAACCGCCCGGTGTGGGGGTGTCATGATGGGCCTTCAGAGCAGGCCACATCTCCTCAAACCAGTTCCGCCGTGGATTGGTGATGTGGATCTTGCGCAGCTTCTCAAACAGCTGCCGTCCAGCCACTTCAGCACGGCCGTTAGACCGGCTGAGATAGGCGACGCGCTTGGCATGGCATGGCGAAGATGCCGGCGGCGACAGTCGACCGACCAGAATTCGAACTGACGACCTGAAACCCTCTTCGAGGTGATTTTCAGGATTCTTTTTACGGAGAGCACACCGAACACTTTAGATTGACATCCCAAAAAGTTAAAACAACCAATTCATGAAAAGGGCAGTTGGGAACAAATTGTCCCTTTCTAGGGGACCCAAATCTGGATGCAGAGCCACCATCAGTAAATTTTCCCTTGGAGTATTGCTACTCGATTTCAATTTTGTGCTTTGCGCTTTGGGTACTCTGGAACCCCGGGACTTTCAAAAAGAGGTACAATGGTATTGCAGTATCAGGAATATTTGTCCGGTGGGGAGGTCAAGTTGGTGTGGAAAATTTTGCGTGTCAAATTGGCTGTGGAATTCACCACATGAAATCCAGGGGCAAAATTTCCCGCAAACTTGCAGCAGATACTGTGAATTTAACCTAGCACAAATTCCCCCACCCCCTGGTGAGAGTATATTCCAAGCTGGTTTTTTGCCTCTTTGCACTGCAATGAAAATTAGCTTAACTCTCTGAAATTGCTCCAGAATGGAGCACCAAATCCCTATCACCATCCATATCCATATCTGAATATGACAACCTCCACACGTTACACTGAAAACAGCATCAATCTGACAGTGGCGTAAAAATGCAGACGTGTTTCGAAGGGTTACTGAGCTTCACTAGCCCCATACAATGTGCCCCTTAATTTTATCTGCTTCCGTTTCACTCATTCGGGGGAACACTAGTGGCAAATCTGTAAAAAGTCCCTGGGCAAATGGCAGGACCAAGAGCAAACGCGAAGCCCAACTCTGGGTCCCATACCCAATATATAATGACCACAATGCGGAGACTTCAACCCAGAAGCCACACGCAAAACAACTGATGCATAGTCAAGGTCACAGCAGGGCTTTGCAGCCCAAAGCATACCTGACAATAGCCACCATCGCAGAAACATGTTTGTGCACCACGTGGTACACAAACACTGTTGGTTTGGGAAGGTGCACCCCTTTGGGTGCAGGCATCTCGGTCGATGCCATAATCCCTGGAAATTAATCAGGTGTTTAAATAGACCACAGTAAAAATTTCAGGTTAGATTCTGAGCTCGTCCCTGCTTTGTACAAGAGTCTGCACGACACTCCATAATGAGAAAAGCTCCCAATTGAATACCAGTGCAACGCTTCCTAGGGGCAAAATAGGGCCTCAATACAAAGACCATGGAGTGCACCCACATCAAGACACCGCCTTTCTGGCGAAGCCATTGCACGCCTGGCATTACTTGGGAATCAAGGCATGGGGGCTGCTCCCTCTCCCCAACATTCCACACACTGAACCACGGCAAACGCCACACCGGCGGTTCCTTCCCCAGGCCCAGGATCTGACCCTTCACTTTCAAAATTCAGAACAAATGATGGCCTGCACAACTACACACCAATGCAGCTGTACTGGCCGACATGCCACTTGTTTCTCGCCAAACGTCACTGCCTATGTTGCGACCCTGCCCCCCAATCCCATGCAAAGAGGGAGGGTATGATGCCATTGGGGTGCTGTGCTGTATACTGATATTTGACTGCTCAAAATTGCTAGAGCCTACTGTTCCTGGACCACCACCACATCAGCAGCCCGCAGCACTCGCCCATTCAGAATGTAACCTGGAGCTGTCACCTCCAAAACAGTACCAGGCTCTTTCTCGGGATCGGGCACCTGTAGAATGGCAAGAAGCTGGGGAAGAAGAATAACCGTGCATGTGGGCATGCACCATATGCCCTTTTAGCGGCTTCTTGAGGGTGCAATAATGGTATGACTCACAGGGGGCGTTTGTGCAACGCGCGCATATTACAGGGAGGAATGGGGGGCTTTTGCTACAATTGGCAAGATTCTTGCCTGTGTAGACCATACTACAACCCCACAATGTTAGACAACCTCGTACACTCTCGTATTTCCTCAACTTCAATACTCCAGCACCCATAGGGACCCACATGGGAGATGCTATGCCCATGTGGCCAGCACCATCCCCCTGTGTGACATCCCGTCTTGTTGTTGCTCCTTTGCGGGGCCCTGGACAGGCACCCGTTCTTCCCTTCGCATGTTGCGCCGGGTTGCTGCTTTCTGTCGGCCGCTGCGGCCGGTGCTCTTGCTGGTGTCGTTTCCGCGTTCAGCCCAGTAGTTGGTGTGTTGGGGCTGTGCTGAATGTGGTATGGTGCGCCGTTTGCGCGTCAGCGGCGCCCAATAATTGGCGTATTGAGGATGTGCTGGTTGTTGCCGGGGTCGTTTGACTGTTTTTGCTGGCCACGCGCCTCTGTCCACAGGCCGTCCATAGCCTGCCTTGCTGTGTTTCTGTGTGCGTGAGGCCCAGGTGCCCTGTTCCTCCATGCGCTGTCCCAGCCGTCCACCCCATGTCCTTTTCCCCCTCACGGCTGGTCTGCCCCTGATGGGCTCCCGCTCCTGTTGCGCAAACAGCCCATCTGGGCTGCGGGATACATGCCCTGGCACCCGGTAGCGACGGGGCTGGCTGGCCAAGCCATCCCCTTTATTGTCGCTGCCTCCCATGCGCACGCTCTGCCATCCGCTCCATTCTGCTTCCCTGTTCCCACTGTTCTGGTTGCCTCTCCTGCCTTGCTGTGCCCCTCCTCCTTGTTTGCTGTGCTCACCCTTGTTCCTCCTGGTGTGGCTCCCTCGTTCTGTGTGTCTGTGTTGCTCCTCCCCCTGTCTGTTGGCGCTCCTGGCCCTCCGAAGTTGCCGTTTGCAGTTTGTCCAGGGGCACAACATGCTTATGCAGTTTTCACTGAAACTGATGTTTCGATTTTGTGACCACCAACAATGATCAACCATCACATGGGTAGCATTGGATGGCACAGTATTATTTGCTATGGCCACTGGATTGTGGGATTGGTTGGGGTCATTTTTTGATAACAATACGGCCACTGGAGCACCCATAGGGACCCAGAATACCTGTTGTGTCACTGCGTCACCAAATGATGACCCCAACCAGGGAAGTATTCGAGGGAGGGGAGGCGGGGGGTCTGAAATGGGGGGGGGGGGGGGCTTGGCTTGAAGCCCCCTCCTCCTAGGGTATCCAAGGAAATTTTTTTTGCAAAGCACACCCGCATATCTCTGGATGAACATTTGAGTATGCAATAGATTGCAAGAGGAAAAACTCTCCTTGAGGAGCGGGAAAGCAGAACTTGTGCAAGGATATGTTGGGGATAGGGTATGCAGTTTTGTTTGCGACAGGGTGAATTGTTCATGCTGCTGCTTTGCACTGCCTTTTTAACAAGGAAAAAAGCTTCCTTGGTCTATCCTGCACCACAAACAGGCAACAGTCCCACAACATACCACTGCACATCCACACAGAAGCACCCTGCAATGCCATGTGGCGGCTGTAGGCCGCCAAAATGGTTTTTTCACCTCCACAAATTTTCCGTGTTTGATTGCACATTAGAAGGGGATGGCGGGGAGGGGGGAGGGGGGGAGGGACCCTCCCTCCTCCTATGGTGTACCGACATTCTAATACTTCCCAGCCCCAAACCCATCCCAAGGCCCTTGGAAGGTTTTTGGAAAAGGGCAAATTTTCGAAAATTCGTGAATGCCAGCCACTGAAAAGCCTACAAAAGCAGTTTCGGGTGTTTCGGGGGGACCGTGGCTCTGGTACATGGGCCTAGCAGCTGCTACGCGGGTTCCTTGTGGGTGCCTGAGTGTATCATTCTCCTCAACAAGGTGTGGGTAGCCTGGCCCCAGCCGAGCGCTGAAGAGGACAGCGTGCGTTCCCCTGCTGGGTATCGCAATGGCAATGGTGTGTGAACACATCTTGGGAGTCTGTGAACTGACTCCTTAAAAAAGGGTACCACAACCATGGCAACCACAGGTCTCAAATCAACCCCCCCCTGGTGGCTGAGCACCTCCCTGGTGACTCCACTGCCACTTTTTGGGAAAGCTCGAAAAGAGATGGGGTGGGAAAAACTGGAGACAAGAGATGAAAAAGAGCAAATGGCCTGATACATGCAGCAGCAGCTGCAGTATACCACGCACGTCTTTCCTACACTGATTCGTCTGCCCCCCCCTCCCCCCTCCCGCAGCTTATCTGATAGCACGGGCATGGGGGGTGCTGGCCACATGGGCATAGCCCCACGTGCCGGGAGGTGCCCGCCACGGGGGTGGCAACAGGGCCGTGACCAGCCAACTGCGCACAGTCCACATCGTACGGAGATGTGAAACCCTCATACGGGGGGGCAGGCGGGTGGGACAGGAGGGGGTGCGCGACACGGGCGCCCAATCCCTTGCCTCTTTCCTCCCCTTCTCGCCCAACTAAATAACAGCCATGCTTGGTTCTGGGTATGGCGAGTCAATTGATGAGGTGCAGCGCACGACAGCCAGAGGCGGAGCGAAATTCATTATGGCAATCCAGTCACGCTGTTGCATTTCTGGATGGGAAGAGAACACAATTTGCCTGGAAACGAAACAGTGACCTGTGCAATGGCTCTGGACGTGGCGGGGTCATAGATTTCACCAAGTGGCTCCACCCGCTCGATACCATTCCTTTGCAGAATGTTGAGCATAATAGTCTCCGTGCTCCGCATGCCCCCATACAGGGACTTGAGGTCTGAGACAAGATAAGATGACTGACCACACTGTTGTTGCACCATGTGGGGGAAAATGCACTTTGGACCCAGGGTGGGCCCGGTGTTTGAAAACCTGTTTGCATTGGATTTCAGGACTCTGCTAACGCAAACTGGTGGCTTAAATCTCATCCTGCGGTAACAGTCACCCACCCACACACAAGGGGAAGGGGGTCTGGAACCCAAAATCCGAAAGTTTGTGTGCCAAAAATGGCCCAAATTAAAACTTCCTTTTGTAAAATTTCATTTTTTACCACCATGAAACCTGGGTCCGAGGGGGGGGGGTGTCCCCCCCCCCCCCGCAGGAGATGCTGAGTTATTAAGCAAAACTCTGTCTCTCCCTACAGCTGATGTCAAAGTGTCCTCCAGTGTACCATTTGCACTCGCAATCATCAATTATTCATGCCATCTGCTGGGCCAACCCCAACTCAATACCTCCTGCCAAACCTGCCATCAGACACCTGATGAGACCTCGTATGGCCTGGGGGCTTCGCCACAAAAGCTGAGTAAATGTGGTTTTCAGCAACATGGCCGGCTCTAAGCCACTAGGGTGGGGGGGAGGCAGACCCGTGCCTCATCCTTTCTAAGGTTTGCCTGGCCCCAACTTGGCAGGTGAAATGCTGCTGGTGGAGACA
Source organism: Eutreptiella sp. 'Long Island Sound 2002' (assembly GCA_964036045.1). NCBI lineage: Eukaryota > Euglenozoa > Euglenophyceae > Eutreptiales > Eutreptiaceae > Eutreptiella > Eutreptiella sp. 'Long Island Sound 2002'. Next base: position 14,288,866 of record OZ038381.1, read on the forward strand.
ATCCTACAGAAACAGGCCAGCCGCTGTCACACGGGGCGGTCCAATTCAGTTCCGGATCCCGACCCCAGCGGTGTGGGGTCCAGAGGGGGGGGAGGTTCAGGTTTGGGGGGTGTTCAAGCACCAACGGTCCCCAAGAAAATTTTGGCTCGCTGCGGCATGCTGCGGCATGCTGTTGGTCAAGGGTACCATCATTTTCCGAAAGCGGCACAGGTTTCAAAAACCTGTGATGCCTTGGTAGTTTGAGTATCCTCAGGACTTGACATGTCAAAACAACACCAAAAAAGCGAAAATCTGTGCAACAATAGAGAAGAACCGACAGGCAAAAATTTGCCCTTTCCGGGAATGGAACCCAGGACCCTCCTAACTGGGACCTGGTACATAGACCACTGAGCTACCATCCAATTCTGAGACATCTGTGCAACAAAGGGTTCCAAGGTTTGACATGTTATGAAAAAAAAAGTCCACCATGTGAAAATTTTGGCTCGCTGCGGCATGCTGCGGCATGCTTCAAAACCCCCACCAACAGCTCCCAGAATATGGCGCTGCGGCATGCTGCTGCCGTTGGTGCTTGGGGGTGTTGTAGAACTTCTGTTTCATTCGAAGCATTCTGAATAACCACAAAGAAATCTTCTTTTACAATTCACCACAAATAAAAAAATAGTTTGGCATTCTAGCCAAAGCATCAATGAACCAGCAAAGTAGGTGGGCAATGTAAGCCACATTTTGCAAGCCATTGTTCTAGGAGCATTGCACAATTTCATCCACCATGAATAGAAACAATCACCCTGTACAACAAAGTGTACAAGCTTATTGGACACACCTGGTGCTACGAGGGCCTATGGCATACTCACCGCTGCACTTGAGGTTAGGTGAATTCTCCATTCAAATTTGGGCATTTTAGGTATTACCACATTGGGTGAGAAAAATTGCTGCCCCTGTCCTGAGGGGCAAAAGAAATTTGGCCCAAGTTGGTTATTCCCCTTAATTCACAATCGGTGTGGGTTGGGGGGTCCCGCATGGTGGGGGGGGGGGGGGGCGTGACGCCATGGTGTATTGTTCTCGTGTGGAGCTGGTGGCACCAACTGGCCGATCACCATTCGTTGCCCTTCCCTTGGACCCATTCCCTCCATAGGCGGTAATGCCCATCGGCCTCTCACCACCTTGTATCCTTCCTCTTCCTCCTTCTCTACTTCCCTTTCCTTTCCCTCGCCCTTTACCTCCATAGGCTGTGGTGCCCATCGGGCCCACCGCTCCTCACCTTCCTTGCCCTTGATTCCGTCTCTACTTCCCTTTCCTCTCCCTTGGTAAGTTGTGCCAACGGAGCCCCCGACTTGCCCTGTTTCACTTTTCTGTGTTGAGCCCACTCAGAGGAAGGCAACCGCCTTCGCCGTTGGCCAGGTGCGTCCAAGCGGCCATCCCAAGCAAGCGGTGAGGTACCTCCCCAACGGCAGCTTTTGGGCCCTAGGATGTCCACTTGCAGGGTCTTTTCCCCGATGGGGGCACATAACAACCTCCTACCTCCAAATTCCCACGCTCAGTCCTCCCTTTGGCGAGCGCGCCACGTACCCCCTACCCTCTAGATTATGCCCTTGCTGTGTGGGTTGCGTCCCCTTTCCAAGGCGTGGCACGCATGGGTATGGGTGGTGGCGGGTGGTGTCGGTTGTTGGTTAGGGGTCGGCGGTTCCTCCTCAGTGCAGCGATCATGGGGCCTCATGTCGTGGTGGGTGTTGGGTGGCGTGGTGGGTGCCGTAGGTTGAAGGGCTGGGATGGGCTGGTGCCCCCCGGGGTGGCGGGTGTTGTGAGGTGTAGGTGGGTGCGCAAGGGTATGTATTGTAGCGGGTGTTGTGGGGTGGGCCAGTTACCATCGTTGGCAACCCACTTCTTGGCGCGACTCCCCGGACCACCTCCACATAGGGGCCAATTGTCGCTAGGTTGAGGTTAGTGCCCCGTGTTGGGTGGAGGTGTGATGGGCCCCTTGCTGGCACCCTTAGCCCGGCTTGGTCCGGGCGCTTGATGATGTGGTGCGTCCCTTTTCCGGTTGAGTCGCTACGGGAGGGAAGAAATGTCTCCCCTGCTCGCTTCCCAATGCCAGCATGCTGAGACTTACTGCCGTGGTCGCTCCCTTGAGAGCGCACCCCCGGGTGGGCTTGCGTTGCGGCACAAAGGGGGGGGGGGGGTTGGAATTTTTCTCAAGAGAAAATTTCACCCGGTTTATTTCACACAGCGGCTTGAAATTGAGCAAGACATTTCGCATGTTTCTGCCTCCATATCTCTAAGTGGCAGTGACAGTGATCCTACTGTAAAACAGACCAAGCAATGTGTCCCCAGTGTAGGTGCAGATGTTGTGGCACCCTTGGGTACAAGCACTATGCCCCTGCTTTGGCTCAAGCAGGGCCATGCATTGCGGATCATTGATGAATTGAAGAAGCGCTGGCGGGGTGGTGACGCGCCAAGGTGGCTAACTTTTGACAGGAGTGTATTTCGCACAGCAGCCTGAGAAATGAGCGGAATACTTCACACACATAATACAAAATTTCCACAAAGAAATATTCCCGTTGCGAACCGCCCCCTCCATAGGCGGGGATGGGAGATGGGGGAGGGTTTGGCACGAGGCCATGGTGTTGGTTTGTTTGCCTTTGGCAGCGCCCACTGGCCTCTCACCATTGCACATTCCGACCCTCTGTGGGTCCGAATGTGGTTTGGTTATGTCAGTGGAGCCCCTTGGATGCCTTGTCCTGTTTGACTACTCCGGGGTCGGCTGTCCTAGAGACGGGCTATTGCCCGTGCCGTTGACCATGCAGGATGGGGGGGGGGGGGGGTATGACGCCATAACATCACCAAAACAAGGGGGGTGACCTCACTGTCAAACCAAAATAGATATTTGTTTTGAGGTGTCTGTGAGTTATGCTTTTCTTTTGGGTGATTTGCGCTTCTACTGGATTTTTTGAGTGTTTGATTATTTTTGATGCTTTTGGATTGGATATTGTTGTCTCCATCGATATGGTGGATCACAGCCAGTCTTCTTTCCTACACCAGCTTCACATCCAGACCTGCTGGAAACACATGCTTCCATGGAAGAGTAGTGGCCGAGGGGGGCTGTAGTGCCATACCCTAACGGTGCCACCCCCACCCCCCATCAGCCCCACCCCATCCCCACGGAGCAGGGAAATAGGGAAAAGCCAGGGATGAGAACCCTTGTTGCCCAATGAGTGACCTGTATGATGTGTATCCCTCTGCTACACCCCACCAACCGCTGAAACTGACCACGGCTGTTGGGTGACCGCTTGCGCAGCAGGAGCAACAAACACACACATACAGCGGATAGCTCTCACAAGCCTCGAACAACCCTCAACCCTGCATACCGGGGTTTGGGTTTTCCTCTCCAGAGGGACCGTCTGCCACTTCTTTTGGAACCCATGCAAGGCCGCGGCCCATGTTGTCTGCGACCTGGACCATCGGAAAAAAAGGAAGAGGAATCCCCCAGCGAACTATTTGAAGACAGGATAGCGCCAGAGGATTGACCCACACGCGATTGAAGAGGTAGAGGGGGGGTCACTTGTCCTGAGCCAAGCTGGGAGCTGGGAGTGTGGAGAACTTGGATGGTTGTACTCCTTTGAAGATCTTTTTCCGTGCATTGTTCAGGCTCTCCTGTTTTGTTGCCCTGGTATCCTACGTGGCCACCTCTGGCCCACCCTTGCTCCCATGCCGTGGTAACTGCCATTCGATTACCTGGGCTCAGTCAACCACGCTGCAGCTGGTTCAGGCAAAGAGGATCAGGACCGCATTGCACAATTGAGTGGAGGTCACGCTTGTTTTTTTGTTTGCACATGGCATGGTTCCCCCGCCTGGGTTCCAATACACACAAGAGTCCCAGCCAATAAGTTCCAATACCCACTCCAACATAACATGCAGCTCTTGTGGCACACATGTAGGTTTCAACAAGGACAACCAAAGATCTGACACCAGGTCACTCTATCAGTTGTACACCAGGGTAGAAAATCAATCCAAAGAAAACTGTGAAACCAGAAACCCACACCAACGTGTGGGTATGACCAGGGCTGACGATGCACCTTGAAAAACGCCCCAAAGGAACTGTGTATCTTCGTGCACGCTGTCTTTCTGTCTGAGCCTAACCTCAGACTGCAACTGGTGTACATGCCTTTCCCTGTGCACCTGCTGAGCACCAGTCCATGACTAGATCGACACAAAAAGGCAAGCAGGGGCCATGGTCCAGGAGACCTCCAAGATGTCCCTCGCGAACTTTTCAACGCCAAACTGCTTGGCGTCCTCGATCTGTGTCTTCGATCGTCTGCGAACAGTCTCGGCCTCGGCCAGGGCATATAGCACTTTCTTCTCTGCCTCAGTCTTGGCCTCTATGGCTTCCGCCAGCGCCTTCTCCAACTTCTGCACCTCCGTAGGCTCCGGAGTCCCTTCTTCTTCATCCTCAGCCATGTCATCTGGTTCTTCGTCCGCGTCCTCGCTGACTTCTTTAGCCGCTTCCTCAACGACCTCCACTTCGGGTTCGGCTCCTGTGATGCGCACCCGTCCTGGCACATGACTAGCTATCATGCCGACGCTGCCAACAACCCAGGCTCGCCCACCGTGCAAAACAGGGGCACATGATGATGTGTCAGGGATACCTTCAGCAGTAGCGGTCATGGCCCACGAGCTGTGGAACCCCATGCTGTAGTATTGCTCGGGTAGGGAATGTCTTGGCGCTTCGCGACGCCAAAACAGCGCCACAACGCCATTCACCAACAGGGAACCCAGCGCAATCCACATCCAAAAGGGGTTGGCAACCTGAGGACAACGTTGAACTCGATACAAAAATTCAGGCGCGTGTTTCACCAACCCCGCGTGGGAAGCGAGGACTAGGGGAGAGGTGGAACACCGTGCTATTTTCGGAAACAGGCGGCAGAACAGGAAATTGGACGGCAGTGTCGCTATCAGAAACTGGTGCGGAGGCTTGAAGAACAACGGCATCTGCATCAAAGGGTGAAAACAGGCAGTAAAATCACGGGGTCCGGGATCCGGGACACGACGTTATGCTGTTATGCTGAATCACCAGACCTCATGCAACCCACAACAAACGAAACCTGGTTGCGAAATCGCCCGTGGCGTTGCTCTCCATGGCTGTGACGCCACCTTGGTTGTTGTTGAGATATCGGTTGTCACGGAACCGGCGGAAAACTGGGCCTTAAAGAGAGCGAGCAGGGCGTACTCTTGGAACAGTCGCCGAGTTTGCACAAAGTCGTCACAATTCTTGCGAAGCACGCACCTGTGGCGCACTGTGACCCATCGCCAAAGTCACAAATGTCGCGGTAGCGAAGCAGACTGCGGCGGCCACAACATATCTGCCTGTCGACAAGGAAAATGCGATATCCCAACGCTGCCTTAACCAGCAAATATTGCACAATATGTCTCCTCCCAGGAGGTCTCTGCCACTGAAATGCATATGGCGTAGGTGCTATGGGCAACCACGAATCTGGTGTGTGAACACTCCTACTTCCCGACAAACATGCGTGGAAAAGTGACGCGAAATACCTTGGAAGTCTTGACATGGGACTGGAAGTGTGTTCAACGGCATCTTGTACTGTTGCAGTGCGACCCTGCCATAAACAAATGTCGAGTATACGTCGAGGAAGGTAATGAAATGTGTCAATGCCACGGATTCCAACGCCCAGGGTGAGTGTGGCGCTAGTAGTTCTAGGGTCTTTGTCTGTCGGGACGACTGGATGTGTCTGCTGACATGCAGCATTTCAATGTAACTACGGTAGTCCCGAAGGCGTCTAGTTCTAGCTCAAGGGATTCTTCAAGCGCAAAATTGGCCGAAACTCGAGTCTTGGGCGACTTTGAGACTTCTCTATCTTCGCTGACCATGTGTTTCGTTCGTCCGAAATGAAATGTTTCTCCAACGTATCCCCAGCCGCATCAGCTTCCCGCACAGGCTCCTGTAGGTAGAGGGGGCGTTACAGTAGTACAGTACAGTGCAGTAAGTACCGTAGGTACTTTAGCTCGAGGGATTCAGCAAGTCCGACGGGCGGCTATTTTGCCGTGGCGCAGCGCCTGTTCAGCGCCTGTTCAGCCGCCGAGTGCCACTGCATGGTCTGCAATGCAGTGAGAAGAATCAAACGGCCTTCGGCCTGTGGAACCTCGAGCGTCAAATGGGATGTCAAAGAAAATTGTGAAAACCAAATCCGCAAACTAACTCATATATGTTCCAATTTACTCTCCAATGTACCCGGCTAAACCCATTACTCTGCCCAAAGGCTGGGTACCTTTGCTCAGATTGTAGGTAGGTACGTATGGGCACCAAGATGGGCACACAATAGTTGCTCCAACAATAGGCACACACACCCAAATTTCAAACAAGATGTCGAAGAATCTTTGGAAATGAAAATACGTAAACTAATAGGTATGTTCCAATGTAACCCGGAAAACTCATTTTACATTTTACTATCTATTGTTGTTCACTCTTTTTGGCAAGGGGGCCTTCGGCCCCCTTGCACCCAACCCTTGTCTACAACATCTTTAGGCTAGGATGTTGTCCGCAATATGACACCAACAATGTGAAGTGGAGACAGCTTTCCTTTTCAACGTTTGTGCTCCCAACCTACGTGGCAAAAGGAGGCCACAAGGGCCAACATTGATGTTTTGCAAGTCATTTTGGTGCAAAGGAAAGGTAGTGGGTTCAATGCTTGAGCCATGGTGTATGACCATGGGCATGGCAAGCTAGCATGTTAAGCGGGCTAAGCTCTAAGCTGGCATGTTAAGCGCACAAAATGACTAACCTGGGTGAAATATATTAAAATCCCAAAAATTTAGATCTCTGGCCTACCACCTCAACGTCGAATAACCCGAAAGTTGAATGAATGTAGTTTTGGACCTTGTTCACGATTTTGGCATCCAAACTGGAGCATTGTGCATCAAGATGCCAAAATTGCGGATATGCACCGCCGATCAAGAAATCGCGCTGTTTCGCGCATGATAATTTCACAGGTGCTCATCTGTATAAATGTCCACACAGCAATGCATTCAGATCGATTTCTGGCGGCAGAAATCGAAATCGCAAAATCCGCCAGATGCCAGACGACGCGCGCGCGCGCCGCCTGTTCGCGATATAGACGGAAGTTGTATCATATATATACCTGAAAGTGTCCGACATTCGCAGCGTTTCTCGGGGTGGAACCTCAAGCTTACGCTCTTCGGTAAAAATGGGAAATAAGCTGAATGTAACACAAATTCTGCGGTAGGGTATTCCATAGATCAAACGGCCTTCGGCCTGTGGAACCTCGAGCGTCAAATGGGTTGTGAAAGAAAATTTTGAAAACAAAAGCCGCAAACTAACTGATTTCTGTTCCATAGTACCCTCCAATGTACCCGGGTAAGCCCATTACTCTGCCCAAAGCATGGGTACCTTTGCTCAGATTGTAGGTACCTATGGGCACCGATGGGCACACGATAGTTGCCCCAACAATCGGCACACATAGCCAAACTTAAAACGGCTTGTCAAAAAATCTTTTGATATGAAAATCCGTAAACTAATGGATATGTTCCAATGTAACCGGGAATACCCATTTTACTATCTATTTTTGCTCCTTCTTTTTGGCAAGGGGGCCTTTGGCCCCCTCGCTCTCAACCCTTGGCGCTTTGTGTCTACAACATCTTTCAGCTACGATGTTGTCCGCAATAGGACACCTTGGCAACGGTGTGAAGCGGAGACAACTTGACTTTTCAGCATTTGTGCTCCCAACCTACGTGGCAAAAAGAGGCCTTAAGGGGCAACATAGATGTTTTGCAAGTCATTTTGGTGCAAATTGACCCGGAAATGCTTTAGCCATGTCGTTAAGCTACAATGGGCATGCTAAGGTGGTATGTCAAGTAGGTTAAGCTGTAAGCTTGCATGGGCGTGCTAAGCGGGAATGTTAAACCAACCAAATGACTAAATTAGGCGAAATATATTAAAATCCGAAAAATTCAGAACTTCCGCCTACCACCTCAAAATCAAATAACGCGAAAGTTAAATCAATGTAGTTTTGGACCTTGGTCACAATTTTGGCATCCAAACTTGAGCATTTTGCAGCAAGCTGCCGAAATTGAGGATACGCAACGGCGATCCGTAAATCGCACTGTGTCGGTCATGATAATGACAGCTGTACTCAGCTTTATAAATTTCCAAATAGCAATGCTTTCAGGTCGATTTCTGGTGGCAGAAATCGAAATCGCAAAATCCGCCAGATGCCAGACGACACGCGCACGCGCCGCCTGTTCGGAATATAGACGGAAGCTATATCATATACCTGAAAGTGTCCGAGATTCGCAGCATTTCTCGGGGTGGAACCTCAAGCTTACGCTCTTCGGTAATTAGTATTATGCTGTATTTAAGTCAGTTTCAGCGCTCAAATCAAACGGCCTTCGGCCTGTGGAACCCCGAGCGTCAAATGGGATGTCAAAGAAAATTGTGAAAACCAAATCCGCAAACTAACTCATATATGTTCCAATTTACTCTCCAATGTACCCGGCTAAACCCATTACTCTGCCCAAAGGCTGGGTACCTTTGCTCAGATTGTAGGTAGGTACGTATGGGCACCAAGATGGGCACACAATAGTTGCTCCAACAATAGGCACACACACCCAAATTTCAAACAAGATGTCGAAGAATCTTTGGAAATGAAAATACGTAAACTAATAGGTATGTTCCAATGTAACCCGGAAAACTCATTTTACATTTTACTATCTATTGTTGTTCACTCTTTTTGGCAAGGGGGCCTTCGGCCCCCTTGCACCCAACCCTTGTCTACAACATCTTTAGGCTAGGATGTTGTCCGCAATATGACACCAACAATGTGAAGTGGAGACAGCTTTCCTTTTCAACGTTTGTGCTCCCAACCTACGTGGCAAAAGGAGGCCACAAGGGCCAACATTGATGTTTTGCAAGTCATTTTGGTGCAAAGGAAAGGTAGTGGGTTCAATGCTTGAGCCATGGTGTATGACCATGGGCATGGCAAGCTAGCATGTTAAGCGGGCTAAGCTCTAAGCTGGCATGTTAAGCGCACAAAATGACTAACCTGGGTGAAATATATTAAAATCCCAAAAATTTAGATCTCTGGCCTACCACCTCAACGTCGAATAACCCGAAAGTTGAATGAATGTAGTTTTGGACCTTGTTCACGATTTTGGCATCCAAACTGGAGCATTGTGCATCAAGATGCCAAAATTACGGATATGCACCGCCGATCAAGAAATCGCGCTGTTTCGCGCATGATAATTTCACAGGTGCTCATCTGTATAAATGTCCACACAGCAATGCATTCAGATCGATTTCTGGCGGCAGAAATCGAAATCGCAAAATCCGCCAGATGCCAGACGACGCGCGCGCGCGCCGCCTGTTCGCGATATAGACGGACGGAAGTTGTATCATATATATATATATATATATATATACCTGAAAGTGTCCGACATTCGCAGCGTTTCTCGGGGTGGAACCTCAAGCCTACGCTCTTCGGTAATTATTTCTTCAACCCGGTATCCTCTTCCTCTGTTTGTATCAACCTGTGATCTTTAGTAACCACCTTTAAGTTTGCACCGTTAACCAGATTGAACAAGCCAATTCCGAAGTCCAAGCCTTTCTCGGCGTGAAGCCGTTTCACATGTACTCTATGGTCCATGTGGGGAGCAAGACCACATTTGCGTCTAGTTCTCGTACGATGGAGAAGGAGGAGATGATTTCAAAACTAAACGCTCTTGTTGCTCTTCTTGTCTCCGATTGTATGGTGCTACGGCTAGTGGTGAATTGTGCCATGAGGTCAAGGACATGCTCGGTCATGTGTGTGCACTGGTATGTCGGCTCGCAACTAGATGAGATTTTGCATCGTGCTCAAAACCAAGCTTTAATCTCGAGCAATCTTGGTCTTCAACTTGGAGAGGCATTGCTTGGGTTGTTCTTTTGCTTTGTATGCTAATTTGGGTGGTTCGACTTCGAAACTCATGGCTTTCGGAGTATTCTAAGTGCACTCTTGCAAGGGATGCATTGGCGGATGTCCATCCTTTTGATATGGAGCCCAGTATGGATGCCGATAAAGGTCTTGACAACTCTCTTTCCGTGGAGGAAAAGGCAAAGGTGAATGCCACAAAAGACAAAAACAAGGTTAGTGCTACACTGTTTCTACATTCCAACAAGCAATGTGTCTCACGGCTCAAGTGGGATGATTCCTGGAAAGCAGGGTTTGACATCCTTGTATCCTGCTTCCCCAAAGGAGACCCCCTAGACTTTCCCGCCATAAGCTTGCTTTGGAGGAATGTTAGCAAAGCTGATGGGTGGTTTGAGGGTGTGCAACATGATTTGAATCCTTGTGATTGTGTGGCACTCAAGAACTACAATGATCCTCAAAACAAGAAGCAGTCACAACATGCCACACCAGTTGAAGCTCAAGTTTTGACACAAGCAACCTTTGAACCTACCCCTCAGCCTCCAGCTCCCCCTAACCCAACACCACCTCCACCCAAGCGTCCACACTAGTTTCCTCTAATGTGCTCTTGATGATTGACCACGTTGATGCTTACTTGGCTCAGTTGCATGCTCGGTCCTCATCAGGTCTACTCTGAAACTCAGTTGGATCACTGTATGCAGCTTCTGCAGTGGCGTGCTCAAGTGTCCAACAAGTGGGAACGCTTCAAATCTCATCCTTGAGTCTTATGTGCCATGCCTTCGGGGACAGGGTTTGCCCTTGCAGGGTATTGTTTGCCAATACTCGGGTGCGAGACAAGTGAGAACCCCCCCCCCCAAAGATATAGTCTCCAACTGTCAACTTGGTAAGCATTCGTGATGATTACGAGTGGGGGCCCCTTCATACATTAATCGTGGCACCATATAGATGTTCGTGGTAAGGTTCCTTAATGTTGTTGGGCAAAGTGAATGATTACGTGCAATTGCACTTCCGCTCGAGAGCCAAATACCCACCCACCGACCCACCAAGGCCCTTCTTAAAGCCCTTTGTGTTCTTCGCGCCTAACCAACATGAGCACGCCGATGCGCGTCCGATGCGTGCAACTTTGGCCTCAAGAATGTGTGTGGTTTTCATTGCCTTTTTTTTCTCCCAATGCCGTTCCCTCATGGTGCCAACGCGGGTCCCTCAACTTGTAGTAGGGAAGAAGAAACACCGCGTTTTCAAAAGTGCTAAGTGCCTTATGGAGGTAGTCCTCCGCATTGAAGTCGCCATTCATCATGCTCCAAAGCGCAAACATCGGAGCGTGCAGCTTGAAACGTACTGTCTTTAGGAATCTATTTCTACTATGCGCCCGTTTTGAACGCTCCGGCAACATGAGAGACGAGGAAGATTTTGGCTCCATGCAATGGGTATCTTCCGTCACACTCATACCCGCGACAAAGTCGCATGCCAAGCGTTGCCGACTCATACTTCGTGTTGCTTCTTGTTTGTCATGAAACATGCGCAAGGGGGGTTGTCCGTGTTTGAATCCGTGTCAAGACACATGGAAATGACACATGGTCGAGCACACATTTAGAATCCATGTAGGGTTCGCACTTGCGGCATGTTGCATACACCGTACGAACCTAACCCGGCTAGCTAAGATCCTTATGTTCACATTTCTAGGAAGACTTGCGCAAGCAAGTCCGCCGTTTGCAGGAGGAGGTGGACCAAAAATTGCTGGCTTACTCGAAAGTTGTGCACAAACCCGATACGGACATGATTGACGAAGAAAACGGTGTGCAAAAACTTCAATCTTCAAGAAGCACCCATGAATGAGCGCAATCGCAACTCGTTTCCACCGACGTTGCGGCCGTGTTTTCCTCTAGGACTTGGGTTCAAAAGCCATTCTAGTGAAGTGTTAGAACGCGAGATTGAAAGCCTCTTGAAGAAACTTTCATCGGTGAATTTTGCCATGGCGGATGTAGCTAGTGGCAACGCAGGTGTGCCATACTTGCAATGGGGTCCACAATAATGTCGTGCCCGATGACGGCGGGCGCATTGAACAACGACGGAAACGGCGACATAGTGCTTGCATGCGACTATTTGACTCCTCGATCGCCGTCGCGTGAGCGTAGTAGAGGTTAGTGTCGAATTGTCCTCGGGCTGCGAGGGTGGGTGCATGTGTTTTGCGCGTCGCAAAATGTTGTGCTTGTTGTGACAGGTGCCGCGGCCCAAAAACAGTCGCAAAGGCACCGCGAGATTCTGCAAGTATGTTCACCATGGAGTGAATTGCATTGGTAGGAAGTAGTGCTCGCAAGATCCAATCTCGGCCGAAATCAATCCATGAGTGTAAACATGGCGACCCACCCGTCTCATCACATCGAACACCCCCGTCCTTTGGAGCAACCCCATCTTTGGACCAACTGGACACAGCGGAGAACCTCACCATGGGAATGGCATCGAAGGGCCACACCCTTGTTGCGAGTCGAAATTGCTGGAGCTAATGCAAAGTTGATCCCGGGGGTGTTCTCGGCCACGGCACGGGTGCTTTTGAGGGTTGGCAACCACGGGACCTCGCTTGCCAAGTCGCCGGACAAGGCCAAACCTAGCCACGACGGCCGGCCGTTGGCCGGTTGGAACCCCTTGCCCCACCACGCGACTAGAACTCCACCCAAGGGTGATATTGTACGGCAAGATGTGGTGACGGACCATGGGACGACGAGCATTGTAGACTGCTTGTGTGCTCGAGGAATGAAAACGCCTCCTCAAACAACCTCAAACACGGTTGGGGGCGTTTTGGGGGGCGGCTCCCAGAGCCGTGGCCAATCCGGCGACCCGGCGGGCCGGCCATGTTAACTCGGTGGTCCACACCCTTCCGCGACAGGACCAGTGCCACTTTCAGCCGCAATGCCCTCGCTAGTAGTGCATGCTACGGAAGGCCCCCGGGGGACATGATACAGACGCCGTCAACTCCAACGCGGCAAGGCAGCGGTTGCAGTGCGCCAATTGGCCTCCCCAATGAGAGGCAATCCGTGGCCCTCAAGGGCCTCTTCGGGCTGGGTTGAGCAGCCCAAGGCCCAAAGCCCAAAGCCTATCACGTGTTCGCGTATAGCTTGGGCGGATATTGGGCGATCAAGGTCGCCCAGGACCATCGGATGCGCTGGATGGAGTTGGAGAGAGGGAGGGGTCGGTGAGGTCGTGATGCACCGGGATGGTCACGTGACGCGCCTAACGCGCTGGGGGTGAAGGCGGCATGCGCGGCGAGCCATAGGAGGTGGTGGTTCGGCGGCATGCGCGCACGTTGGACGATTGAGGGCACTGTCAAGGGCAAGCTGAGCACGGGGCAGCACCGCACGCATCTCGCGTCCCCTGATTAGGATTACGAGACGGAGTTCCGGAAACTGAAAGCAAACATGCGCACAAGTCGTGAAAGGGCCCAGTTGCTCCCGTCCGTGAGAAGTAAGATCTCCGAAGTATGCGGCCTCGGAAGGGAAAGTGGGCGGAGCATGTTGGACGGTGTGCGGCCCCAGTGCGCAGAGACCCCGCGCGGATCGTCCGGTCGGACCCGTGTGGGGCCAGTCATCTGAGGGCTTGTGTGTGCGCGTGCGTGTCGGGGGGACCACTTTGTAGCAACTACGTACTGCCCTTTTGACGGCCATGCTCGTGATGGGGGGGAGGAGGGTAGGATGTGGAGAGGACCGGATACCGGGAGGATCGGAGAGGATGGTGGGCCATGGCGGCCCTGCGGTGAAGGCAAGGTCCGGGGGCAGCCATCATCGGGGCGGGCTGCAGTAGGTCAGAACGGCAGGGAGACAGACGTCTGGGGTGCACCGAATGCGAGCGTCTGGCTTGGGAAACCCCACCAGCTGGCTCATGCATCGCGCGTATGGGGGAGCATGTCTTGTTGCTTTCTTTGCAGTTTTTCATTCAACTTCATTGGTGTTGAGGAAAACGTGTTGCATGGTCATGGAATGCGCCATGTATGGCTAAGATTTTATTCCTTTTCTGATCTCAAAGTTATTTCCTGCGGGTATTCCTCAAGTAGCGTTGGTGGCTCGTTGCTGGAAGGAGAATATTGGTGATTGATATCGAGCGCGATCCCGAGGGGTTGCTGGTCTGTATTGCGGGCTGTGCGTACGTGCATGGTTTGGCCTGCCACTGTCTGGTCGACTGTGCAGGCAGTTTGGAAAAAGGCTTTCGTCTTTGGAGTGCGGCGACGTCCAGCGCCCAATGTCCACACCATCTGTGGCCTTCTCCTGACCGAGGGCTGGGCAGCATCCCCGTGCGCACGCTGGGATTGTTGCGCAACCCCGACCCGTCGAAGATAAGCCCCGCCCCACTCTATCTCTGCGTAGCATTAACGCTCATGCGTGTGCGCGGAGGCGTAAGCGTGCGTACAAGGCACCGGCTATGCCCGCGTGCCATGCGCGTACCATGATTCAAATTCCTCAGAAATCGCAAATATGCGGTCATGCTGTCCTCCTACCGACCAGTGGATCACAGTGCTTTGTGGGCGCTTATCATCCCATGTCCTCCTGTTTGAGGTCCTGTCTATGATACTGCCTGCTTCATGATCTTGATCACCTGCTTTGCTGTTCCCTTGCCTTCATGTGCAGCATCACGACGCAAACGGGGCGCTTCTGAGGGAGCGCAGTGGCATCAACCACAGCAATCAGGAGATGTTGCGGGTATGCGTGCGTGACGCAATGAAGTGGTTGCACGGCGTTGGGATGGCTCAGGTATGTGATGGGTGTGCAGGCCATTGCAGGGGAGCTCGGCCAGGCCGATACAGGTCTTTATGAGAATGGCCAAACCGATGCAGGACACTGAAGGAGCGTGGGTATGAACAGCAGCTGCCCTGCTTCTGCAGCAAAACCATTTCACCTGCCCAGTTTGGGGCAGGCAGGCTTTAGAAAGGCGATTGTGCCAGGAGGCACGGGTCCACCACCACCCCACCAACCCCCTTCCCAGGTCTAAACCCCCTCACCCCTGCCCCCAACCCCCCCACACTTGCCAACAGGTGCGGCTGGAACTGAAAGAAAATTTCCCGGCGCCCTGTCCTCCCTTTGTGTGCACCCATGCCGCATGTAGTGTAGTGGCGATGACGGGGCGTGTTGCGGATGCACCAGGCTCACCCTCATCCTCATCCTCATCCTCATCTTCATCATCAGATCCCTCTGCAGGGCCTGACTGGCATGCTGTGTGACATAGCAGTCGATCTTTATGACTGTGTTTCTCGTGTGGCTCTGCCTTACACTGCAAGTGCCTTTCCGGGGCAACCCCCCCCCCCGGGCCTTGCTTTCATGGGCCCCCTCCCCCATACCCCTCGACCACCCCCCCTCCCCCTGCTCAAGCGAGGCAAGCAAGGCTTGTCTGGACGGATTTGGGTGTGCATGCCTGATTGTACTGCAAGGGGGCGAGGTTCATCATCGGATTTCTGAAGAGGAGTCTGATGGTGATGAAAGTGAATGACTCTAAGCAGACACTGCCTTGCGGCCGGACCCTACTATGTTATTTCAGTGCCAATCCCCGGGCTCCTTTTCCCCATGCTGGCCTCAGAGTGCGTTTTGGCCAGTCTTCACCGTCCGGAGCTTTTCGGGTCACCGTCTGGTTGACACGGAAGCAGGTGATGTTTGAGGAAGGGGGGCGTCGGATGGTTTGCCCTTGCAACCAAGAACCAGTGGCGATGCGATGGCCAGATGGCCACAGTTTGGTGTGAGGCTATGGGTTGGCTGTGGGTTGGCTGTGTTTTGCATCCAATTGATGTGCTGCCATGCTCCCTTCAGCTTCACCAACAAGCCGAGGAGGCTAAGAACCGTCTGAGCATGCAGCGCAGCCTTTTCAACAAGATCGGCGGGAATGTGGAGGTACCTCTGCTGACACAGCGCGGTGCGTGGAGGTGGTGTTTCACTGTCCTCGGCGCCTCGCCTGCACTGGTCGCGCGTGGCGCAGCGCATGCGTCCCTTGCTGTGCACTGATACTCCTCGTCCTCATTAGCGCTCTCGCATTCCATCGTTCCCCTCTTTGGATCTGGAATCTCTGAAACACACAAATTTGTGGATTCACGAGACCATATCCCCAACTCAAGGGGCCACAGAAATTTGTGGGGTTGGCCCAAGGAGATTCTAAACAAGGGCACAGGGGTGGGGTAAAGTTGGGATGGATTGTCATGCGTGGTACTTTGTAGTTGAGGTTGTTGAACTGGACTCGTGTTGCCTTTTGCATTCCTACGGCCCTCCAGCACTGAGAAGCTGTTGTCACGAGATGTAGACGAAAGAACGAACGTGTATTGAGCGAAGCCCCCACAATGCCCACTCCAGGCCATCACTCGGTAGGACCCGCCCTGTGTGGTGGGCGGTAGGATTCAGCCGACCTACCGGCGTGTACTGCTGAGATGAGCTGGGTTGAGCTGACTCTGTTGGAGAGAATTGCGCCGCCAAACGAGGCAGTGATGCATTGGCAAGTGCCACCCGTGGCGCTTGTGGTTTGAGTGAGAGGAAGAACCTAGTGGGCTCAGATCAAACGGGTTGCTCGTAATGCAGTGCCATGACTGGTACTGGAGCTTTGGAGCGCTTTGTGACTGCAGATGTTGGTGCATGCTGAGATGCAGGCTGACCATGTAACGTGGAACAGCTGCGGGCTGAATCAGTGTTGACGTTCTGCTATTGATGTTTTCTCTCAGGACCTGAGGCAGCGGTTTCCAGTCATCAACGATGTGCTTGGAAAAATCCACAAAAAGAAGAGCAGAGAAATGATCATTCTTTCCGTTGTGATTGCAGTTTGCTTGTTCCTCATCTTTTTGTACACAAGGTAGGGGTGCCAATACATGCATTTGTGCATCGTGCAGCGGCGGCAAATCTTATCCTCAATAGCACTCTCGCGTGCCTGATTTCTCTCTTTCGGCTTTTCTTCAACACCCCAGGACGTCAGAGCACAGTGATGGGTCGGATCTGAAACAGGCAGCATTTGCATTGCTATGCTGACCCTTGTGGCAGGTTTTGAATTGAATTATCGCTGTCTGTTTCTTTTTTCAGGAGGGGGGTGTCCTAAAACACTTTGCTATTTATCCCGATGCCAGTGTGAAGGGGTGCCATAGTGCAGCATGGCTTCAACCCGAGTGCAGGCCTGCCTCCTCCCTCGTGTCCTACCATCGGGCATCCATGCGTCCTGCTTCGTGACGCAAAGGTACCTGTGCCCGGGAATCCTGGCTCAACCAACCCAGGAAGCCCCGCCCCCCCCCCCTCCCCAGAGAATAGTTTGGCCAAGACCTTTGGGTCATCTCTTCCCCACCGTGGGGACCCAGAGACGGCAGGGGTGGGGTAGTCCCCCTTGTGAAGGGTCCCCTTTTGCCGGGGCCAGCGCCTCCCCCTCCCCCGGAAGGCCCTCAAGGCCCCAGGATGGTGGGGACCGTCCGCGTCTAGACCTACGGAGCCGGGCTTCCCGTGGTACTTGTAGTGTGTCTGACGAGCTTTCATCGTGTCTCATGGGCTGCTCACGCGTGCCTGCGCACGCGTCGCCAACGCAGTATTCCGTTCGGGGAACATCGTGGGCTGAAGGTTTTGAAAGGGCAGCCAGATGGACCTCTCGCCAGCCACTCCGCCAGGGGGACAGGCCGGGTGTGGGTGGAGGCGGTTCATTTACTGATCGTTGGTCCCAGTTCAAACCCCGGACCCGGGCCCCTCATTAGTTTCTGAAACTCAGGTCTATTTCTGATACCCTGCCGGACAAGTCACGAGCCCGCCTGAGTCCCGTCTGCTGGTGTATGGCCCATCGATGGTGGTCGTGGTGGTGGTGGGGGGGGGAGATGCAGTGGTGGTGGGTGGGGGTGGGGGCGTGGGCTCGCAATGTGATGGGGGGTCGCTCGGGGGATGCTGACGGGTAGCAGGTCAGCGTAGGCGGCAGAAGGGTCATCCTCGGAGATCCCCCGAGACACTGGGCCTGCCTGCCTTGCCACTGGGCCGTGGCATTGTCTCCGCACTCCAGTATGGCAGTTTCTTCTCCGTGCCTCACTTCCGCCGTGCCCTCGACCTTAGAGCAGTCCCGCTCGCCGGGTTGCCGCCGCCTTGGCCCCGGCGCAACTGGGGACGCGGACCGCCAAACCCCCCTCCGATCCCTCATGGGGGGCAGGGGCTTTTTTTCTCGCCCACACACTGTGGGGGCCGACAACCGCCCGTTGGGTGCTTTGAGGGGTTTGGGGGACTTATGCGTCTGTCAGAGTTTCCTGTCTTCTTATTCAGTTGTCGTGAGTGGTCAGCACCTGTTTACCCCGCCCCCTTTTGTGGACTCAAAAAACACTCCGAATTCGATGCGGAATTCAAGTACGCCAACAACCGAAGACTTTTGACCCCCTCCCCCAACCCTCCCTTCTCTGGACCTACCCCCCCGCACGCCGCAGGTGTGGGGTCCAGTGCTACACTGCAGTGCCCCCCTGGCGTGGGGGTGTAACCAGACGAGCTATCCCCTTGTTGCTCATGGACCAGGAGCGCCCATGTCAGATACCCTGCCCCGAGCTGCTTCTTGAACATCGGGGTCGTGTAGGAGACCTTCGGTTGATGTGCTGTGTGAGTTCGAGCGGGGCCCCACATGATGGTGATGGCAAAGCCTGTGTCTTGGGTTTGCCACTACATCGCTCACGGGGGAGGTCCTGAAGGGGGGGGGGGGGTTGGCACGAGGCCATGGTGCTGGTTTGTTTGCCTTTGGCGGCGCCTATTGGCCTCTCACCACTGTACATTCCGACCCTCCGTGGGTCCGAACGTGATTTGGTTGTGTCAATGGAGCCCCTTGGGTGACTTGTCCTGTTTGACCACTCCGGGGGTCGGCTGTCCCAAAGACGGGCTGTTGCCCGTGCTGTTGACCAGGTGCCTCCAGATGCACACTCCGAGTCCATGCTGGGTTTACCGGCTCCAGCACTGATTTGTGCGCCCTGGTGTGTGCATCTGCAGGCTGACAGGGGCTTCTAACAACCTCAATGAAAGGGGGGGGGTCCATGAAAGCTGGTGGACTACTGTGTGGTACAACCGGTGTGCAGTGCCATAGTGGGTCGGACACGAAGGCCGAGAATTCAAGTTCAGGGGATGCAGAGGGGCCACCCCAGCCACACCCGGGAGGCTGTGTGCGGCTTACTGGGCTTGGTCCCGATGGACAATGAGCCATCAGAAGGGATGTTGACGGAACCGAAGTCTTGCCGCTGAGACATATACGGGTTGGCTTTGGAATCGGGGGGGGCAGACCAAGTCCTTGGTATGACCTCGTTGTTGGTCAAGGTCAGCTGTGAAGGTCAGTGTTCAGGGGGCCGAAGGAGGAGCTCTCCCAAGGGGCGGGGCTTTGGGCTTTCGGCTGATCTTCCCCGTTCGCAAAGGGTCTTATGGGCCCATGGGTTGGATGGGGAAGCCAGGCTCAGATGCACCTCACACACCCTGCAGCCACGCGGCTGGCGGGTGGGGTACACGCCTCCTGGTGCCGTCGTGCGCGTGCTGTGCTGTGGAGCTGAGGTGAATCCCGGGGGTGCAGGCACGTGCTGTGCCGAGGCGGCGGCAGATGGGAGGTGTTCCATAAATGCTGGTTGGCGGCTGTGCCGTATAGCTGGTGTCCAGTGCCATGTCTTCTGTTGGTCTGGTCTTTTGGGGGCAATGGGGGGTGGAGGAGTGCAGGCTTGTGGGGTAAGAGTGAAATGCGCATGATTGCGGCAGTCGCATTGCAGATCCGCGCGTGCCCCGGGGGGGGGGGGGCAGAGGGGCGAGGGCTTCGCTTCAAATTGCAAGGAAGATGATGCCCGTAGTCCCCCTCTCAGCACGTTCCATCTGCGTGCTTCACTCTGCGGCCACACCAATTGATGTAGGGCGGCAGCTCCCTCCTCTTCTAATGTGTGTTCCAACTCAGAAATCCAGCGGGCTCCTCTCATCACATTTCTCTGCTGCGGAGAACCGGAAAGGATTGCTTGGCCATAGGAACATATTCTTGCAACTGTTGCCACACCCACCATTGCAGCATGCACCACCCCCCAATTTTTTTAACCCTTCCTTCCCTCCCCTACCTCCGCACTTGGGTCCATCCATCCTCAGCCCGAGCACAGAACCAGGGGGAACCACCTGACCTTTGGCACAGGGCACGCGCCCAACCGGCAACAACTGTCATTGCAGCACACCACCGATGTGCAACACTTGGTGATCTGGAGTCTCCTGGCCCGGTGTTGCAATTTCCCACATTTGTGGTGGAGAGCACCCTCCAAATGGCCTTGTGTGACTGTTGTCTTGATAAGGGTTGTGTTGAGCAACGAAGGCATGTTCGCCCTTTCAAGCCCCTCCAGGACGGGGAAGCATGTGCTTTTCCCTATCCAAGGATCAGCGTGGTGTTTCCAGGTTGTCCCTGCCAATTACATGTCCTATCGCAGTGGTGCACAGACGTGCGTAGAGGGCCATCAATGGTTGTTGCATGTTGCGGCGGATTGTACAGGGCTTTTGGGGTCATTGAAAGGCATTGTGGGTTGATTAGTGCCTGCCACTGGCGGTCTTTCCATAGCCCCCTAGGCTGAATGAAACAATTGCATGCCTGTGTGTGTGTGTGTGTGTCTGTGTGTGTGTGCGTGCATGGACCCTTTCTGATTTACCATGTGCGTGACAAAGGAGAGACAAAACATTGATGGCGCTGTGGGGTGATGCCTGAGCCCATACAGGTGCCAAGCAGCACGAATGGTTCCGCAGGCCAGGTGGAACATTGCCGGCAATATGCCAGGCTCCTTGAAGCGGCCACTCCAGGCCCCATAAAAGTCGGCGCGCATGGCTGGCCGGCACGCCGACCAAAAAATCAGGGCACATTGCAAGGCCAAGGCCACAGTCAAAGCAAAAAGTCAGGGCAACTTGACCGGAAGCATCATCATAGTTGGGCGGTATATTCCAACTGGAGCAGCACGCCATAATCTATACAGCCCCCCCACACCCCATCAAATAGAGTTCTCCACCAAATGTCCCAAATCATCCCACCATGGCACGTTTTGGAGGCTTGGTGCTGGGGCAGAATACAGCCCCCCCCCCCCCCCCAAATTGAATAAACATGGCAACCCCACTCCTCGGCACAATTTGGAAATGGGTATTCAATGGGGTGGAGAACTCTATTCAATGGGGAGGGGGGGGACTGTATTCAATGGGGTGGATGGATCTATTCAATCGGGGGAGGGAGCATATTGAATGGGGTGGAGAACTCTATACAATGGGGGAGAGAGAACTGTAGTCAATGGGGTGGGGAACTCTGTTCAATGGGAGAGGGAACTCTGTTCAATGGGGGCGGGGAACTCTGTTCAATGGGGGCGGGGAACTCTGTTCAATGGGAGGGGGAACTGTATTCAATGGAGAACTCAACTTTTGCCCGGCTTGCCAGCTGGCCATGTGCCCCCACTTTTGGGACGAGAAAATTTCCTCACAATTGTTGGCTCATGTGGAAGTCATGAAAATCCAAGGAAACCTTGTGAAGTCTCTCTGAGTGTGTGCTCTTCACTCTGCTTGATCCTTGTAGAGCTATTAGAGTCGCACGACGATCAGCAAATTGAGCACCTGGATCATGGTGCAGAGATACGTCTTGTGTGACAGATGCAAGCATAAACTGCACTTCAAATAGCGTGTAAACTGGAGAAGCACAGATCCGGACAAACGAAGGCTTAGTATGCAACGAAAGGCAAAGGATGCATCCCAACCAGCCCAGGGTGCCAACGATGATGTATGTGAGATGTAGATGTCTTTGCAAAAACAGAATGCAATGTTTGGGGCCTGGCTTGCAAATAACATCACTGGGGGCGTTTCCGCACAGCACACGAGCGCCCAATAGTAAGTTGCTTTCCTATGACCACCTGGCAGAGGAGAAGCATATGTTCACAGGGAAAAAATAGCAGATTTGGACAGAAAATTGACAGCATTCTGGTATTTTCAGTGGCGCACGGTATCTTCGATGAATTTTGCCCTTTGTGTACCCAATGTGTGGGGTTGATACACACAATGGACTGCGGTCACTTGAGCAGCCCATTGTGCCCCACAGGGCGCCTAATGACAGGCAGGTGTGTGCCCATGGCCGGTCCTTTCCTCGAAAAAGGATGCTCACCGTGATGCAGATGATCACAGCGACTCCCACTCAGTACAACAGGACCCACATGTCCCACCAAGTGAACCACGGGCTGAGGCCCCATTGTCCCTTGGTTGTGGCCAACAATGAACATCGATGTACCACCATGTTCTGTGGCCGGCAGGTCAGTTTCCGGTAGCCATACCGGTGCATAATAATTGTGCAGGGTGCATAATTTCATCATTTTCCGGTAGCCATACGGGTGCATAATAATTGTGCAGGGTGCATAATCTCATCAGTTTCTGGTCGCCATACGGGTGCATAGTAATTTTGCAAGGTGCATAATCTCATCGGCTTCCAATAGCCATATGGGTGCATAATAATTGTTCAGGGTGCATAATCTGATCAGTTTTCGGTAGCCATGCGGGTGCATAGTAGTTGTGCAGGGTGCATAATGTCATCAGATTCCGGTAGCCATACGGGTGCACAATAATTGCTCAGGGTGCATAATCTCATCATTTTGTGGTAGCCATACGGGTGCATAATTCTTGTGCACGGTGCATAATCTCATCAGTTTTCGGTAGCCATGCGGGTGCATGATATCCATACGGGTGCATTCCTCTTGGCTGCCCGCCGTGTGAGGGGAGCCAGACGGTAGTGCAGCTAAGAACTGTAACACTGGTTGGCGACAGTTGGATGACCGCTTGATCAGCAGGAGGTGGCGATTAACAAACCACCAAATCTGCAGTTGGGAGTCCAACCTGGTTTTTAGGGGTTCAATACCCCTTCCTGGACCATCAGGGTCTCTTCCGGTCGTCAGAAGACCAAGATGTTCATTGCTGCAGCTCAGGATGTTGTCGTCTTCGAAATTGTCGCCTTCCACCTGCATAAAGGAAATGTGGAGGGTTGTGGCACATCCTGAAGATAGGCGCACAGATTTGTGTCATTCGGGCATGCACAAACCCATAGGCCGGTCCATATCCCCAACTGGAAAAGGGACCCAAATGTATCACCATGGTTCATACCCGGAATTCAAATCCAAATTCTATAGGAAACTAGAGGAAAGGATGCACAACAACACATACCAATGCACTAGAAACGAGGGCAAAGCATGCCAACAACTCATCTGAATGTCTAACAAGGCTCATGGTTCCTGGTACAAGGAGCTACTATGCAGCTTTGGTATGGCCCTGCACAAACTTTGAGCATAGCGTGTGCACAGCGCGCAAGACGCCCCCTTGTGAAGGCCGAGAGACAGACCCCGGGTAGGTTTCAAGTGCATGCACAGTTTGCCTCATCCAAGAAGCCACCTAGTCCACTAAGCTCGGCGAGAGGAGACAATTGCCTACATCAGCTTTGCCATATTGGTGTCCCCAAAGCTGCACTCCAGAGGTCGCCGACGCTGCCTTGGCGAGGTGGGGGGGGGGATTCCAACAGCTGCCCCAGGAAAGGGAAAGGGGAATGAGGGAGGGGCATATAGAGAGGGCAGAGGAGAGAGGTAGGGGAGCTCCTGGAGGCTGAGGCCCTCGGTGCTACAGCAAACCTGGGGCTGGTTGTCTGCCCATTGATTTTGTGCAGCTGCGCCCTTAGACCCCAATCTGGTCTAGCACCCTCCGTTTGACACGGTAAAGATCTCTATTTCATGGGGTGGAGAACTCCATTAGAATGGGGTTTTCTGGCCACAAACGGACCTCAACCCCCAAAAAGCAAAAGGAGGTGTTCTCAGACCCTACGGGGAATTTACAATGCTGTTTGCTGCAACAAATACCTCAGACCCATCTGCATCTGTGGCACATGTCACATGGAAAACGATTCAAAATCATGTGGGAGGCTGTTCAGACAAAGTACTACCACCCCTCCGAAGTTTTTGTGTATTTAGGTCCGGGTTCACTAACTACTCTATGCCACAAACCGGACTTGAATCCCCCTGACCAAAAAGAGGCGTTCTCAGACCCTACAGGGAGTTTTGCAATGCTATTTGCTTCAACAATACCTCAGATACCTCAGACCCATCTGCATCGGTGATACATGTCACACGGAAAAAAAATCAAAATCATGTGGTGAGCCGTTGAGACAAAATACTGCTGCCCTTCCAAGATGAACATGTCAGGCACAAGGGTTCAGTAGTGTAGAGCCACACACAGTGTGGGCAGCGCCCCTGGCAGCCCATGGATGGGAAGTCAAAGGCAAAAACCATGAATCACGGTTTTCAAAGGCAAAAACCGTGAATCACGGTTTTTGCCTGCCATTTCTCATTCCATTTCACTGTGCGCGGTTGAAAGAATGAGTCTTTGGTCACTATTGAGGGAAATGCTGCCGGAGTGGTTGCTGGAAATATGCCAGGCTCCTTGAGGTGGCCATGCTGGGTCATCTATCATGACGGTATCGGGCATCGCACTACACTGCACCGCTACACTGGAAGTCACAAGCTGGTACAAGGACCCAAATGAAATATGAGAGCAGGAGAAGCGATCCCCAATGGATATCCGTCAAAGCAGCGTTCTGGGTGCCAGGTCAATAGCAGGTGCAGTGAACACAACGTTTTCCTGGGGAAGGCTTATCTGATGCTGTTTGGTCCGATGCTGTGGGACTATTTCTGGTGGAGGGTTGTGATATGGTCAGTCTCGCGACAGTCTCCTCTGAACCTGCATGCGATGGTGCAGGCACTGGCTTACAAAACTGCATCATGAATATCATTGCATTCTTTCAGAGGTTGGGTGCTGTCAAGGTATTTTCTTTTCTTTAGGTTCCTCATTGACATGAGAATCGGATTACAGGGAATTCTATTGCTATGGCTCGTAATTTTGATTGCTTCTATTTTGGCTGATGAATTGCCAGATCTTGACGACGACGATCTTGACTTGGTGTGGTTCCCATGAATGCCCCCTGTGGCCAGTGTGCCCCCTGTGGTCAGTGTCTGCATGTCAGCTCCAGAGCTTTGCGCATTGCAGGCGACTCGATGATCGGTGTGGTCTATGCAACAGTCACTATTTCAAGGGCATTTGAACGTCCTGCCATGCTCATTTCACCGCCTTGCTGGAGTTGTGTCATGGCTCAGGGCATGGCTCAGGGCATCTTGCACCAATGCTCCGGCTGGAAGCAAGTCAGGCCTGCCAATTTACGGTGTTGTCCCACCACCTCGTGGCACAGGCCTTTTGCTGAAGATGGGACTGGGGGGTGGGATGGATTCAGGGCCCGTGGGTGGGTGGGTCAGGGAGCCGACTCCTGGAATAAATTTCCCCTGCCGAAATGTTTTCTGATGTGGGTGGGTGGGTCAGTGGGTCGAACCAAGGACCCCCCCCCCCCAATACCCCAGTGCCCAGTGCCAGCACACAGCAAGCCTGTCCAGCCACCTGTGGACCTCAACCCCCAGTGACGTGACATGCAGGCTAGAGGTTTTGGCCGACAAAACACGGCCAGAGGAAGGTGACTAGGCAAACACAAGTGCTACCTGTACATAAGCTGATTTGCTCGTGGAACCATCATGTCTGTGGAACTGCCGAACATTGCTGCATATGCATACCAGGACGTGCATGTGTGGAGCGCTTTGTTGACCTGCTTGCGGCCCCATACCCCACAAGTGGACAGCCCAGGGCCCAAAGCCACCGCCGCCGGTATGGGGGTGTCCACTTGGGCGTGCCCGGCCAACGGCGAGGGCAGTTGCCCTCCTCCGTGTGGACTCCACACAGAGCAGTGAAACAGGGACAGTCAGGGGGCTCCGTTGGCACAACCTCCCAAGGGAAAGGAAGGGTGGGTGGGGAGGTAAGGGTAGGTCAAGGAGGGAGATGGAGGGCACAAGGGGGTGAGCGGCCAATGGGCACCGCCACCCAGGGAGGGAAAGGGTTCAAGGAAAGGGCAAGGGTAAGTGGTGAGAGGCCAGGAGGCGCCGCCAGCTGCAGACAGCAATACAGCCAGGCGTCATGCCAAACCCCCCCATATCCCCATATGGCCAACCATATCGACTTCAGATGGCCTGTACGGGAGGTGCGTGCGCCCTCGAATGCTCCATCCACTTGGCCCTGGCTCTCATGAAGATGAACTGGATTGCGCGACATCCCAAGTAGGGCCAACATGCGTCGAGCCCAAATGGGCCGAAAGGGCGGGGATGGACCCTGAACCCGGAGGTGGGGCGGGGGGCGATAGGGGGTTTGGCACAAGGGTCTACGGTCATCTGCACGTTGGGGTCCAGGAGGTGGTGGGCGGTCCAGTGCCGCAAGTCCAGCTCCACAGAGCAGTCAAGGTACACGAACTCCGAGCCGCCCAGCTCAACAAACTGAGCGACAAGGGGGGCGGCCGGAGTCTTCGAGTACTGCTGGCCCTCCCACCCCTCCCTCAGGAGGAACATGGCGTGCGGGGCCAGACACTGTGCCGCATCCGCAACCAGCGCGACCGTGTTGTCGCACAGCTCGGCCTCCGTATTAGGTTGTTTGCCTTTGGCGGTGCCTATTGGCCTCTCGCCACTGCTCATTCTTACCCTCTGTGGGTCCGAACGTGTTTTGGTTGTGTCAACGAAGCCCTGGATGACTTGTCCTGTTTGACTATTTCGGGTTCGGCTGTCCCAGAGACAGGCTGTTGCCCGTGCAGTTGACCAGGTGCATCCAGATGCACACTCCGAGTCCATGCTGGGTTTACCGACTCCAGCACTGACCTGTGTGCGCTGGGGTGTGCATCTGCAGGATAATTTTCCTGACAGAGGCTTCTAACAACCACAATGGGGCGGGGGGGGGGGTTGGCAGGAAGAGCAGGGCCTTGTCAAGGGCGCTTGGCCCCCTGACCCCAAAGGGGGAGGGAGGGTGTTGTCCATGGGTCGAGTCTGCGTCGTTTGGGGCGTCATGCCAACCCGGCGGAGCCAGGCAGATCAACAAAGGCTGTAGACAGGTGTGGCAATGGTGGTTTTAGGCGCTGTTTTCCCTCTCAAAATGCTCTAATGGCCCCCCTTCTCGTCAAACGACAAGACACTGCTGGTCGTTGTGCAGGGGCAGGGGCGGGGCGGGGGCATTTGGCGACCCACACCCACACTGCCGTCGGTTGACTCATATCCGCCGTTTCCACCCTCCAGGCGGCCTTTTCTGAGGGGGGATGGTGTCCTGGTCCCCAGGCACCGGACGGGTTACCACATGGGCACAGCTTTTGTTTGAGAGAGTGTCTTCACCGTCCCCTCGCTCACATGCCCCATTTCAGGGACCAGAGGGTACTGCGCATTACAATCCGGCCGATGACTATTTGACCGATGACGAGTTGATGCCCGACATTGAAGATGATGAAGTGGAGCCGAAAGGGTTTGGGAACCGGAACCAACGGCCAAACGACGACCCGG
This sequence comes from Eutreptiella sp. 'Long Island Sound 2002', assembly GCA_964036045.1. Taxonomy (NCBI): domain Eukaryota; phylum Euglenozoa; class Euglenophyceae; order Eutreptiales; family Eutreptiaceae; genus Eutreptiella; species Eutreptiella sp. 'Long Island Sound 2002'. Next base: position 14,316,160 of record OZ038381.1, read on the forward strand.
GACGCCGACGTGGTGTGTCCGCGCCCATGTCCTGGGATGCATGTTGTACTTGAGGGGATATTCACCACTTTTCAACCGGAAATAACCGGTCGTTCAAGCCACTGGGGCAGTTCCACTTCTTGTTTACCTGCCGAGGGGGGGCAGAGGTTCCTATGCCAGGCTAGCTTAATGGGGGAAGGGGCTCATTACAGCAAGGGGCGCTTTGCCGAGGCATGGATAGGTGGGTGGTGTGATGCCAATCTCAGTTGCAGGCATCAAATACCTCTAGAAAGGCATGTTTCAGACCCCGTTGATGTGTTTTTCACCTGATTTGGCCATAAGTGTGCTTGGCCAAATGCGCGGTTTGTCATCTGCTCAGAAGTACCCATGGTCTCCTGAAGCAATCTTGCAGCCCAAGATCGCCAATTGTGGTACACCAGCGCTGAAGTAGGATATTTGGGTAAATATAGAAGGTCCACAAGGTCGTTGAGCTGCAAAGGCCTTTACCGAAGGCTGCTCACGCCCTGCTCGTACTCTGTGCACCTCTGTGTAGGGCTGCCATTGATTCATTGGCACAAAACGCCGTCCGCCCATACATTGGCGAGGAAGGGGGGCCGGAGGGACAGAGGGATGGAGCCAATATTGTTTCAAAAATTCGGCTAAAAATGGATTTGCAACTGACCGTAACCGTGAACAACCAGAGCACAGCATTTTAGGGATGGTGACTGACCAGTAGGCCGATTGCAGACACAGGGTGAGCTTTTTCGGCCGATTAAAGTGTCTGCTGATACATTTGGATTTCTTTGCCGATGGAGGCTGCGAGAGGACGAGATGCTGGGATGGGAAGAATTTTTCCTTTCTTGCTTGGCCTGTCTTGTGGTAACCCTTGGTGGTTGCTTGTCAGCACTAAACGCAGTGTACCCATTGGTCCTCGTAGCTGGTGCTTATTGTCCCACGCTGTGCATATGTGCTCATGCAGTACAATTATTCGGAGCACCCCATGCCTTTGCCTTTGGCTGCGGCTTCGGGAGCAAGCGTGCACGCGCGCGCGCGGGTGTGTGTTGACCACCAGATATTTTGGAGAAAACACGTTGAATGCCATTGTTTATTAGCTAGATTCAAGCTCTTGGGACGAGTATGACACCAGCAAACAGATTCAGAACGGTCCACCATCGCCTGGGTCCATCAGAACCAACGAATGGCAACAATGTCGCAATTATCTTTTTGGTTTTTTTGCGAGCACTTCTCTCCAAACTAGCACACCTGCTTCTTGGCCACGAATCAGACATGCTGAGATTTGAACAGCAACGATGGGCTTCAGTTTTGAGAGAAAGTGGCGTCTTTGGATTGCTGTTGGGGTCATCTCACAGCTGAAAGGGTTGGAATGCAGCATCTTTGTCAACAGATGGATGGGCTTGCTTGCCTTGCCCGCCCAACCCAAGGCGAGGAAAGGCATGGCATAGCTGTGTATTGTGTGCTTGCAGGTTATGATCAATGTGGTCAGTTTGAAACACATTTTCTTCAAACTTATATGTAACAGAAAGAACAATGTAAGATGATTTATCTGATCAAAAAATAACGGGCCCGACATACATTCCTCTCCACCAACGGAGCACCAGCCCTGGTGCCCAGGGCTGGTGCTCAATTAGTGGAGAGGAATGTTGTATCCTCCGGAACAAGACACCTATAATACAGATTTTTGTGCTTTTTAGAAATAAAGAGGAGACACTGTGTGTTCTCAGAAGTAGGCTTCCTTGCTCCTTTGCACGCGTTGCCGCATACCAGCCCTGGTTTCAAAACTGAACTGGACTGTCCCCCATCGCATGGAACGTGGGATTCCCGGAGATTAGTGGTCGAATAACTGCACGTCCATGGAAGGGCTACCCCGTCCCGCTCCAGTGGTGGTGGGGACGTCACCCGAGGGCGCATGCCCCCCCCCCCCCCCCCGCCGCCTGTCTGGAGACGGGCTGTCGGGCAACAGCCCGTCTCCGGGACAGCCGACCCTGGAGAACAGTCATCCAGGGGCTCCGTTGACACAACCAAAACACGTTCGGGCCCACAGAGGGTCAGAATGAGCAGTGGCGAGAGGCCAATAGGCGCCACCAAAGGCAAACAACCTACTACCGAGGCCTTGTGCCAAACCCCCCCCCTGTCCCCCACGTGTGTCTAGGTTTGTGTACATTTAGCGATTTGTGCATTGCAGTATGCGCCGGAGTTGCCCACACCTGATAAACTCGCCATGATCCATGGCCCGCACTCCTTCTGCGCCATGTGAGCACATTGCGCTGCATCCATTGCGCCTCAAATAGCGCCTTCAGCGTTTCCATGCGACGGCAAATTTGAATCCAGGACAGCGACTTTTGTCTTTGCAACTCCCGTCGAGTTTTTTTGGGCGGAGCTGGTGGCCTCTGATGAGTGACGCTTCGGTGGCCATCGAGTCCGTCAGTATGCTGTGCTGAACACTCCCCCTTCCAGCCCTTTCTGCTTCAGATGATGATTTCGAATTTGAGTACGACGAGGAGGAGTTTGAGGGCATCCCCCCTCCAGGGACAGCGCCTCCGAATCTTGAGGCACCGTCCGCCCCCTCTGAGCCACAGCAATGGGGCTTCCTGGGTACATTGTTCAAGGGCCGGCGGGCACGGGCTGCACCACCGCCCCCACAGGTCTGTCAGCAGGGGGGAGTGTGGCAACGTGCACCACACGGAAGGCTCTTGCGTCCTGCATGCACTCCTTTTGGTAGGCTGGTTTGTTGGGTGGTTTTGCTGTGCCGGTTTCGCACACCGCTCCTCCATCTTAGCACCCCCAGGGATGCCACTGGCGTCTGCCAGCTCAGACATGATCAGACGGAGCAGGGTCCTACTGAGACACACACTGGATGTAGCGCATTCCTACTCAGTTCCAGTGGTGCAGGGGGCGGGTATTACTGAGTTGCTTTTGGTACGGGGCCGATTGTGACTGGGAACACTCGTGGTCGATGCCGGTCCCGCTTATTCTCCGCCATGGCCGGTCCCTAAGGCCTATGACAGGGTTGGGTGAGCGAGGGAGTGCAACACCGTCTGCCAGGGGGAGCGGGATGCCGATGCCATGCCCATCTCCCCACCAACGCCCCATGTGTCCAATGTGCATTTCCCCTGCATCATGGGTGGCCGCGGCAAACGGCGCAGAGGCCAAAGGGCGAGGCAAAGGGACACTGCAGAGTGCTGCGCGATCAGATTCAAGGGAGTGCAGGCCCCTGTCCAGACCTGAAGGAGGGCTACAGGAGGGCTGCAGGCCCTAACAGCAACCCTAGCCCTAATCAAGACTGAATATTGGGACCGAGCTGGTGGGGGAGGGAACATCAGCTATGACTGGTGAGGGACATCAAGAATGATTCACACATTGATGGCTCTTGACAAAGTCTTGCAAGTGAACCCCATCACCACGAGGCCCACTTTCAAGGCTTTTTGGACTTCTAAGGGGCCAAAATGCCCCAAAATGGGTTCAAAACGGGCTCATTTCACCCGTTTGTGCACCCCAAATGGTCTAGGATGAGGTTTGGAAAAACGCGTTTTTGACCCATTTTTGACCCATTTTTGGTCCCAAAACAGCCCATTTTCAAGGCATTTTGGGATTTTCGGAGGACCAAAATGGGCCACCACAAGCTCAAAATAGTCCAAAAACTCTTGTTTTAGCGTCGCACATGGTCTAGGATCATTTTTGAGAAAAGTCATCTTTTTGCCCCTACTGGACCCTGTTGACCCATTTGGGCACCCACCTGTTTGGGCTTGAGCTTGCAGCTTGCTGCAGCCTAGTGGGCCTAGGTATTGGGGTCTAGGCGTCCGTTGGGGCAATTCTGAGGGGTGGAAACCACAAAAAGTGGGGGGTTTGCGGGTGGAGTAGGTGCCCTCGGAATCGCATTTTGAGCCATATAGCCAAAGATATGGCCTATTCTTGGTTTGTGGCTGTCGGCATTTGGAGCTTCTGGGGCCCTTTTTGGGCCGTTTCCGGGACATATCATGGAGTTAGATGGCCGCAAAGAGCTCGTGGATACGGGGAAGTCAAGACGCACATGGAGTGTACCCACCGTTTCCCTTCGTTTGGCCGTTTTGAGTAGGTTCCAGGGCTTTTTTGGCCCAAAAATGGCTGTTTTTGGCCCTAAACTGTAGTTTTTGAAACTGAGGTCCGCCACTTGCGAATCCCGTTCCCGGCCGCCACCGTTGAGTTTCTTGCTCAAACTTTGTGTGATTGTACTTCACACCCATAGGTATCATGCACCAAAATTTCAACGAAATCCAAAGCACCACGACGGAGTTCTGATTTTTGCCCATTTCGCGCGTGCTGCTTGCTTGCTTGCTGCTGCTGCTTGCTTGCTGCTGCTGCTAAACCTGGTAGGTCCACCCTAGACACTAAAAAGGGTTATAAAACCAAGACTGGTTCCACCAGCTCGGTGACCCTAACCCTAACCCTAGGGCTAACCCTAACCCTAGGGTTAACCCTAACCCTAGGGCTAACTAACCCTAACCCTAATCAAGACTGAATATTGGGACCGAGCTGGTGGGGGAGGGAACATCAGCTATGACTGGTGAGGGACATCAAGAATGATTCACACATTGATGGCTCTTGACAAAATGAAATTAGCTTGCAAGTGAACCCCATCACCACGAGGCCCACTTTCAAGGCTTTTTGGACTTCTAAGGGGCCAAAATGCCCCAAAATGGGTTCAAAATGGGCTCATTTCACCCGTTTGTGCACCCCAAATGGTCTCGGATGAGGTTTGGAAAAATGCGTTTTTGACCCATTTTTGACCCATTTTTGGTCCCAAAACAGCCCATTTTCAAGGCATTTTGGGATTTTCGGAGGACCAAAATGGGCCACCACAAGCTCAAAATAGTCCAAAAACTCTTGTTTTAGCGTCGCACATGGTCTAGGATCATTTTTGAGAAAAGTCATCTTTTTGCCCCTACTGGACCCTGTTGACCCATTTGGGCACCCACCTGTTTGGGCTTGAGCTTGCAGCTTGCTGCAGCTGCAGCCTAGTGGGCCTAGGTATTGGGGTCTAGGCGTCCGTTTGGGCAGTTCTGAGGGGTGGAAACCACAACAAGTGGGGGGTTGTGGGTGGAGAAGGTGCCCTCGGAATCGCATTTTGAGCCATATAGCCAAAGATATGGCCTATTCCTGGTTTGTGGCTGTCGGCATTTGGAGCTTCTGGGGGCCTTTTTGGGCCGTTTCCGGGACATATCATGGTGTTAGAGGGCCGCAAAGAGCTCGTTGACACGGGGAAGTCAAGCCGCACGTGGAGTGTACCCACCGTTGCCCTTCGCTTGGCCGTTTTGAATGTGTTCCCGGGCTTTTTTGGCCCAAAAATGGCTGTTTTTGGCCCTAAACTGCAGTTTTTGAAACTGAGGTCCGCCACTTGCGAATCCCGTTCCCGGCCGCCACCGTTGAGTTTCTTGCTCAAACTTTGTGTGATTGTACTTCACACCCATAGGTATCATCCACCAAAATTTCACCCGAATCGGAAGCACCACGACGGAGTTCTGATTTTTACCCATTTCGCGCGTGCTGCTTGCTTGCTTGCTTGCTGCTTGCTTGCTTGCTTGCTTGCTTGCTGCTAAACCTGGTAGGTCCACCCTAGACACTAAAAAGGGTTATAAAACCAAGACTGGTTCCACCAGCTCGGTGACCCTAACCCTAACCCTAGGGCTAACCCTAACCCTAGGGTTAACCCTAACCCTAGGGCTAACTAACCCTAACCCTAATCAAGACTGAATATTGGGACCGAGCTGGTGGGGGAGGGAACATCAGCTATGACTGGTGAGGGACATCAAGAATGATTCACACATTGATGGCTCTTGACAAAATGAAATTAGCTTGCAAGTGAACCCCATCACCACGAGGCCCACTTTCAAGGCTTTTTGGACTTCTAAGGGGCCAAAATGCCCCAAAATGGGTTCAAAACGGGCTCATTTCACCCGTTTGTGCACCCCAAATGGTCTCGGATGAGGTTTGGAAAAATGCGTTTTTGACCCATTTTTGACCCATTTTTGGTCCCAAAACAGCCCATTTTCAAGGCATTTTGGGATTTTCGGAGGACCAAAATGGGCCACCACAAGCTCAAAATAGTCCAAAAACTCTTGTTTTAGCGTCGCACATGGTCTAGGATCATTTTTGAGAAAAGTCATCTTTTTGCCCCTACTGGACCCTGTTGACCCATTTGGGCACCCACCTGTTTGGGCTTGAGCTTGCAGCTTGCTGCAGCTGCAGCCTAGTGGGCCTAGGTATTGGGGTCTAGGCGTCCGTTTGGGCAGTTCTGAGGGGTGGAAACCACAACAAGTGGGGGGTTGTGGGTGGAGAAGGTGCCCTCGGAATCGCATTTTGAGCCATATAGCCAAAGATATGGCCTATTCCTGGTTTGTGGCTGTCGGCATTTGGAGCTTCTGGGGGCCTTTTTGGGCCGTTTCCGGGACATATCATGGTGTTAGAGGGCCGCAAAGAGCTCGTTGACACGGGGAAGTCAAGCCGCACGTGGAGTGTACCCACCGTTGCCCTTCGCTTGGCCGTTTTGAATGTGTTCCAGGGCTTTTTTGGCCCAAAAATGGCTGTTTTTGGCCCTAAACTGCAGTTTTTGAAACTGAGGTCCGCCACTTGCGAATCCCGTTCCCGGCCGCCACCGTTGAGTTTCTTGCTCAAACTTTGTGTGATTGTACTTCACACCCATAGGTATCATCCACCAAAATTTCACCCGAATCGGAAGCACCACGACGGAGTTCTGATTTTTACCCATTTCGCGCGTGCTGCTTGCTTGCTTGCTTGCTGCTTGCTTGCTTGCTTGCTTGCTTGCTGCTAAACCTGGTAGGTCCACCCTAGACACTAAAAAGGGTTATAAAACCAAGACTGGTTCCACCAGCTCGGTGACCCTAACCCTAACCCTAGGGCTAACCCTAACCCTAGGGTTAACCCTAACCCTAGGGCTAACTAACCCTAACCCTAATCAAGACTGAATATTGGGACCGCGCTGGTGGGGGAGGGAACATCAGCTATGACTGGTGAGGGACATCAAGAATGATTCACACATTGATGGCTCTTGACAAAATGAAATTAGCTTGCAAGTGAACCCCATCACCACGAGGCCCACTTTCAAGGCTTTTTGGACTTCTAAGGGGCCAAAATGCCCCAAAATGGGTTCAAAATGGGCTCATTTCACCCGTTTGTGCACCCCAAATGGTCTCGGATGAGGTTTGGAAAAATGCGTTTTTGACCCATTTTTGACCCATTTTTGGTCCCAAAACAGCCCATTTTCAAGGCATTTTGGGATTTTCGGAGGACCAAAATGGGCCACCACAAGCTCAAAATAGTCCAAAAACTCTTGTTTTAGCGTCGCACATGGTCTAGGATCATTTTTGAGAAAAGTCATCTTTTTGCCCCTACTGGACCCTGTTGACCCATTTGGGCACCCACCTGTTTGGGCTTGAGCTTGCAGCTTGCTGCAGCTGCAGCCTAGTGGGCCTAGGTATTGGGGTCTAGGCGTCCGTTTGGGCAGTTCTGAGGGGTGGAAACCACAACAAGTGGGGGGTTGTGGGTGGAGAAGGTGCCCTCGGAATCGCATTTTGAGCCATATAGCCAAAGATATGGCCTATTCCTGGTTTGTGGCTGTCGGCATTTGGAGCTTCTGGGGGCCTTTTTGGGCCGTTTCCGGGACATATCATGGTGTTAGAGGGCCGCAAAGAGCTCGTTGACACGGGGAAGTCAAGCCGCACGTGGAGTGTACCCACCGTTGCCCTTCGCTTGGCCGTTTTGAATGTGTTCCAGGGCTTTTTTGGCCCAAAAATGGCTGTTTTTGGCCCTAAACTGCAGTTTTTGAAACTGAGGTCCGCCACTTGCGAATCCCGTTCCCGGCCGCCACCGTTGAGTTTCTTGCTCAAACTTTGTGTGATTGTACTTCACACCCATAGGTATCATCCACCAAAATTTCACCCGAATCGGAAGCACCACGACGGAGTTCTGATTTTTACCCATTTCGCGCGTGCTGCTTGCTTGCTTGCTTGCTGCTTGCTTGCTTGCTTGCTTGCTTGCTGCTAAACCTGGTAGGTCCACCCTAGACACTAAAAAGGGTTATAAAACCAAGACTGGTTCCACCAGCTCGGTGACCTTAACCATAACCTAAATCCCCCCCCCCCCTCACCCCTGGCTGGACACCCCCCTGACCCCCGGCCAGACCCCCCCCCGACCCCCGGCTTGACCCCCCCCCCGACCCCCGGCTTGACCCCCCCCCCCGACCCCCGGCTGGACCCCCCCCCCCCCCCAACTGCCCCCCCCCCCCCCAAGTTTTGACAGATAGCTGGGGGGGGTGTCGCATCAGGACCGGTTGTAGTCGCCCCCCCGGGGGCGTGGTGGTAGGTCTGGGGAAGAGCCAACTGGGTCCATGTTCGTGGTGCCGAATGCGCCAGGGCACAGTTTCTTTGCATGTAACCTGATGACCAGTGGGTGAGTGCCTCCCGCCGCCCCCCCTGTTTTGGGGTATGCCAAGGGCTGTGCCTCAGGCCAGACCAGACATGCCACTAGCGTCTGGTAGGAAATCTGGGTCTCGTTCGGAATCGCCCCTGTGCTTTGTGCCACCCAGTAATGCTTGCCTCACCCACATCCAGAACTTAGTAGGAATCTGACCCGCTTGGTTGTGCCTGGCTTGCCAGACGCTTGTGGCAAGTCTGGGCCAGACAGTGGATGGGTGCCCTCTTCATTTCACCTTCACTCCCGCCCCCTGACCCTGCCCTGCGGCTAAGAAATGGCCTACCAGGTGCTGGCATGGGGTGGGGATTTGCAGGTGGTGGGAGCCCAGCAGCATGCACGCCTTGTGCAACTCGACAAGGCCATGCGTCAGTGACGCATGCCCCCATTTTGGGGGCGGCATTCGAAGTAGCAGCATACCCGAAGGCGTCCTGGGGTCAAATCTTGAATTGGGTTTTTTTTTAGACACAATGCCCTTGAAAGTTTTCTTTTTGGCCCCTCTAGGCCCCGAACCAGGTACCATGATTATTGGGGAGGGGTTTGGGGGTGGGTGGCAGGGGTCCACAAAACCAAACACCTCATTTTTTTACCTCAAAGCCACGGAACGCCTTGTGGTGGTTGTGGGTCCAAACACATGTACACGGGAAACGCCACAGAGCCCCCCGGTTGTGGGGTTTGCCATAGCCCAAGGGGTTAAGTTTGGGGTGGAATCCCTTTTCTCCCTTGATCGCACTTTTTGTCCTACAAGAATATCCCCCTGATGAGGCTTAGGTCGGGGAACCCCAGACCCTTCAAACTGAGAACCCATTCCTTGGCTGGGGGCTGGATGAACCTTGGCGGCTCTGTTGTCGCTACTGAGCGTCAATCTAAGCCCGTTGAATGTTTTCCTTCCCCGTCGTTCCCGTGACCAATGGCTGGGCCCTTGGGTCCTATCTCCAGGTGCTCTTGATGGGACCCCCTTTGGGGCCCACCAGTGAGGACGTAGCCATTCTCAGGCTGGCACGGGTTGGCTGAATCGTCAGGCAACCCCCAGAGCCCCCCAGGCGGCCTTGGGCCCGGCGTAGACCATCAGTTGGGGAGCCTGCAAGCATCCACAGACCTGCAGGCAGCCAGGTGGCATCAATTAGCCCCCCTTCAGTGGTGCGCACAGACGTGCAGAAGGGCTGATATGGAGGGTGTTTGGTTTGGTATCTGGTTGCCCTGTCCCAGCCACTGCAGGGGCAGATTTAAAGCAGGGTCTACTTGGCATGAGTGATTCAGTTGCTCAAATGGGGCGCCAAATCAACCACTCCAAATGTGTACTCCGCCAATTTGTCTTGGCAACCCCCCCCCCCCTCCACTGCCCGCCTGCATGCAGCCATCCAGATCCTGGTCGCCTTCGACTGTTTTCTTCTGTATGGTGCCCCAAATTCATGGCGTGTGTCTTGGGTCCTATCTCTAGGTACCTCCAACCAGCCCCCACCTGTGACTCGTTGACGTGCAGATGCCCTTCTAACAGCCTTTCATAGGGCCCACAGCGGCACCCACCGCCCCCCCCGCTTTGTGTAGGAGCATTACCTTTTCGAGGCGGCCGGGATTGTGTTGCTCATGATCTACGTGTCGAACTGGTGGCATGGGAGCTCACAGAATGACGCCATCTCCAAGGCCTGGGCCCGCCAATACACGAGGCTGTTCCAGGAGCAGTTCAGCCGCGTGGGTGTGCGCATTGCCTGGGGCCCGCACGGGCTGACGCAAGGCCGGAGGGAGGGATCCAGTGCAGTGGGTGACATCGGCAGCCCTTGCCAGCAGGCACTGAGGGGAATGTACCTCTAAAGCGAGCCTGAGACAACAGCCCAAGCTGTACCCCCTCATTCACCACCACCACACCACCAGGACACCACCACCACACCACCACTACACCACCACCACCACCACACCACCACCACATCACCACCACACCACCACCACTTCACCACCACACCACCACCACTTCACCACCACACCACCACCACCACCACCACCACGCCACCATCACCCCCCCCCCCCCCCCAACAAGGCTTTGCAGGCCAAAGACGATGTGCGTGTCCGTGTGCAGGTGCAAGCCCGCAAGGATGCGTGCATGTGCAAGGAGGCACAAACCATCAACCGTCCATGCACCTGTACCCCTGGATGCCGCCATGCTAACACCTCCTGCTCCCACCACCTGCAACCCCACTCCGCTTTAGGGGGCACTTTTGCGCGCCACAGGGTGCTCGCAGGCACCCCAATCTACAATACAAAGAAAAAGCCACTGTTCTACAGCCATTTGGGGTACCTGTGCAGGAAAAAGAAACGTATGGAGTGTGCGCATTGATCTGTTGACACCATCGTTGTCTAAGAAGGAAAGACTATGGCCATGGCCAACGGTGCTAGGGGTTGTAAACAAGCCATTTGCTTTGTGAGGTTCAACCCAAGGAAATGCCTGAGTGTGATGAGAGTGACAACGGGGAAAATGAATTTGCTGATGAGCTGAGTGATCATAGCGATGGGCAAGAGGAGGACGATGAGGTTACCATTGCAAATGTGGCTGAAGCAAAATGCTGGCCTCAAGGCCCTGGAGACTGCATCTGAAGTGGCTCAGCTCTCTACATCTTTGTCCAATCACTTGAGGTTTTGGCCGCTGGGGTTATCAGTTCCCAGATTGCTGACGACCCCAAGGGGTGGCACTTCCATGCAGTGCATGCGGTGCCTGCGGCCCAGCTTTGCAATAAGTCAGCCACTGGAATGGACGTGTAGTTAATGCACATTGAGCGGCTGAAATGGCTGATGCCATGCCACACTCCAAGTTGTGCTTGACAAACTCAAATGCCCAGCAGTTTACCAAGCCGTTTAGCCAAATACCAAGTTGCAATCCCCCAAAACTATACTAGGCCACCCTAGTGTTTGGACGTGTTTCGCGCTATTCTGGACCAGGACCCAACTCAATGGCATTGGTTTCGGGCAATTACTGGGTGCAGTCACCTGCATAACGGCATTCACTCGCAATTCTGCAGAGATTGGCTGCAAGAGACGGTGTAAAGCTCTGCACAACAGGTCATAGCAAAAGACCATTGTCTAGTTTTGTTTCAGAAAGTGCAGGCACAACGTCCATGGGGGAGTATTAGCGCGCCGGGCAAGTGCCGGGCATCTTTTTTTTGACCATTCCCCACCCCTGCCTGTTTTTGCCCCCACCTCACCAAATATTTTGGAGTACCTTCTCGCCATGTCTAAGAATTTGGCCCATCCTTTGCACCCGGTTTATGACGATGGCAAGGGTGGTGGTTGGAAGTGGTGGGATTGACATTTTGTGTTGTTGAATCCTCATATTTCGGCTTATGCAAGGTGCCTTGCAGAGAATGTTTGCGGTCTAGTGCGGTCTACTTGGGGGACTTCCCAAGGTGAGGATAAACTTGGGGCTAGAGATAAGATACGTAATACAAAGGTAGCGCGCCGGGCATGCGCCGGGCGCGCGCCGGGCAAACATTCCCCCCATGCTTGCTCTGTTCTGTATGGTTGTGTCACTTGTTGGTGTCGCTTTTTCAATCACAGCCTATGGGTGCAATACTACTGCAAGCAGATGTCAGGGAGAGTAGACCCAGGGGGATGTTTCCCTCGGGTAAGGACGGGGAAAATCTTCGCCCGGGGCCGATGTTGACAGGTGACATTTTTCAATACCTGGGCAGCCATGAAGCTCAGAAGGCCATGGAATGCCAGAAGTGAATGGCACATGCCCCAACTCACAAGGTTTTGATCAGGAACGCTTTTGCCACCTTTGTTCTCGGCGGAATTTTGCTCATCAAAATGTCCCTTTGCGAAATTATCCTCCCCTCCATCGTTGCTTCTATGGGCATCTTATCCCAGAGCCTCTGGAGAGTACACAGGGACGTTGGGTGTGCTGCATTGCACAACAGAAAATGTCGCGAGGTGCCCTGAGATGTCGTGAGATCACTGGCACATCAATGGATTTGCCGAGGAACAGACTGCGTGTCGTTTGTGGCATTCGCTCGACTGAGCACTTTTGTCTTATCCGCGAGGGCACAGGCTTCGGGCAACCAAATTTGCATGTTGGTATCGTTCTTTCGGGCCCACTCACCCATCCGCCATCTTGCTCCCTACTCTGCCACGCACAATTCGTTTTTGTCCGTGTTTCTGGACTGGACGTTTGGCCAGAGATGAAGGATTGTGCAGGTGAAGTCTTGTATTAGGCTCAACGGCCATCGATTTTTAATCAACGCCGTGACTGCCGTCCCTCACCAATTGCCCGGTCTTGTTATGCCGTGCTTTGACGCGCTCATGTCCTGTTCTGGTCGGCCACGGATGTCCTGCCTCCCCCTCCCAAGTCCCCCATTTCCCCCTGTTCCAGCTCCGCCCCCACGACGCACACTTCCATCTGACAGGTACGGGGGAGGAGACCGTCCACACCGATGCTTACGGGTTTGCGGGGCCCACGCTGCTGAAGGATAGTTGCTCGCATTTTGAGTTCTATGCGACAGGCCGTCAGAACTGCGAGCACTGCCTGGTGACGCTGTGTCTCAAGCAACGGCAAGATCTACTGTCCCTGCTGTTGGACTGGGTATGTCTTCATTGCCCGACGTCGGAGGCATCAGGGTTTTGCACTGCACCGCATGAGTGTGGTGTGGTGTGGTGTGGTGTGGTGTGGTGTGGTGTGGTGTGGTGTGGTGTAGTGTAGTGTGGTGTGGTGTGGTGTGGTGTGGTGTGGTGTGGTGTGGTGTGGTGTGGTGTGGTGTGGTGTGGTGTGGTGTGGTGTGGTGTGGTGTGGTGTGGTGTGGTGTGGTGTGGTGTGGTGTGGTGTGGTGTGGTGTGGTGTGGTGTGGTGTGGTGTGGTGTGGTGTGCCGAAGGCGCTGTTACCAAAAGGCAAAAGGCCGGGATGTCTACCCACGGGTACAGGTAAACGGGCTGGGCTGTGTGTGTTGTGTGCGCGCTGTGCGTAAGTGTGTAGGCCTCGGCAGGGGGAGGGGGAGTCGGGGAGACCTGGTGAGTTCGCCTCTGGCGACCGCGCTTATTCCAGGAGCTCCCGCTGCACCCCTTCCCTTTCTGCTTGCTGGTGCAGGCGTAGCTCCTGCAACGCCCACGCCATCGTGCTGCCCGGGCCCAGGCGGGCCTTCAGCAGTGTGGCACGCGCCTTGGCGTGGGCGTACCAGATCCGTATGGACTCCTCCACGACGTGGCGGAGGAACTCCGTGCCCAGCGAGTGGGGCCCTGTACACTCCAGGTGGGCCAGCTGCATGGAGGGGGTCCGCAGGGCTGCCGCCCACTGCTCCAGCACAGTCGGCTCCCACAGCTGGTGACGCACTGGGGCCGCCCGTGGCCCCACCTTCTGGTCGAGCCACGCTGCGAGGCGCCGGCGGGCTGGCCCCCACTCGTGCGATTGAGCCGAGCAGGCCCACAGGTGGGGCGCCGTCTCGGGCTGTGTCCCGCACAGGAGGCACGTTGTATCCCGCACCGTGCCCCGGTGGGAGGAACGGTGGGCTAGGACGGCCATGGTCGGGACGTTGTCCATGCGATGCGCCGTGATGTGGCGCTGCTGGTCGTGGTCGAACCAGTCCAGGGGGAGGCCCCCCCCTGGCATGAAGTTTGCCCCCCAGCGGGCCTCGTAGATGGCTTGCGCCGGTATGGAGGCCCGGTCCTGCAACCAGTCACTCAGCGCCGTCGGGGAGAGCTGGCACTGGTCGCGGAAGGGCACTGGGGGGATAAATGAGTAGGGGCGCCTGAGGAGCCACGTGAGGTCTACCTCCGGCGGCTCCCGCGTCGCTGCGTCCACACGGACGTTGAGGTCCGTGATCCAGTGCGATGGTGTGGTCACCACATTGATGGCAGACCTCGGGGAGAGGCGCTGCCCCCCCAGGACGGTGGCGTAGAGGTGGTGGATGCCATCTCCGCAGTGCCCTCCTTCCTGGTACGTGCGGAGGGCCCCCACTGCTGCCTCCGAGTCCGGCACCAGCCAGTAAACCCCCTGCTGTGTCGCCAGCCGGCGGGCATACGAGAGGAGGGCCATCGCTTCCCCCTCCTGGGAGGTGCCCACTCCTGAGGTGGTGTGGTGTGGTGTGGTGTGGTGTGGTGTGGTGTGGTGTGGTGTGGTGTGGTGTGGTGTAGTGTAGTGTGGTGTGGTGTGGTGTGGTGTGGTGTGGTGTGGTGTGGTGTGGTGTGGTGTGGTGTGGTGTGGTGTGGTGTGGTGTGGTGTGGTGTGGTGTGGTGTGGTGTGGTGTGGTGTGGTGTGGTGTGGTGTGGTGTGGTGTGGTGTGCCGAAGGCGCTGTTCCCAAATGGCTATGGCCGGGATGCCTTGCATACGGGTAATGCAAAACGAGAAGGTTGTGTCGAAACGCGCGCTGTGTGTAGTGTGCACCTGTTGCAGATTGCCGTCAGCCTCTCCGGGGCCGGGTGGCTGCTGTCCAGGGCTGCCCTGGGGACGCCCTGCCACTTTGCCTGATGGTGCCACTGAAGTTCTCATTGGGCCTGGGCCTTTGTCCCTCCACGCCCTGGTCGGGCTGTGATGAGGCCGGCACTTGGGCAGCCGCTGACCAACCGACGTTGGTGGACCATCCACTTGCACCGGTGAACGGGTTGGGTGGAGGGAGCACCGCCCAGAGATGTGCACCCCCTTTGTGTCTGCACGCCTCTGAATGACGTTCTCTCGTACACAGATTTGGCCGCAGCACGACATCATGATCATGGACATCACTATGCCCGACGACGGTGTGGAGCCCATGTGTCTTGCGGTGGCGCAGTACGGGGCCGCCGTGGACGAACTTCGAGAGTTGTTTAAGGACGTCACCACGTATGCTCCTGCCCTTTTTGGTATCCGCAAAGGGACTCGGTGGCCATGCCCTTTGCATTGATTTTGTGCAAAGGCTGTTGCTGGTCAGCTCCGTAGTCCTTCTATGGCCCGCATTTGAGGAACGGAGACGGTGTTGCAAAGCGTATTGTACGGCTTTTGATGCATACGACCGTCATCAGTCAACCGATCCCCGTCTCAGGGCATTCCATGATAAAATGGCACGTTTTGTACGCCTGTTGCTTTGCAACGGGTGGTATCAAATCTTGGACTGCAAAGGCAGGGACAGGATGTGTGTATTGTCCCGGCACCGGGGATAGTCCGGCAAGTATCTGCGTTTGCTGGGTGGTGCTTGTGGTTGTCTCCCATAGGCAGGGAAGTATTAGAATGGCCGTACACTGTAGGAGGAGGGGGGGTTACCCCAGGGTGTTGCTTTCATTTTCATTTTGGCAGGGGGGGGGGGGCTCCCCACTGGACCTCCTCCCCCGGACCCCCTCCCACCTCGCTCTAAATCACGTAAGAATCAGGGTTCTGGGAACCCTTCGTCGTTCGGGCCAATTTTTTTCTCTTGCACCTTCAGCGCACTTAAAGGTTCTTTGGTCATTCCATTCGTATCACTTCTTCCCTGTGTTGCAGATATCATGTCGCAGCGTCCCTTAAGTACGTTCTTTGGCACCCCGGTCCAACCATGCCCCCACGCAAAATGTGACGCCGTTATAACCGCGATCCTCTGATTTCGGTTTCAAAATAGATAGAGGGGGAAGAAAAGGCAAGAGGCATACAATGCTGCACAGAAAGCATGTTCCACACTTTTTCTGAACACGCCAATGGCAACTCAGATTCTTCTATTTCCTCTTCCGGTTCAGAAGAGGATGACAACAGTGAGTCCAGCTCAGATGAGTCCCAACTCTTTGACGAAGAATTCGACGAAAATTAGCATTCCTGCGCGTTGCTTGTTTGTGTTGCCTGGTGGTGTTTAGTTGAGGGCACAATGTATGGGCCCAAAAAGATGAGTTGTGTTGCCTGTCTTCAGATATTATGACAAATGTATATGCTGAATGGGTCAGTGTGGTACATTTTTGCAGTTCCCGGTGGATATACTGCATCTCGGCAGGGGCGGGCAGGGCAGGGGGGGCTGGACCCCCTCCCCCCCTACCCCATCCGCTCAAGCAATGCCCTGGGGTTACCTTCCCCCCCCCTGGTCTCCCCCTCCGCCCAGACCAAAGTCACCATCGTGGGAAGAGACGAAAATTACCATTGGGAAAATCTTTTTGGTACACACACTTTTGGGTCCCAGCCCCCACCCCACCTCACCCCTCCTTTCTTCTAATATGCCTGGGCAAGCAGCGCCGTTACACTTGGCTCTGGACGATTGGGGCGAGGTGTGCCACCGCGTACGGGAAAGCCAGCGGTTCTCCGCGCTGCAGGCCTTGGAGCGCCGCCGCCCGCGGACGTACGGGGGCCTCGGGGGTGCCGTGGTGCGTCACGCGCTCACCGTGGCGGGCAACGAGCTAGAGCTGGTGTTGCTGCGCTCGCAGCTAGCCGGGGCCACATGGACCGCGGCGCGAGCCCACGAGCACCGCATACGCACGGACCTGCGTTGTCCTCACTGCGGGGCCCCCACCGAAACGGACGAACACATGCTGTGGGCCTGCCCCTCCTGGGAGCCGGCGCGGGTGGCATGGCGCCCGCTGGTGGAGGCGGCGGCGCGCCCTCTCCCCACGCTGGCTGTACCGTCTGCGTGGCCGGCCTGTCTGCGCTCGGCTGGGCTGCTCCCGCTGGCCCTGGTGCCCGACAACGATGCGCTGCAGCTGGCAAAGGACCTCCTGTACCGCCTGTACGGAATGTTCCTAGCCGTGCTCGCGGCGCGCAAGACGGCATGGGACGCTGCCCAGCAGAGGGGGGACCACCGTTCGACCGTCTTCGGCCCGGCGCGGGGCCGGGCGCCGGACACACGCGCTGCCTATCCGTGGCACCAGCTTGGGGCGGGCCCACTGCCCATGCCCCCGGCCCGACCCCCGTTGGATGCCCCTGCGGGGCTGCCTCCGCAATGGCCGTGGGAGGCAACGTTTCTGCATGCCGTGCTGCGGTGGGCTAGGGCCCTGTTGTGGCTCCCTGGCCAGAGCCAAGTCACGTACGCGGAGTTGGCCCTGGATTTCGAAGAGCATGCGGGCCGGGCCCTCCCAGCGGCTCCAGGGCACAAGTTGGCGGGGCGTGTCCTGCCGCTTCGTGAACGGGCGCACGTGCTCAAGCTCGCGCTCGACAAAACACAGTAGTTTCTGCGGGCTGGTGAGCTCCTTGGGGGCCAGCTTCGCCCGCTATGCAATGCACTTGTCCCGTTTGGTGGCTACAAGTGCATGGGACGCACGGAGAGACCCGTGTTCGCGTGCCGCCAAGCCATGCAGGAGCACATGCGCCGCCTTGAGGTGCACTGCAGGGCCCTTTGGGCGCGGCGGCTGGCTAGGCCGGGCAGGGGGCACCAGGAAGCCTTCCTGAGCAACTACCTGCCTCGCCCCCTGGGTGGTCAGGCGCCGCTGCGCCCCTACCAGCGGGTGCGCCCGCAGCGGCCGCACTGCCCACCCGCGCAGCCACCACCGCCGGTGCGCCCGCCTGCCGCCCCGCGGGGGGGGGGCTTTTGAGCCTGGGCTTCACCCGGCAAGTGCAGTCATCGGGAGGGGGGGGCGCCCAACCCCCCGCAGCCGCACCTGCATCTGCGGGTGCGGATGGGGGCGCGCACAGCCCGAGATCTGGGCAGGGACGCTCCTCAGAGGATCCCACATAGGACGGAGGCCCAGGTCCTTCCGTCGCGCCGCGATACGTTGGGGGGGGCGGGGGGGGGTAAGGGCCTTATATATCTGTATGCAGCTGTATATAGATGAGCTCTCACCCGCTACCTCTGCACCCCTCAATCGCACTAGCGTCCAGGACTTGAAAAGGCGAATGCCTCCTTTCTTCTAATACATCCCTGCCCATAGGTCCGCTCGTGTTGCATGCATGCATGTGATGTGTGCCTGTGCTGGAGTGTGTGTTCTTGAGGCGTCTCAGCTTAATATGGACTTTTGTTTGCTTTGTTGTGGTGCAGATATACCAAGACGCTGTCTGCAGAAGCACATGGGCTTGCGGGCAATTACGTGGTCCTTACTGACAGGTTGCTCAGCACTGCCGTCAGGCCTCTTGATTCTTACCCTCGTTCACTCCCCTGCACAGGGGCAGGCTTTGCCGTTGGACATCACAGCCCACCACACTCTAAGGGCACCTTTCCGTGAATCCCTCCCCGGCATTCGCTCCTTGTCCCAATCACGGGCTTCTGTCTGCAACGGGCCGTGTGGGTGACACGACCCTGGCGCATGGATGTCGTGCGCCCTTCCCCTGCACTATTGCCCCTTTGGCGTGCCAATGCTGCGCCGGAGTCCGCAGTTGTTGCGTCCGGAGTCCAGGGAGTCCTGGTGCACCGGTGTGCCATCAAAAAGTTTCCCTGTCAAACTTGAACTCCCGGCGCACATTGGGCGGGATCAGTGCCGTTGGAATGGGACGCAGCGAAGGGTAGAACCTGACATTAATACACTCGGCTTTTAGGGGGGAATATGAGTAATAATTAGTTATTAGTTATAGTACAATGGTTACAATGTAATTATCCAATATTGATGTATATATGAATATATTGTTGTGATATAATAGTTATTACATAATAATATAATACTGATGTATACATGATATAATATATTAAAATGCATATAATATTATCATTATAATATACAATAATATCATATAATACATATATAATATGCAATCCATAACTCTGTGTTGGACCTCAAAACGGTGTGCGCAGGCCATCGCTGTTTCCACCACAGCCCAGTTGCCCCAGCAGCGGTATGAGTTTGGCAGTCAACCGATGGATTTTTGGGGGGACCGGTCCACACACCACCGCAGGGCCACTTTCATTCAAGTGTCTCAGTGGCGCCTGGCCTCATAAAGTCACTACATCCTGCGATCATTTTGGTCTCCAGCAACTGAAGGTGGCCCTGGCCATGGACCCGGGGCTCCCACAGAAAGATCTGCAGGGGGCCCATCAAAATCTTCACTGGGGTATACTTTACTGTCTGAAATTTCTTTGCACCCTTCGTCTGATACGAGGGTAGCTCGTGACTGCCTAGTCTGATTTAGGTAGTCTTAGAATATACTGTGATAGAAGTCCAGAGGTCAGTTGTAACCTGCAGGTGAAAAAGTATACTAGATCATATTGGCGAGATGAACTTTAGGTTTGAATGTGTCAAATTATTTGGGCTACTGTTGGTACCCAACCCCTTGGGCCCCAGATCCCTCCGCCTTCCAAAGTGTCCCGGAGGGGGGGATGTAAGGGGCCTGTCGCTAGACTCCTGGGGCACTTTCGTGGGGGGGGGGGGGATTCTCTGTCCCCTGGATGTCCTGATAGGACTCTTTTCGTGCAGCGCCGTCGGTCCGCCTCCAACTGCCGACACCGCCTCCGCGACCCCCTCCAGCGCCGCAACAGCCGCCCCCCCTGCAACCCCCTCTCAGACCACGACCCACGCCGCGACGCCGGGCACGACCGGGAGCGCCTCCAGGGCCCGCAAAGGGCACGCGCTGCCCGCGGGTGGATCTAGGGCACCTACAGCGCAGGGGACAGGCCAGCCGCAGACCGCGGCTGCACAACCTGTTCCCGAGGCGACTACGGCAGGATGAACTGCGTGTTCCAGCCCCACAGGGTTTCAAAACCCCCTTGACACATGGCTCACAGTTTCACGGGCCACACCCCCTCCCTCATGTCGCCACCTGTAGACTGCCCAAAGGGTACAATGCCATACGCTCCAAAGTGAGGCAGCCTGTGGTCCCTTCACCCACTGAAGGGCCGCCTGCATGACCCGCAGGGGCAGGGCTGCGGGTGCGAGGCACCCGGGACTTTTCCGAAGCTTGGACAAGGGGGGGCTACATTGGGGGCATTTCTGCACAGCGCGTGCACGGCACGCACTTTCCGGGGGTAGAATCAGAGACATCTAAGAAAGTCTGGGTATTTTATGGTGATTCTTGGGCATCCATGAACTAGTGCATCCCCGAGCAGCGTCACAAAGGCACTGGCACAAGCCTTTGAGATGTCATAGAGTCGGTCACCATCCAGCGGCCTTCGGATACCCCGCGACCGCCGTCCGCTGCGGCCCTATCGGTGTCGGTCACCACCCGAGTACGTGTTTGGGCATCCAAGTTTCCTTCTTTTCCCCCGTTTGAATTGAGGGAGTGCCCTGCGCACATGCGCAGTGCACCCGTGCCGTGCCGCTGTCCCACGAGGTCCGCATGCCTGTACTGCATCGCTTTGCCCCCCCCCCGCTGCAGCACGGAGTGCGTGACGAAGGGCAGCTCCAACACGATGCTGCCCGAGTTTGTCCGGAGCGCGCTCACAAAGTCCAAGCAGTTCTTCCGCTCCATGCACATCAGGTCCGCTTCCCCCTCCGCCATCGAGGGCTCCATGCGGTCCCACCCCATCCCGTTGGCACGGAGCTCTACGGTAGCGTCCGGCCACCGCCGCATCAAACGGGAGGGTGATCGGGTCCCAATGAGGGCGGGCGCCGAGGGGTCCGAGGGGCCAACATGTCGAGGCCAGGGACGCATTGGAATGACAACCCCCGTGATATGAGGGGGGGGGGCGGGGGGGGGGAGCTTGGTTTCCCCACGCGACAGCCCCAGCCCTCAGCCCCCCCCCCCCCCCCCAACTCTCCTGCGGGCCCATTTAGTGGCCGGGAGTGGCCCATAGGAATGGTGGCACCGAAGGTGTATTATCAGGCCTCAGACATACCCGTTTCCATTTCCGGAACGTTACCGTGCACTTATCCCCCAAATGGGCTGATGTAGGGAAAATGGGGGAAATTGGGGGAAAGTGTGGGAAATTTTGGATGCTCGATGGAAAAATGGGGAATTTTGGGGCTGAAAAGGTCAAAAACAATGGCAACAAGGCTATGGGGGCGGGGGTGCATTGCTGAAAGCTCCTGAGGAAAAATGGGGGAAAATGGGGAAACCAAACCAGTCCACCCTAGCCCCACAAATTTTGTTTTTTGCCCCCATTTCCCCCCATTTCCCCCCATTTTCCCCCATTTCCCCCATTTCCCCCCATTTTCCCCCATTTTCCCCCATTTCCCCCCATTTTGCCCCATTTCCCCCCATTTGTCCTGGTACCGTGTACATTACGGGTACGTTGCTGGGTATCTTACCACCCACCTCGTCCAGGTATTTCTGAGGCCTGTATTATGTTGTACGTCCTGTGAATTTTTGTTTTTCTTACCATTTCCCCCTGAGACGGCGTGGGTTGGGTATCATCATGCCCTCCTCCTCCCCGTTTGACGATCCCTTTAAGGTACACACGTTGGCCCCCAACCCCCTCCCCACGAAGACTCCAGCCCTCACTCTGCCCTAAAAGGATTCCCACACCCCAACACCAGCCCCAAAGGCATTCCCAACCGCCAGTGACCGCCCCCCAACCGCTTTCGCATCCCCTGTAACCGCTCTGCAACCACTCTGGAATTGCCCCATTGCTCTGGAATTGATAGTAATGATAATAATAATAATATTAATAATGATGATGATGATGATGATGATGATGACAATCATAATAATAATAGTAACTAAAGTCCTCCTGACAGGAGAATACTTTCTGTGTGACAAGCAACAACAACAACAATAATGATAATAGTAATAATAATAAGATGGGGAAACAGGGGCATGCGTCCGCAGGCACAGTTCTAACCGATGTTATGACTGACATGCAGGAAAGTCATGTTGCGATGGTTGGCCCTGTTTACGTGGAAGTGGGCCGATCCCCCCTCCCCCCCCGTTCAACCCCCCCTCGCCCCCTGGACATCCCCCTCCGAGCCCCCAGCACCCCCTCTCTTCCCCCACTTTAGCGCGACGAAAGCAACGGGATGCAGCGGGGCTGCGGAGCGGGTTGCCCCGCCCCCAACCCCGAGGCTGGCCCTGTGAAACGCATGTGACGGGGTGACCGATCCTCTCTGGCCAAGTCTGCTTGGAAGGGGTGTCATGGAGCGACTGCATCGCCTGAACCCAGTTGAGGTGGCAGCGAACCTGCCCCTCTGGAACCGGCTTTGACGTGGGGGAGCGAAGGCTTCTCGCGAGGTTACCACACGATGGCAGCCCCCCGGGAAAAGTAAAACGGTGGATGGCCCAACAGAGAAGCACAGCGCCGAGTTCACTTACCTCTGTCACAATTGGCCCCAAACTTCTTTTATGTTTATTTCATAGTTTTTTTTTCCGGGTCACCATTTGGGCGAGGGGGTTTCTGGACGCCTGTAGTGTGCGTTGTGGCGCGCCCTGCACTTGATGCCAGGTGATATTGCAGAGGTTTGAAGGGTTCTGGATGGGGAACTGCATCCCCCCCCCCCCCCCCTGTCTGGACGTACCCCAGGGATATATTAGAACGGCTGTACACCGTAGGAGGAGGGGGGGTAACCCCCCCCCCCCCCCCGCTTGACCCTCCCACCCCCCCTCCCCTTCCAATGTTTGAGGCTGACAGCCAAATTTTGCTTCGGCGCCTTTGGTGCCTAGAGGATTTAAGCTGAACAATTTTCGGCCCGCCTTCGTCGGAGACCATAGGGGGACCAGAGGAGGAGGGGGTTCCCAGCCAACCCCCCCTCTTCAGACCCTCCCCCTGCCCCCCCCCCCCCCTTCTAATACTTCCTTGACGTACCCCCTCTGTTTTGTCTCGCACAGTGATCAGCTGATGACCACGGAGCTGGAGTTGGCGTACAGCGTGGCCCAAACCAGAAACCCCACCGACATCAAAACCCCCGATCTGCAGTTCTGCCGCCGAGGCATTCAGTTCCGCTTCAAGTTGCCCCCAATGGAGGTCTGGATGCTGCTCCAGGGGGCCTGGCGGGGGATGGTGCGGGACAGGGCATGGCAATGCAGGGCTGCCAGACCTGCTGAGGACCTCCCCAAACCCACGAGTCGTACCCGCATGTACAGGGGGGGGGTTTGTCGCACTTTAATTTCGCGTGGGAAATTTCCCGTTTCAAATTGACCGCGAAATTCAAGGTTCTCCGCGAATTTCTCGCACACTAGCAGTACACACTGTGGGCTCTGGCGGGGGTCAGACTCTGACTCCAGGGGGCTCCGCGAAATTCCCCACAGCCAAATTTACCACTGCGAATTGACTTGGCGCAACCCCCCCCCCCCCCCGCCTGTAAACAGCAGGTTGGGTGCCATGGGACCCTCCTCCCCGTGTCCGCTGGGATACTTGACCAATGGCGATGGCTGCCTCCTCCGCATGGACCAAACAGAGAGCAATGGAACAGGGACAGTCCGGGGGCTCCAGTGGCACAACCGACCAATGGAACAGGTGTGTAGGGAGGTCAGGATAGGCTAGGCTGGTGGATCAAGGGCACTGGGGTTGAAAGGCCAATGGGCACTGCTGCGTATGGAGGGAAGGGGTTCTGGAAAGGACAACGGCAAAGTGGCGGTGCTGCCAGCTTCACAAAGCAATCCATGCGGATGTGATGTAGGGATGTGCACGCACCAAAATCCTGGTGGCACTGGCAGGGAAAGTTCGTCTGGTGGTGGTGGGGGAACTTCCCATAAATCGTGGAGAGTTATTGTGGGTGTGTCTGTCTGCCTCTAGCAGCTTCATCATATTTGGTGGAATTATGAGTAATTATGGGGGAATTATGGGGGAATTATGGGGGAATTATGAGGTTTCATGGTGGTATTACGGATTATTGTTCTGATTATTACTACTAGACAGGTAAAGAAGATGGTGGAATTATCGGTTCTTATTATGGGTGTTATTACTACTAGACATGAACGCCATGTAAAGTCCTCCTGTCCTCCGTCCTCCTCGTCTCCTTGGAATATGGCTCCTCAATGGCTCATTTGCATTCCTTTTATGTCCCAAGCAGCGTGCAAAACCAATGACTCCATTTGGAAGCAGCTGCTTGGCATTTGCAGCTTGAAACACATCCCAAAAAGGCTGTTTTTTTTGAAAACTGAAACGGCTCTAGCATGGAGGCACAGCTTGGAATATGGCTTCTCAGTGGCTGATTTGCATTCTGTTTATGTCCCATCCATTGTGGAAAAACAATGGCTCTATTTGGTAACACCACCTTAGCGCAGTAGCTTCTGTCCTGAACTCTCATGACGGTCCTCCTGAAAACACGCTGAGATTGGCCATTTTTCACCACTAAAACGGCCCTAGCGTGGGCTCAATATGGCTCCTCAATGGCTCAAATTGCATTCCCTTTTTTGTCCCTTTCATTGTGGAAAAACAACAGCGCCCTATGGAAGCACCAGCTTGGCACAACGGCTTCTGTCTTTAATTCTTAGCCAAAATTTGGCGGAAAATGGCCATTTTTGACCTTTTTTTTTGCGATTGAGAGCCGCCAATGGCTCTGATTTGGAAGCAGAGTTGGGAAAAGTTACGTGTTGATATGCCTATCAGTATGCAAAAGCAATGGTTGAATTTTGAAGAAATGATGTTGACTGGGGATTGCTTGTTGTTGCTTGTTGCTTATTGCAGAGGAACTGTTATTATGTAAGGAGGACTTTAATTGTGGAATTAAGGAATTACTGGAGAATCAATCATTCCCCCATAATTCCCTATGAATCCCCATAACTCCCAACAATTCCCCATAATATTCCCATAATTACCCATAGTTCCATAATTCCCTTTGTCTGGTGGGGAGTCGTCATCTGGCGCTGGCTCACGCAAATCCCTTGTCATGCCAACCAGCCGCCCCCCTCCTCCTGCCCCACCTGCATGTCATTGGAGTGGCCCTGCCACAGGGCTTGTGGGCATGGGACGCACCCACGCAGCGGTGGCTCATGTCTGCACATCCCAGGACATGGACCAATTGGAGCCGCTGATGCAGATGGCCCTGAAGATGATCGATCACGTGGCAGCCACGAAGCTGAACACAACGACGAGGTCCGTTTGCCGACATGCACTTGGGGGGGGGGGGGAGGGGCTCATCAACGCATCCCGGATGCCGCGACCACACGACCGCAGCGGGCCCCCCCAAAGGCTTCCAGGCCGGCCTCTCAGGCACGCGCCCCTGTGACCTGCTGGGCGGCCTCCGTCAGCCGCGTCTCAGACAGCAACCGGATATCTGCCTCCGAGCCGGGGACTGTGCCCCAGTGTCCCCGGAGCGAGGTCACTCTGGCCAGGGCCCCACGGAGGGAGGGGGGGGGGGCTAGCGTGCATGTGTGGGGGTCGGGTGCAGGAACGGGTGTTGAGGACCCCTGTCATAGTGTCGGGTGGTGTGGGAGCGTGCCCCCTGGCCAGGGATGCATTGGAAGGGGGACCCGCCCCCCCCTCCAGGGCGCCCAGCCTATGCCCAGCCACTGTCTCCGCGGCGGCAAGTGCAAGTTTCAATGGCATTTGTAACCGACAGTAACCGCCCCCAACTTTGGCAACCTCCTCCAACCGCCTGTCTAACCGCCTCTGGGGCTGCCTCTGAGGTCCCTTACCTTCTGAGGCATCCCTGCCCCCGGCCCTCTGACCTGCACAGCCCCCCCCCCCCCCCCCTTCCTACCCGTAGCCCACAAGGGGCATGCTGCCCTGGTACCCGTGGGAGCCAGCAATGGGATGTCCCCAGACCACAGCAGACCAGACCCGGGCACGAGACCGACCAGACCCGACCATACCACATCAGCCTGGACCAGTGTACAGCAGACCGGCCGACCCCACGCCGGCCCCAAACGAGACCCAACCGGCCCAGCCAAACCACACAAGAGAAGGGGGGGGTGGGGGCTTGCCACAAGATCCCTCCCCCCGACCACAGTAGAAGGGCGGGTGGCCCAATACAGAAGCGCATCTTCCCAAAAGGGGGTGTTCAGTTCCGTTCCGGACCGCCACCCTCTGCTGTGTGGGCATGGGGTCCAGAGGGGGGGGGGGTCCAGCACATCCTCAATACGCCAATTATTGGGCGCCGCTGACGAGCAAACGGCACACCATGTCACATTCAGCACAGCCCCAACACACCAAATACTGGGCTCCGTGAACGCGGAAACGACACCAGCAGGAGCACCGGCCGCAGCGGCCGACAGAAAGCAGGGACCCGACGCAACATGCGAAGGGAAGAACGGGTGACTGTCCAGGGCCCCGTAAAGGAGCAACAACCCGACGGAATGTCACACAGGGGGTCCAGCCCAACACGTAAGCGCCCCCCATTGTATCCTCCAGAGAGTGAGTCATTGTGTTTGCATGAGGAAACACCTGGTGCCACAACTGCGTGCCGCGTCCTCCAGACCGGCCTAGAGTAGGGGGTAGGGGAAGCCGAAGGAGGATTGGGCCCTGCTGCTGTGTGGCCATTTGCAAGGCGTGTTCCGGTCGCACTGAGGCAGTGCTGGCGCACTCTGCGGCGGGTGTTGTGGAACTAGTGTGGGGGTGCAGCGGCAATCCAAGGGCCCGTGGTGCTGAGGGGCGCCGGTGTGACGTGTTTTAGTTGAGAAGTTTTGTGAAAAAATGTCAACCGCCAGCGGCTGTCGCTTCAATTGCCGTCTGACACCCTCCAACCGTCGTCGGTTACCGGACCTCCACCGTCCGTCACTCTTCAACTGCCGTCAGTTACCGTCCACCCACCTTTGGTTGCCGTTCAAGTGCCGTCCTCTTGTGTGCCCAAACAATGAGCTGGAGATTGGACAGCCCGGGTTTTTTTTGTTAAGTTGCATTACGTCCTGCCGTTGTGGCCCATTTTATGAACGATGGCACACCGAGCAACAGAGCAACACACCGCACAGCGAGCACAGACGCTGCTGCACAAAGCCAAGCGCAGTCACGCAGTGTTACACATGGCCATACGAACACACAGACACACACAGCCACATCCCGCAGAGCCACACACAGAGGCCCAAGTAGCCACACACAGCCGCACGCAGCGAACAGCAAGAGAAGCAGAGCCACACAACGAGGCCGGCACAGGAGGCACTCGTGCGGCTGTATGGCCGCCCCCTGCTTTCAACCCAGACCACGGCTCAGTGGCAAATTTCACCTTTTCAGGGCGGGGGGTGGGTCTGAGGCCAACGAAACGTTACTGCACCTGAACTTGGCCTTCCATTTCGGGCCCCGTTAATAAGTTTCATTCCTTTTTCTGAGGATCATTTTTCTGATGTGGTGTTGGTGGGTGGTCAGGGGCGGAGGAGCCGAGCTGCCCCCCCCTCCCCCTGGTAAAGGTAAGCCTTGACCTCTTTGGGCTGCACCAGTTTCTTTCTTTTCTTCCCTCGCCCCCCCGGCAGCAAGGGTGAGGTAGGATGGCCTTCCGTGACGGCTCTGACGGCTCTGGCACGGCAGCCAAAGTCTTGTCCGCCCCCAGTGTGCCAGACAGCGGAGAAGGGTCGAGTGGGGCTAAGAAGGGGTCCCAGTCTGCAGGTCATTGTGTGAACAGAGGAATGGCAGCCACCTCCGCGTGGGTGCCGCAGCCCATCCCAATGTCACCCGCGCATTTCGCAGGCAAAAGAACATTGCCAAACGCCTGCAAGTGCAAGAGGCCGAGTTTGTGAAACAGCAGCAGCAGAGTCACGAAGAACAAATGCGCAAGAAGAAGTCTGTGTGCCTGCCTGCCTGCTTGCCTGTGTGTGTGTGTGTGTGTGTGGTAGGTCGATCCACAGTGGGTTGATTGCTCGGTTACTTGGTCACCTCACGCCGTGTGTGTAGTTGGGTGGTGGCACTCAACAATAAATAATGGGAGGCAAGTAGCCACAGGCTCCTGCAGGAATTATTCGGGTCTGGGGAGGGCAGAAGGGAGTGGTACTGCACTTTGCACGCCAGCACTTCGTTGCACTCCCACCAAAACAGACTGAAAGTCGTCTGGGGCTGCTCTGCAGCTCCTGAGGAGTTTTCTGCACCCGCTTTTGTTGTGCTTCCGCTCTTGTTTTCGCGGTTCCCAACGTGTGTGGGTGTGTGTGTGTCTGTACTTGATGTACCCCTGTTTGCCTGTCCCAACCGTAGCCGCAGTCCAGCCAACCCTCTTGTCTTTTGCCCCAACTGGAGGGAGGTACAGGCCTGGTTTCATGAAACCGCCCCCTGCTATGCAGGGCTGCGCGCGGCTGTGGTTGTCCCTCTTATCAGCCCCTCTGTACATACTGTAGAGAGCACTGGCCGCTCAGATTTCCACTTGCACATCCAGCGCAGCGCTAGTGTCTTGCACGTGGGATCGGGCGACTTCACAGTCGTGCGCACGCGGCGCGCGCGCGTGTGTTGTGGTGTGTTGTGGTGACTGTGGTGGTGTCTCAGTGGGTGTGTCTGGAGTGTCGCCCAGTCGCAGAATACTTTTTGCCGTCTGTGCCCTGACGAGGCAAACGGGCTCGGACGACCGCTTTGTTGCTCTGCCCGCGGTTCGCTCTGTGGGCCCATTTTACGCGCGCGTGCGGGCGCGTGTTGTGGTGCGTCGGTTTATCTTTGTCGAGGCTGCCGCGGTGCGCCATGATGAGCCGGTTCTGGAAAACAAATTTGGGGCGCCTGTGCGTAGCTACATCACGGAATCTGGACCACGGTGCCGAGGCCTGTGTTGTGCCAAGGTGACCAAAACCCCGGGGGCTGGGCATGTCAGGTTTTCACTTCCGGGGGCGGGGGGTCAATAGAGCCCCCAAAAACTGGGGGGGGGGGGTTTGGGGAAAGAGCTCAATTGACAGGCACCATTAATCAGTCATTATGAAGTCTGGCGCCAAAGGCGCCAAAATTTTTTATGAGCAGTAAACTTGGTCGAATTTTTTTTCAGCAAATATATGGCAAATGATGACTTTTCTGAACCCCCTCGACGCGCTGATTCCAAAAATCCCATTTTCTTTTTTTCCCGATTTTTGTGTCTGGGTCACCTCCGAGGCCCGGGGGTCAGTCTCGGTAGGATTTTGGGGGTCCTGTCAATTGAGCCCTTTTTGGGGGGGGGTCCGGCCGGAGGGCTCTATCGACCCCCCCCCCCCCCGAAACGAAAACCCGGCCTCCCCTGTACTGTTTGGGAGACGACAAGGGACAGGGTGCGCGTTTGTGGAACCCTCTGCCGGGGCACCGTTCATCAGCACCCCATCAGCATCCCGGTGTAAACCCCCCCTCCTACTTAATGTACCCCCCCTGCAGGGCCCGTCAAAGACGAAACGTTAATGTATCCCCCCCCCAAAAAAATGCCCAACTCTGCACCTACCCACGGCCCGGGAACAAGCAAACTCCAAACGCAAGAAAGGTGTCTTGCAAAGCGTGCCACAAATGTCACAGCCTTTAGATCAATGCGGGGCTGTGAGCAACACAGTGCGCATGCGTTTGAAATCATTGGGGGTTAATGGGCTCCTGCGGACCTCATTGTCCTGATGACCCCCCCCCCCAAATCTCAAGCCGGCCTTCTGAGTCAAACATGCCTTGGGCCACGGGAGTCCCCTTTCCAACCCCCCCCCCCCCCAAAGTAGGTTTGTTCACCCGCCACGGTCCCCGTATTTGTGAATGGACTGGGGTCCCCCACGGTGACATGCCCATTCGGGGCTGGAATGGCCCTGGGCTCGCCAAGGGGCCACCAGGCAGCGCATTACCCGGTCCATGTGTCTGACCCACGACTTAATGTATTTCCCGATGGGGGGCCACCGTTCATCAGCACCCCATCCGGGGGTAGCGGCCCCCGGGGGTGCAGTGGGCTTGGGAGCCCCGAACAACCGCATGCCATGGGCACAGCCACAGGCATCACCGAGCGTGGCAGGCGGCCGTTCTTTCCGGGTGGTCTGCACGCACCCACACCCACGTCCGCACCCGCACCGACACCCGCAGCACACGGCTGCCGGCCCCGTTGGTGTTGAATCGTTTTGCAGGAAAGACAAGAAGTTGGCGGAGGAGAGGGAACGCGAGGCCAAGGCCCAGAAGCGGGAGGAGGAGCGGCGCAAGCGCCAGGAAGGCAGGAAAGGCGGCGGTAAGGTATGCGCCACTCGCCCGGCGTGCGTGTTGCGAGCGTGCGACGGCATCTGCTCGAGCCCCCGTCCGTTCGTCACGGCCGATCCTGAGGACCTGCTGCTGGAGGTTGTCAGCCCCCCGCACGTGTGCACGTGCAGTCGTTCTATCATCGTTTGGGCAGGTCTCCGGAAAAAAGGTTTTGCGCGTCGCGCCGCGCGCGCGCGCGCGATGGCAAAACCAGGTCCGGCCCCTTGGCGAGCCCAGGGCCATTCCAGCCCCGAATGGGCATGTCACCGTGGGGGACCCCAGTCCATTCACAAATACGGGGACCGTGGCGGGTGAACAAACCTACTTTGGGGGGGGGGGGGGGTTGGAAAGGGGACTCCCGTGGCCGAAGGCATGTTTGACTCAGAAGGCCGGCTTTAGATTTGGGGGGGGGCTGGACGGAAAACTGTGGGAAACAATGTTTCCCACGTGGTGCACACCTCGAAACGATCGAACCTCTTTTTTCGGGCCTGGAAATCCTCCAACCCGAGCCTCTGGCGGTTGGCAGATGGCCGCACCGAATGTCGTGAAGTCTCATGAAAACGTACCAAAGGGCCCCAAACAAAAACGCCAGTGCCAAACGGATCATGACCAAGAATGACAGGAGCAGAAGGAGCCGGAAGACTCCAAGCCCGAAGCGACAGCTGTCTGGGACCCCGGAATTCACAGAAACACCACAACAAACCTCGTGGGGGGGCAGCGAAGTGACGTCTCATTGTATGTACCCAACGCCCGAAGGGGCAATGTCCAGAGCATAACGGTGTAAGATGTTTGTGTGTAGTCTAAGCGTGGCACGTCAGACTCTTTCTGCAGTCCGGCACTGTCGGTTTCCAAGCACCGCTGCATCCCTTGCCCCCCCTGCGGCTGTGTCGTTTGAGGATGCCACACCAGGACCGTCCTTCGGGACCCCGATTTTTTTTTTTTTTGCTGAGGACCGCCCTTAAGGACCGCCCCCAGGGACCACCAACCACCAACCGCCAACCACCAACCGCCACCAACCGCCAACCGCCAATCGGCACCAATCGCCAACCACCAACCGCCACCAACCGCCACCAACCGCCACCAACCGCCAACCACCAACCGCCACCAACCGCCAACCGCCAACCGCCACCAACCGCCAACCACCAATCGGCACCAATCGCCAACCACCAACCGCCACCAACCGCCACCAACCGCCACCAACCGCCAACCACCAACCGCCACCAACCGCCAACCACCAACCGCCACCAACCGCCAACCGCCAACCGCCACCAACCGCCAACCGCCAATCGGCACCAATCGCCAACCACCAACCGCCACCAACCGCCACCAACCGCCACCAACCGCCAACCACCAACCGCCACCAACCGCCAACCGCCAACCGCCACCAACCGCCAACCGCCAATCGGCACCAACCTGTGGGCCTTTTTGGGAAATTGTTTGCAAGGGACACCTTTTTTTGTCCCATAGGGACCGCCCTGTACCACACCTGCACAGCAAACCTCATGAACCGAACTGCGGTCCTTCGGGGCCTCGGTGGCCTCCAGAATTGGCCGGATCGTGCGTTGCAGCAATCGCATTGGTGACCTTGTGGGTGTCGACAACGGGGGCGGCCTTGGGTCCCCCCCAGGGCTTCTTTAGAATAATTAAAACCCAAGGGGAGGGGGGGGGACCCCTCCCCCAAAACCCCCTCCCCCCCTCCCCAGACCAAAGTGACCATCGCGGGAAAAAGTGAGATTTACCATTGGGAAAATCTGGTCAGGCCATTTTTGGTACACCAAGTTTTGGGTCCAAAACCCCCACCCCCCCTCCCCCCCCCCCCCCCGCTCAAAAGAAGCCCTGGTTCCCCCTCGCCATCCGCCCCCGTGCGGGATGCCTGCCTGCCCCCGTGTGCCTCTGCGCAGGTGGTGTTTGGCTGAGAGGTGTGAGGAGACGCCGCTGGCCTGGGGACCGCAGCAGTGCTGGTGTGCCCTAAGGACGCAGCACATCCGCGTGTGACGCAGCACATCCGCGTGTGACGCGGTGCTGTGGGGGCCTCTGCCGAAGTCCTGCGCAGCCATGGCCTGAGTTCTGCGAACGTCGGGCACGCATGGCCTGAATCCTTTTGGTTGTAAGACCCGTTGTGTGAGGGACACCGGGGGGCCGGCCCCGCAGGTCCAAGGACGCCAACTCGCCCCCCCTCCCCCCCTCCCCTGCCCCTCTTAGACCCCCCCCCCCAAGTTTTTTCATTAGGACTCACCCCAGGGGGTCTACACCCAACAGTCAGTTTGGGGGTGGGGTGGGGGGTGGGGGGTTGGTGTCCCAACCGGAGGGGTCGGCGTGGTGATGGAGGGCCGCATGCATTGTGTGATGCAGGGCCGGGAGGGGGGGGGGCACGTCGCATGCACTGCGCACAGCTGCATAAACACCTGCACAAGGTCACACACTTGTGCACACGGACACCGGTCACCGACCGCACACAGCACATGAACGTGGTCTCAATGACCATTTGTGCTGGACACCAGGAAAATTTATGTTGTGCGTTCCAAACTGACATTCGCCCCCCGTATGACCCACATGCATGACCTCGATCCACAAGCAGGCGGCACAAAAGACATGGCACTGGACACCGGTTTGTACGACACAATAGCCAACCAGCCTCAACGGGACCCCCCAAACCCAACCCGAGAGGCCCAGACCGCTGGGTCCACATCATCCTGAACAACATCAACCACAACCACAACAGCAGCAGCAGCAGCAGCAGCAACAGAAACCGTAACAGCGACAACAACAGCACCTGAATGAGAACTTCAGTGGCACCATCAGGCAGAGTGGCAGGGCGTCCCCAGGGCAGCCCTGGACAGCAGCCGCCCAGCCCCGGAGAGGCTGACAGCAGTCTGCAACAGGTGCGCAACACACTACACACAGCGCGCGTTTCGACACAGCCCTCCCGTTTTGCATTACCCGTATGCAAGGCATCCCGGCCATAGCCATTTGGTAACAGCGCCTTCGGCACACCACACCACACCAACAGCACCTGTACCATTTTTTCCAGATAGGTGCAAATGCTGCCTAATGGCGCCACCACCCGACTAAATACAAGAGTTCATGTGGATCCAGATGCATTGTGGGAACACCAAACAAACATTTTGTGGCGTCCCATTGCGCACTCGCTGCTGCTCCGTCCCCCATATTGTCGGGGAAGCCCAGCAGGGCCTCTCATGTCGCCGCTTTGACCTTGTGCAGCATCCTCATGTAAGGCAACGGTGTGGCAGAGCAACAGACGTGCCGCCACAGCACCTGAGGTCAGCCTCCCGTTGATCAGACAACGTTTGAGCGTTAGACGCTTCCGTGGCTTCAACGATGTTGTCCGAGCTGGACTCTCTATAAGATTCCACTGTCTACTCCAGCGTAGTGCAATCCTAAAGGGCTCCAGCATGCCAATGTTTCTCCCAATGAGTTCGAGGAAGGCAATCTTGAATCCCAGTGTCAGCATTGCCTCAACCCAGAGACAGGACCAAGCCCGCATCTGCACACCTTGCAAACCGCAAGGATACCCCGCCCCTCCGCGACCTTCTGCTATCCCCCCCAACAATACCACTGCTCTTCGCCCCCGCCCCCCCCCCCCCAAACCCCAACAACACTTCACAAGACTGACCCCTCCGAAATGATTAGTGTCATCCTACCCTTTGGAAATACTTGATGGCATCCGTAACCCCTGGGATTACAAGTAAGCAGGCAGCCAGCAAGCAAGCAAGGCACAAGCACCAAGTAGGGACGCAGCGTAGAATCCTCCAAGCCGAGCCAAGAAGCAGAACCTCCCATCCCTTGCAAAAGGGTGATACAGCGGGGGGACTCTGGCCAAAACATGCAAGTGCATGTATCAGTTTAGGTGTGTGCAAGCGTGGACGACCTTTGTTGACATCATTTTTGGTGGCAGTTTGTGCAATTTCGTGTACATTGCATTTCGGTCAATGTGCGCGGGTGTTGCACATGCAGTTGTGTGTATGCTCGTGGATGCTTTTTTGTTTTTGAGCGTGCGCAGTCTGCATTTGCCTGTATTCCAAGTTTTCAAAAAAAATGCATGGGCTGTTGCGATTCTGCTTTTATATATTTGACTGTATATTTTAGCACAGAAAGAACCGCGAGCATTATGGGCGTGGCAGCAATGTGTTTGGGACCCGAACGCTTTGGTGGGGCACGCTGGAGGCAGGTACAACGAGCTTCCATTGCTTGATACAGGGTCTTCATTGGAGGGAGGAAGATGCAGGGTCTATGGAACAGAGCAATAGGTGATGTTCTGGTCAAGAAGCACAGTGCTTGCGTCGGCACAGCCCTCTCTCATTGCAGAGTGAATCTAGATTTGTTGTGTATACATTGCATTGATGATTGGCAATATTCAGTGAGATTGTGGTTGCAAAAAACACAGGGAAGCGAGTTTTGTGTGCAGTGCTGTCTGTTCTCGGTAGAATACTCTTGGGTCATCTGTGGTTGTCTGTGGTCATGCTGACCGCATTGCATGTGCGGGTTTGCGCATGTGATGTTTCTTCTACAAGAAGGATTCAAAATCAAACAGTCACGCACATTTTGGACAAGGTGCAAGAATGATTTCTTATCGCATTATGTTCAACAACAGGACCAAGAACGGCGCATGGTGGATGTACACTGAGATGTAATGATTGCATCGTGTTATGTTGATATTTGCAACACAAGGCCTGAAAGTAATGAATGCACAAGCAAGAGACACAGAACAGACTTTATTTTTCTTAGTTCTCCGGTTTCTGGCAAGGGCGGAACTGTGTTGTCCGTTGTGGTGTATATTGATGGCCCCACTGAGTAAATGGACGATGTTTCTTTTTGAAGGAGAATTGTGTCATACGTACGGTTTACCATAAGTGGTGTGCTATAGAGTGCTACGAGGCCTAACATACGCTGGTGTTTTCTCAATGTCTGTAGAGAAATAGGTTTTTTCGGCAGCCTAATGTGCCACCTTGGAAATAGCATGCAAAGGCACCCTTTTTCAGGATTGAGGTTTATGATGGACTAGTGGTTGTTGACTGGACATGTTTATCAGTGAAAATTGTGCCTGTAGTGCAGGTTTTTCAATGTTACGTTACGTAACGTTAGGTAAGGTTACGTGGGGTTTTTTTGAGGTTGCTGAGGGGTCGCACCGTGCGCTGTGCACGCTCTGTGCAAAAGTAGGCTATTTTGGGCCCCTTTTCCCTGATGGCCAAGGTGACCGCAGTAACTACTGTGTTCCCATGCGCAGGACTGCCCCAGATTCCCACTCGGTCTAACTACTCAGATTGTGAGTGGAAACAAACCATGCATTACACTGAAAATGGCAGAGTGCTGTCAGTTTTCTGGCTTAATATGCTGTTTTTGCCCCGTGGACATATGCTTCCCTGGTGGTGGGTGGTTTTCCGGGTGGTCAGGGGAAAGCTAACTTAGTATTGGGGCTGTGCGCGCGTTGTGCCCACGCTGTGCAGAAGCGCCCCCATATGTCTTATGTGAACCTTGTATAGGGATTTGTTCTTTTGGGGTATTTTGGACAAGTGTGGGATGTGGCGCACCAAAGGGAGGGTGAAGGCCTTAGCTGGACCTCCCTAGAAGCACACCTTTCGTCCTGAAACTCCCTTCTTGAGGTAGCTCCGAAACACGGGGGAAACCAGCATGATCCAGTACCCGAAAGGGTGCTTGGATCCAAAGGGGGAACGTTAGCGCGCCGGGCATCTTTTTGGACCCGTGCCCCACCGGTGGCCTTTTAGGGGGTGCACTAAGGGGGCGCACTTAGCGCTTAGCAGCTATTTTGGGCGTCTGGCTGCACTAGAGACCCATACTTTGAGATACTAGGGGCATCATTGTGACCCCTAGCGTAGGTTTTGACTTCTGATTTTGTCGCCTTTGTTGGGGACCCCCGAGAATGCAGGGGTGACGTAGCATTTCCGCCCTCTTTTGGGCCCCAACCTTCCGGTGCTATTGAGGAAACCGGGACAATCTTTGAATCCACGTTTTGTTGCGTGGCCCCTTGAGTTGCGGTCAGGGACTCGCAACATTGTATGGATTTGCCCCTTGGCCCCCGGGACATCAGCAGATGTTTTGATTTGGGATGGGTATGGACCTTCTCGTACCCAGGGTGATTTCTTTGATTTCCAAGTTGGGGGCCATGATGGCGCTTATAAAGGCCGGATTCATGTCATTGTGCCATTCATTGGAAGAAAGAATGGCACTTTGACGGCCCGCCAACAATGTTACAATGACGTGCATGGGTGGTATAGGGCACGTATTGAGCAGCTGTTTGCTCGGTTGTGGCATTGGGGTTTGGTTAGGAACATCTGGCGTTGCGGCCCCAATGAGTTGCACCAGTCAGTCCGTATTTTGTTGCATTTTACACAGTTTTGCATCCGGAGGCAAGTCCGTCACCCCCCCTATGGACCATGGGAGCATGTGTCGCCTCATGTTTGGACTGACCAAAGCAACTCGGCCACCGCGCAAGATGAGGCAGAGGATGAGGCAGAAGTGTGTGTGTTGTGTTGCCAGAAGCGCTCCACCGTTGCAGTTTGTGATGAGTGTAAGGAGCACTGTTGTACTGAATGTATTGACACCCACACTTGGGGGGCGCCTTAAGCGCAGTGCGGGCGCAGTACAACTATTTGGGCGTCTAGCCGTACTAGAGACCCATACTTTGTGACACTAGGGGGCATCATTGTTGCCTCTAGCATAGGTTTTGATGCTTCTTCCACATTGGGGATATGGCATTTTTGGATTTTCACTCACTTTCACCCAGTTCCGCCCCTTTTCACAGTTTTTTGCTCATCCCCACCATGGACTCCCACACTTTGGTGTGGGCCCTTGAGTTGGGGTGACGGACTCCCCGGTTTTTGCCTTACCACAGTCGAATGCCCTATGCGAGGCCGCATCACTGCTGATAAGGATGCGTGGTTGTACCACAAGTGGAAACCGGAGTTTGACGTGGATTCCCTCCTACAAGCCATTTGCCCCCCGGTCCAATTGAGGATGAGGTGGACACATATGAGGCCTTGGCACTAGCTGGTAGGGTGAGTGAGTTTTCAAATGCCGCCACTCCGAAGCATTCTGATTTTGTATCTAGTTGACAATTGAACGGAAAAGAGGATATGTGTGTTTTTTTTCGCATTTTGCATGACGTCTTATGTGAGGGGAAGGTAGCTTGCATTTGTCTTTAGCTAGGGCAGTTTGGGTGACCTAAATTTGGGGGCATTTGGAAGGGGTGTGCCTTGGGGTTCTTTAGGGAGGAACTCTAAAAGTAGCGCGCAGTGCGCACGCACTGCGCGCGTAGTGCAAGGATTCCCCCTTGTGGGACCAATGTTGTTTGTTAAGTACAATACAAATGACAGTTGGAGTTGCTGAATTCACAGATATTGCTTTATTGTGCAACGTGCTTTGTAGGGAAGGTGTGCAGTCCAACGTGGTCTACTTTGGGGGCTTCTCCATGAGAGGGTAAATCTGGGGCTGAAGTCGGGATAGTTAATAGAAAAGTAGCGTGCCGGGTGCGCGCCGGGCAAACATTCCCCCAAAGGTGCCCATTTGCCACATGCCACAAGGGTGCCGAGTCCCCTCACCGGTGTCCTGCTTTTGAGGGCTGTCGGCGGCCACGAAGGAAACCACACAATTGGAAAGGTTTTTTTTTTCAATTCACGCGGGAAAACGGGGGAATTGCTGTTTGAAATGTAAAAACAAAAGCCACTTTTGGGTGGTCAGATGGCCGAGGTTTTGCCATGTGGAAGGAACATGGTACATTTTGCATTGCTATCTCACGAGATCGGAGTTGCTTGTTGGTCCGCCCCCATGGCTTTTCCCCTGTACAATTGCCCCCTTTGCTGCTTTTTATCCTCAATTGGCCTTCCACGCCGCCATGGAGCATGTGCATGGGGTATGGGAACAAGTATGGAGGTATATGATTGCCTTTTCCAAAAGGGACATCGCACTGATGTGGTGAAGGCTGAATGGGATGTTTATCGGAAGCTCTCTGCCACACCAAATTTCAAAATTGGTGGGAGGTTATCTTGCAGACGCTGCCTCAACTATATGTTGCTGCGCACTGGGCCTTGGCATTAGCTACCATGTCATGTGACGCCGAATGTTGCTTCTCGTCTTGCTTGTACTTTGCTTGCTGGGCCATGTGGGACCTGCAACGCCCCAGTGTCTGCACCACGCTCTCCGAGACACCTACACACAGACTAGGGGCCACTATGCTCACCCACCACATGCGCAGGGCTTCATCACGCCCCATGGCTGCACCACTCGGGAATGTTGATCGCTCGCTTTTCGGTCTGTTGTTGGCTGGCACGTGACAGGAGGGGGCTTGTCTTGGTGGCTGAGGCATAGGACCAGGGCACACAGTCCCACTCTCTCCATTGCCACACCAACGTCCCGTTGGCCGCCTGACTGCCACACCGCACCGCCGTGGTTCCCACGCTTCTCGCCTCTCCTCTGTTCCTGGGGCTTGTCTCACTTGCGCAAGGTTGGTGCAGTGGGTTTTTCTGCCCCTCCCGCTACCGTGTCGGGTTGGCATTTGTGGCCGCAAGGCGCTATGCACCCTTTATTTGGACCTGCGGTCCCCGGAACCAGCCCTCCAGCTTTGGGGGTGGGGGGGCTGAGGGTGGGTGGGTGGGTTTGTCTGGTTTTCCCGTGATTTTGGGGAAAGTGCAGGTACCACCACAGGGGGTGTGTGGTAGACCCCTGACGTTGTCCGTGGGCTGAGGCATGTTGTGAGGCATGAGGTGCTGGCACATTGTGCAAGATTGTGCAGATGTGTCTTGCTTTACGGTTTTTGAATCAGTGCACTTGCTCAAGTTGATCAAGTGAGGGGTTTTCCCCAATCCCCTCACCCTAGCTCCACAATTTTTGTTATGTTCCCCACCTCGCCTATTGCACCTCATCCCCCCCCACCTTTCCCCCCATCCCCCCCCCCCCCATTCCCCGCATTTCCCCCATTTTTGGGGGGTGCTGGGTACATTATGGACACATTGCTGGGTACGTTACCGTCCACCTGGTCTGGGTATTTCTGAGGCCTGTAGTTGGAGCAATGGGTGGGCAGATGGGTCAGCCACCTGGGAAGACCATTTCCTGCCCCTCTCTCTCGCCCCTATCTCTAAGCAATCCCCTGGATGAAACCATCAGTGCCCCGTGGTCTTGCCATTACTTAATGTTCAAGGCCGCAGGCAAACACCTGGGGGCAGTGGTCCTTGCATGCACCGGAGGGCACACGTGGCACCAGCGCAGCGGGCAAGGCGCATTGTTGCCCCCAGGCAGCGCATTGGCTGCGCCAGGCGTTAGATGGCCCCGGACCGGGCCTCAAGCAACCCTCGTCAGTGACCCAAACACCTCCTTTTTGGGGGCTTTAGGTGGCAGTAATATGGGGATGCAGTGCCGGTGAATGGGGCAAGATCGGTGTTGGTTGCAGGCGGGGCGCAATGGTGAGGTCTTGAGATCCAGGCTCTCCTTCAGGAATGAGATACCCCCCCCCACCCCCCCGCCAAAGGACAGCTGAGGCCTCGGGTGGCAGGATTGGGCGACGGCAGTTGGAACCCAACCGGCGGCAGTCGATGGTCAGCGGCTGCCGGTTGGCCAGTGCTCTGTTGATGCCCAGGCGGCCTGGAGGCTGGCTGGCACAAAGGACAGTCCCGGTTTGGAGTCACGCCCAGTGTGTTCTTGGGCTCTGTAGACTCCACTCCATGGAGGGAGTGATTGCCCGCCGAACAAGGCAAGCTCGGAAGCAAGCCCCTGCGGGCTTCCCCCTCACGGACGCCCGGCATCGTTTGTTGGTGGAAGATGCATTTCGTTCCTATCCGACCGAGGCCGAGATCAGTTGGTTCTGCCCCTGCGGCCGTGTACTCCATGTCCATCCCATGTCCAACCATTTCTTGACGCACACGACGTGCCAGCAACACCAAAGTTGGAGGGCCGATGGCACCACAGGCCACCCGGGCGTGCCCACGGTATGCCCCCATCCGGTAAAGCCCATCACACACCGTGTGGGGCAAAAGCAGGTGCATGCCCTCGGAGCGCTCCGTATGAAGGGAATGCAGCCTCACGAGAGCATGCGGTAGCCCATTGCCTTGGGAGGCGGGAAAAAGGTTTGCGCGCGGGGGGGATGAGGCTCCCATGACAGAGCCCTGACACAAGCACTCCGTTGACGACGAAACCCGCAAGGCGTGCAAACGCGTGTATTCTTGTGCCACCCCTTCTGGGGCGAAAACGGTGTGCCCGTATGGTGACATGTGAGCTGTGGCTTTTGGGGTGCCGTCAGCGACACCGCCAGCACAACAAGCAGCACGTGCAGGCCACGAGCGAGGAAGAATAGCTCGCCAAGAGCCGCGTACGGGCCTTGGAGCCGTTCGCAATCAGGTCCGGTGAAACGGGATGGAGATGCAGCCCTGATTGCGGGAGAAGAGGGGAAACACGATCCATAGGCTGCAGCCGCGGACGAAGCCATCGCAGGGTCAGAAAACGCTGGCAACGACCGAACAGGCAGCCTGCGCCGCGGTTTAGAGACGCCATCGCAGGCTGCACCGCCACGTGCCAGACCCCTTCCCGCCCCCTCGGGGTGGCTCCTGCGACGGGAGGCCTGGAAGGGCCCAAAGGGGAAGGGGGGGAGGGTACCCCAACATACGTACCTCAAAAAATGATCGCCACGACGCGCTGATCATTCTGAGATCGTGGGGAACCTTTGTTTTTCGCCTTTTTTTGTTCGCTTGGGCCGCTTTGCGGCCTGATTCCTGTGCCAGCGCCGGTCCTTAGGCTGCCACTTTAAGACACCGCCCTCCCCCGAGTCGAGGAGGGCGCGCGTGCGGCCGGACAAGGCACAGGCGGTCGCGCTTTGCACTGAGGCGTGAAATGCGCGTCGCGTGGCGCGCGCGGCAGGAGCAAAGCGGCGGCCCACACCCGACCACCCTCCAGACCCCCAGCCTACGCCAACGGGGGAAGAGCAGCTTTTCGGGACGGCAGAGGCCACCACCATTCCGTTGGTACGCAAACCCTTGCCCCTCCCCCCAACAACAACAAACGGTCAAGCAGGACAAGTCATCCAGGGGCTCCGTTGACACAACCAAAACACGTTCGGGCCCACAGAGGGTCAGAATGAGCAGTGGCGAGAGGCCAATAGGCGCCGCCAAAGGCAAACAATCTGATACCGAGGCCTTGTGCCAAACCCCTCCCCCAACCCCCTGACCTGCAGACAACGCTCCGAGCAGCACAAGTGCAGCAGGCTCTCGCTCTGACAGCGTCTTTGGTTTCTCACACGGATTCGCATCATCTTTCATTGGCGCTCCTTTTTTGAAGTCATGTGCCTTTGAGTGGGTGCAATCCCGTAGCTCTTCTGGGGGTGGCGGTGTTCAAGAGGGGAAAACCACCAAAAGGTTCCACCTGCGCTGCTTAGCTCACCTTCTCTAGGTTTCCACCCTCCCCGCCCCCCGACCCTCCTCCTGCCGCCCCAAAGCGTCCCGGACAGTTGCCCTCGGCTTGTGGTGCCTTGCCCGATGGCTTGCCCACAGTACAAGCGGCCAGTACCACTCGCGAAGAAACCCGCGGGCCTTGATGCTGCGCTGCAGTCGCATCCACCAACGGCCAAGAAGCGGCCTATAAAAGAAGAAGGCGATGCGGCATCGACGTCCCGCAAAAGGCCCTGCAACGATGCCCTATCCTCAAATCAGCGCGCGAGCGGTCGAAGTGATTCCGTTCCGATGATGGAGCCAGAGGTATTCAGTGTTGCGCAGGGCACTCGTGAGGGGACCGCTTTGGTCGGGGGGTTGAGGTCCGCAAGTTTCGCAAGTTTCGCAAGTTCGCAATTTTCCGCCATTTCCCGCAATTTCTCGCAGTTGCCTTTGCTCGTCCCCCTCGCGTGCGTGTTGGTGCCCTGGGTATCCCCTGTGCAGAGGTGTTGCTCCTTGAGACGAGGTTTGGGAGGTTGGGTTATGGCACCACAAATTTTCCCGCTTTTTTTCGCATTTGGAGTTGACGCTCCCTGACCGCAATCCCCCCCGCCCCGCCCCCCCTCTGCTGTGGATCCCTTGTTTGTTGTGTACGGGAACGACTGGGAAGTGCCGGTACTTCACCGCCAAACGCGCGGTTGACCGCCAACTGCTGGCGGTCAACGGTTTTGGACGGTTAACGGTTTCGAAACATCCGTGGGCCCGGCTCTGCCGCGCGAACGGAGCTGATTGGATTTGCCCGACCCGGTTTGGCGCCCGGGGGGTGACAACCGTGTCGGATTATGCCTAAGCACGACGACCGCACGTGACCGTCTTTTTTTGGGGGGGACGGTCCAAAGTCACACAAGACCGTGAGCCCCTTGTGTGTGGGACGACAAGGCAAGAGGGTGTGGCGCATGCTTCTCAGGCTGGCTTCCGCGCACCGCCGCGTTGTGGTTTGGACGCATGTTGAGTGGTGTTGCGTCAGATGGATGGGCGTTGGCAGCGGCGACACATGCAACGGTGAGGCATACCTGCAAAGCAAAAAGCAGTGAGAAATTGCAATTTCGTAATCGTCATTTCGTCATTTCAGGGGCCCTCAGTCCCCCACCACCAAAATAATTGTGGCAGTATTATATTCATCCCTGCCACCGAAACCATCGTTTTCGCAGACGGGGGAGTTGAGTGAGGTCAGGTGTGCGTCCGCCGCCAGTCTTGATGTGACCTGAATCGCCTCCATGATGGCTGATGGTAGTTGACCCGTCAGGGGGCCTCAGCCCGCCCCGCGCCGGGGCCATGCCCCTTTTCCAGACCCCCCCCCGGGCTCACGTGACAGGGACCCCCGACGGGCCGCCAGGGAAGGTCTAGGGGGGTCCCGAGGTAGCTCAAGATGATACCCACAACGCGCTGACCGTTTTGAGGTTTGTGTCGTGGGGGAAATGCATTTTTAAAACAAGATTCTTCCGGGCCGCTTTGAGGCGCAGGTGGTATGTCATCTTTGGTCTTTGTAGACTCGCCACTTTGCACTGGCCTGTCATCCGAGCCCCTTTCCCAACCCCCCCCCTCCTTTAGAGGACTCGAACGCCTCCCCCCAGGCCTGTGCTTAATTTTTTGTTCCGCAAGGAGGAGCCCCCCCCCCCCCCCGACCAAAGTGACCATTGTGGGGGAAAACGAAATTTGCAAGCGGGAAAATCTTGTCGGGCCATTTTTGGTACACAAACTTTTTGGGCCCCAGACTCCCCCACCCCTCCTCCCGTTAAGCACAGCCCCCCCCCCCCCCCCCGTGCAAACCTCTTTTCATCCACCCCTTCCGCTCTGCGCCTTGCCCTTGCTGATACGCCTGCGTGGTTGCACTGGGGGAAGGGGGCAGTCCTTCTTGGACGGAGAAAAAGGAGCCTGATGCCCCGTGGAACACTAGGGCCCTGTCATCAGGGACCCGGGTCTTGGCGCCGGGTGGAACTGAACGTGGAAACCACTGCCGCTGCCTCATCCGCAGGTCGTGGCGAGCGGTCATAAGGCGTATCCGATGGATGTCAAGCGTGAGAGCCAAGTGGAGGCTATATTGCTGCGCCCGGAAGCCGACCTGATCAAGAGTGACGTGCCGAATCTGTGTAAGGCCGAATGCGACGGTGTGGGACCCAGTTCTAGTGCAAGCTCCAGTTCCAATGACGCCAAACCCCACGAATTGGGTGTCAAACCGGAACCCGTGGACCCCATTGGCGTGGGTGCCGCGCCGATGTCGGTGGACGATGAAGTCCGTCCAGAGGTCATCCAGGTGACTCCCCCTCGCGTGTGTGTGACGAACGAACGAACGAACGAATCAAACTGGGGAAAGGGACAAGGCAGCGGCATTCGGCATTATGTATGCCAAAGGGGAATGTTTGGGTGGTAGACGAAGCAGTTATTAGTGCCGAGTCCAAGTTACCCAGCAGCCCACCCAGACTAACCCCAGGCGACGGTTGACACATGCGTTTCTTGTGATGGCACACCTCACATGGCGTGCCACGAATGTAAGGTTCTTCATTGTGCCTTGCATGCGTCCATCTTGTGTCAATCGGAGATTTGTGTTGGGTTGCGCCAATTCTGGACGGCCAACCTTGCTGTTGTTGCTGTTGCTTCTACCGTTGTTTAAATGACATTCATGTTTGCAATTGCTCATTGGAAATTCTGAGGATCATAATGAACCTCCGGCTTGGCCTTCTTCCCTTCATTGAATGTTGTATGTCGTCTGCTCTTGCTCTCTTTGTGAACGTGCATGGGCACAATGGGGTGCGCAGCTAAAGTTCCCTCCGGCCCCCAACACCTCTCGATTGGGTTTCTATTTTTTCTTGCAATGTTTGTTGCATTACTGTCGCTGTTCATGCGGGCATGTCTCTTGACGTTGCATTGTGCCTTGTCTCGGCGTGTTGTCAAGGGCATATTGCAAGTGCCACAAGATTGATTGTGGTTGTTGCGTGAAATGGCTGAGGCTACTCTTTACTTCAATCGTTCAAAGTCGGCCTCCACCCCAAGGACCCCAGCGGTACATTGGGAGATGGCTCGGATGATACCCTTGGAATACGCATGCCCTGTACTTTTCCTTGTTGTTTGTGATCCTCTACCCTTG
Organism: Eutreptiella sp. 'Long Island Sound 2002'; assembly: GCA_964036045.1. Classification (NCBI taxonomy): domain Eukaryota; phylum Euglenozoa; class Euglenophyceae; order Eutreptiales; family Eutreptiaceae; genus Eutreptiella; species Eutreptiella sp. 'Long Island Sound 2002'. The sequence goes on from OZ038381.1 coordinate 14,360,855, forward strand.
AGCTGAGGAAGGAGCTTACTCATCACTCATGGGTAAAGAGTCGCAGACACATGCCAAGGTGCAGTTCATGTGGGGGACCGACGGTCAAAATGCATTGCATCATTAGACACCTTATAAACAGTGCCCCTCTCGTTGGGGCAGTGGTTGGGATCAGCACCTTTTCTGGGTTTTTCATTATATTGTACACCACGCGGCTTTCACCCTAGTGCCTGGTGAGGTGGATGAGGGACAGGACACCTCGTCGACGGTTTGTCCCTCAGCCGTTTTGCAGACCAGGGTTCGAATCCCACTCAGCAAAAACTTTTAACCCCCCCCCCCCCCCAAAAAAGGGGTACCCAAATGCGAGGGGGGAGGGGGGGTAGAGGGCCCAAAATCAAAAAATCTGTTGGGGTATCATTTTTGTCTCCCAAAATAATAAATTTACAAGGGGTTAGACATCCAATATCATGCCTTGGGGCATGTTACGCAAACAACCCCCAAAAAGGGGGGGTGTATGGCGCCTGCGCTTATGCTTGACCTAACAACCTCTCTTCGAGGTGATTTCGTTCTCCCACTATGATCATTTTGGTCTTAGAAGGGGGGGGGGGCTTCTCCTCTGGTCATCGGCCGTTCTAATGCAAGCCTGGCTAGAGCCACTGACAGAGGTACCCTGGCAAACCCCCTGCCGGCACCATCGGCACCCAACCCCGCCGGTGTGGTACCGCCTACGCCACCACGAGCCCCCCCGCTGTCTCCCCTTCCAACCCCGAGTGGACAAACACGTAGTGGCGTCTCCGATGGTCCAGGGTCACTAAAGTGGCCCTGTTCCACCTGCTTTCACAGGCTTGGGCCGACCCTTGAATCCTGTGTCAGACATCGTGTAGGTCCAGATTGCAGTGTGCCACGTGAATGAGCCCCGAGGACCTGTCCCGCCGGGTACTTCTTGTGTCACAGCCAAAGGCGCCTGTGGTAATGTCACTGAAGAGCTTTTGGTTCTGACTTTGTTGCTTTGCAGCCTTGAGCCTTGCAGCGTGCAGCTTGGCATTCCACATTCGCATCCCACGGCGGGGGTTGAGGGCCGGGGGCCGGATGGACCAGGTCCAATGATTTTTCGCCACCGCGCAGAAGACATTGTTTTGGGGGGCAAAGATGGTCGAAAATATTTTCGCTGAGATGGATGACGCCCTCCCTGAACCCGCCCGTTGCAGCGATCGCAAACGTACTCTTTTGCACCTTCTCTGGATTTTGGGGCTCGGGGCACCTCGGGCCATCCCGGGGGCTTGAAAGGGGGGGTATGGTCAACGGATCCCCTTTTGCAGGGGGTGGGGCAGGTGAACAACAGTTTCCACGTGGCGCTGGCTGCTTGGTCTATCGCTGCCGGACCGCTGCCTCCTTCTGTTGGCGCCCTTCCCAAAGGTCATCTTCGCGTCGCACTCTTTTGTGACGGACAGGTACCGATGGTCTTTGGGGCCACTGACCAGCCCATCTTCCTCCTGCGTGTTTGTGCCGATCGCCTCTTGTGCGCGCGTGCAATGGCCCAGGCTTCCTCCGGGGGCGCCACGTTGCACAAAACTCAAGTTGCACAGAGCAGCAACACACCGTTGTACGCTTGCTGCAGTTTCCCCGACCCTCCTCCCTGACCCCCACCTCGGCCGCTCGCCATCCCCCCACCCCCCCCCAAACCTCTCGCCCCCCACTGCAGGGGTTGGGGGCAGTCCCACACTTCAATGCCCCTTCACCGGGTTGCACGGGGGCCCCCGTGAAGTGTGTGCGGACCATTCTTTGGTTCTTTCCGCCTCCTGGTAGCTCTCCTCCCCACTCCTTTCTCACCGGTACCCCTTCTCCTTGGTCCGCCTGCCAAGTCATATGCCACCCCCACCACCGCTGCCCCCCCGCTGCTACTCTGTACCTACCCGTCCACCCTGGTTCCATCCACACCGCCTGGCCTGACTGCAGTTGGACGTCTCTCTCCGCTCGGGGCTGGGGCAGAGAAGAGCTGGGGATTGCTACAACGGCGGCCTGCAACAAGTGCAGGGCCCCACTGCAAAAGAAACGATGTCCAATCGAAGGACATGTGGGGCTGCGCCGATCAAAAAGCAGACCCGAAATGGCAAATGATGGGAACGAGTTTGTATCGGGAAGAACGCCCCCCTCAGTTACAGGCGTGCCCCCCCACACACACAACACCTCCCCTCAAGCACAGCCCCCCTCCCCCCATGCACACACAACACCCCCCTCAAGTACAGGCCTGCCCCCCCACCCTTCCTCCCACCCTTCAATGCCCACTTACTGGGTTGCGCATGGTGCAACACATCCGGGGGAGCAGCTGTTGAAGCAGCCCCCCCCCCCCCTCTTCTGCATCGTTCATAGGGCGGGCCCGCTAAGTGCGCACTGGACACCGGCAACTGCGCACTGGACACCGGTAACTGCGGTGTGTGGACTGCGGTCTGGACTGGGACACACGACTGTGGCGAGGGGCACATCCAGACGATTGTGGATTTGCGTCAAGGCAATGAGACGACCTTCCACCAGGTGTGTGCTGGCGGCATGCGAACGGTGGTTGGGTTTGGGACGCCCGGAACTCATTGCTGGTAGTATTTTTTTTCTACATTTATTGATATGTTTCTAAATTTAGTACTTTTATACACATTCTACACATGGTATTTTTTAGTATACCTTTTTGTATCATTGTTTCACATGTTTCACAAGCGAAATTAGTGAATTTGGTGTTTTTTTTGCATACCTTGTTTTCGTCGAAATTTGGAGGGTGCCGCACGCTTCAATGATGCATGAGGGAGCGCACCGTGCGCTGCGCGTTGTGCAAAGAGTCGGCTGTTTTCCACCACCGGTAGCTACTTTTTGGGGTGTATGATTGGCATGGGCATCCACAGAGCATTATTGCAGTGTGCCATTGCCATTGTGCATAGTTGTGGCATCATCCCCCCTCCAGTGCTTGTATGCACCCTTGCAAACCGGGCACCTTGGGCCGGGTTCATGATACATTCTCAGGGTGTCTGCTACGGGACACCATATTTTGCCCTTCATGTCCTCAAACCTTCTATTGCACTCACTGGGGACTTCAGTGTTGGAGACAAGGTGTTCTGCACCCGCTCCAATGGAGTGCACACTCCTGCCACAATGGTGGGTTTGCACCAGAAGGATCTGTTCACTTGGAATATTTTCAAGATGCAGTCAAGGTGGTGAATTAGTAGTGCAAAGTTGAGTCCATCTCCTTTGCCATCCCAAGTGCCAACTTGCCACCCCGCTGCACATGCAGTCCTTCGCCACCGCCTGAAGAACAGGGAAGAATATGGTCCATGGGAACACATCCTTTCATTTGGACACAGGAACCAGCCCCTAAGGTTAATGAGGAAGAGGACAATAATTATCTCCGCTAAGTTTGTGGCAAAAGGGGCACCTCCGAATGCTCCACATGCAACCTTTACTTGTGTACAGGTTGCATGCGTTAACCTACTTGTGAGATTGATGTTCCTGAGTAGCCCCTAATGTATTTTCGTGTGTTCTTTAACACATTGAACCCAAATATATGTAATCTTTGTTATATTGTGAAATTGCAATACCTGTTTTGGACACAAATCATCTTGAGAACACGAGACGTTTAAATTTCACAGTTCCGAATTGATCATGCAAGCTTCCGTAGGTGGGTGATTTTCAAGGGTGCTCTCGACATTAACTCCGTGATAACGGGCGCTGTGCCCTCGCTGTGCGAACACGCCCCCTAAGCTGGTCAGGCGAGTGGTCGGATCCCAGGATTGCAATCCTATGCAGACCCTGGGATTACCATCCTGGGCACAGGCAGTCACAACAGGTTCTGTGCAACCAGGATGATTGGTTAAGATTTGCAATTGTCTGTACACTACATTGTTGTGCCTCCCCATTTCAATTTTTTGCTGATTGAATTTTTTTTTGCAGTTGCCCACTTCTGACCGAAATCATGCGGATCATTGATTATTTCTTCATAAATTTCAAATTCAGACAGTGTGGCTGTCCGCCCCCGTCACCCCAGCCTTCCCGTCAGGAGGGTGACCTGCTTGCATTTTTGTAGCCCTTTCCTGTGGTACTTGCTTGTATGAGGCACACAGCGCCCGCTTTCCTTGATTCCCTTCCCAGGATACCATGCAAGTCTAGGGCTTTCTGTCGGGGGGAAGGGGGGGGGGGAGGCTTTGTCAGCAACGAGACCGAGGAAACAGCAAGTGCATTGTAGCCACAGGACAGGGGGTGGGGCAGTTGAACACCCGAGCAGTAGTACAGCTCATGCGCCATGGCACTTTGTGGGCCACCAGATCTGGGCCCCAGGGCTCCTTGTAACAACTCAGCACCGCTGGGGAGGGGGGTTCCCACACACACACACACACACACACACACACACACACACACACACACACACACACACACACACACACACACACACACACACACACACCGCTATGGGCACTTGCCAGTGAGCACTTAGACATTTTCAGGCTGGCATGCGTCGCCTGAAAATTTTCGAAAATTCGAATTTTTCCAAAACCCTTCTGTCGCCCCTGGGATTGGTTTGGGTGATCAGTTGGTGACAATACGGGTGCTCTGGCACCCATGGGGGCCCACGTAGTGGCCACTAGGCCCATGTAGCCCAGGCCATGGGCCCACGAAAAGCCCTGAAGACCCTGCAGAGCCCATCCTCCCCGCCCCTAAGTATGCCTCTGGCCAGCAGACAGTTGTCTCTCTTCGAGGTCCTTTGCCGAAGGCAATAGAATTTTCTTTCATGCCAATTAGTTTAGATCAAACATTTTCTTCGGCGCCTCTAAAAACTCAGCACCACCCAGGGGGGGGGTCCCACCCCCCGCCCCTATAAAAGGAGCCTGGCTGGGCCCCTGTTTCGTTGCTGCAGGACGCGGATCTGGAGCACAATTTACCCGATCCACTAAACCGACACAGAGGCAAGTGCAAAGGCGGCCTTGAAGAGCGACAGCTGCTCTGCTACATGGCCCGGCAGCGCCTGGTCAGGCCCTACGGCGCGGGGCTGGAACTGCCGGAGCAGCGCAAAGAGTGGCGCGCGTTGGCGGTGCAGTACGGGGCATCGCATGTCAGTGCGTTGCGCATGCAGCGGTGCGTGTGTGATAAGGTGTGGGCCTCCCGCGGGCGTTTGGGCATCTTTGGCCCGTCCGATCCTTTGCTTTGTCCGTCTCAGGGCACAAAGCGTCTGAGTCCCTGCCCAACCCCTGTCTGCCGAGATCTGTAGGCGCTTGCTGTGCACGAAGAGAGAGGGACAGGGAGAGGGAGAGGGAGGGAGATGGAGGGAGAGAGGGAGAGAGAGATGGAGACAGGGGGGCGGGGATAGAGAGAGAGAGCGAGAGGGGGGAGAGGGAAAGGGAGAGAGAGGGAGAGGGGGATGGATGGAGAGATAGAGGGAATGAGAGATGGAGGAAGAGAGAGAGAGAGAGAGAGAGCGAGAGAGAGAGGCACAGAGACAGAGGGCGAGAGGGGGAGAGAGAGAGCGCGAGAGGGAGAGGCCTAGAGACAGAGGGGGAGAGGGGGAGAGAGAGAGCGCGAGAGGGAGAGGCCTAGAGACAGAGGGGGAGAGGGGGAGAGAGAGCGCGCGAGAGGGAGAGGCCTAGAGACAGAGGGGGAGAGGGGGAGAGAGAGAGCGCGAGAGGGAGAGGCACAGAGACGGAGAGCGAGAGAGAGGGAGAGGACACACACACACACACACACTGCGCACAAGTCCTTGACGTAGCCTTTGACAATCGCCCCCCCCCTGTACAGCTCTGTGCTGACCCAACCTGCCCTGCCTCCTCTGTGCAGTTGCTTTACTGTGCTCCTGCCCTCCTCCATCTGAGTCCCTCTGACACGCCGCGCTGTTCCGGGGGTGGGTCCGCTACCACCACCGAACCCCGCAGCCAACCCCTTGCGCGACTGTGTCCCGGACCTGGGGAGGCTCATGCCCCTCCGCGGGACGAACGCCCAAACTGGACGCAGGCACACTTACACTTCATCGGGTGTCGAAGGGGGGGAGAGGGCGGGGCCCCAATACGCCAACTACTGGGCGCCGCTGATGCGCAAACGGCACATCCCACCACATCCAGCACAGCCCCAGCACACCAACCACAGGGCCCGGCGAACGCGGAAACACCAGCAGGAGCACCGGCCGCAGCGGCCGACAGAACGCAGCGACCCGACGCAACATGCGAAGGGAAGAACGGGTGACTGTCCAGGGCCCCGTAAAGGAGCAACAACCCGACGGAACGTCACACAGGGGGAGGGGGCCACGGAGGGGCGTGCTGAAGGGGGGAAGTGTGGGTTCAGCATTTGTCTCAGGCTGCAGTGCAGGTCAGGTCCACACGCCCACACGCCCCTCCCTCGGTCCCCCTGGCGGGGCCCGTGTGCCCCGTCCCAAGGCCGCCGGGACTGCGGATGGTCCCCGGGCCCCGCCATGAGGCACGCAGGAGGGGGACACCGCTCTGCCTGGGGGTGTCCCGAGCGGGGGGGGCCGTTGCCAGGGGAGTTGTGGGATGGGGCGGTCGCTCCGTGGCGGGCAGTGGGGCGGTGCGTGCCCGGTGCCTCAGGCATAAGAGCTGGCGACCATTTCATCGCTTTGAAAACGATGCCTGCCGACCAAAACTTCAACCGTATGTCAAGGAAGCAAAGCGCTGCCCTCAAGAACGGGGGGGGGCATTCCATGTCAGATCCTGTCGGGGGGGATACCCGCTTTGGGGGGGGGGGGGGATGCGCTGAGGTGGCACGAGCAAGACCTTGCGGAGGCCACGCGGCGCATGGCGCAGCAGCACACGGCGGTGCTGGGCGCGCACGCGGCGGACAGCCAGGCCAAAATGGAGGCGATGTGCAGGGCGCACGCGGAGGATCGCGCGCGCACGCGCCAGCAGCACCAAGCGGCTTTGGACGCCCTGAAGCAGGAGCTCGGGACGGAGCACGGGAATCGCCCCCCCCCCCTTCCCACGGCACATACACTGGAATTGGAGAGGCGATGAAGGCCGTGGGGCAGGCGCGGCTGGAGCTAAGTGGCGTGTCCACACCTGACCATTTGTGGCCCTTCCCACGATAGTCAAGTTGGAGCCAGCCCAGAGGCATTTCCAAGGGCTCTCTATGGGTATGGAGTCCTTTGAAAGGGTCGGTGAGATACCCTTTACAATGCCCTCGACCCTCAGCCGTCAGCTGTGCTCCCCTACCCCCTCTCTTGGTAACAGCACTGCCTCCTGTCAGATATGGCAGTGACCAGGGCCGCAACAGGTGCTTGCCCCCTGCCTCACGTCAGGTGCACCACCACACCGCTGCATCCATTGACAAGTACCTGAAGAACGTCGGACTGAGTCCCGGGGACGGGGGCTGCCCTCAGCCGCTGCAGACGTTCCGGGTCGTCCAGGCCCTGCGCAACCCAATGCACAACGCCGCGTGCCATTGCACCAGCATCGAGCAGCTGCGCGCCCTAATCCACGAGTCTGACAGGTCCCATCACTTGTTGTGTTCTCTGTCGGGGCGATAGGGCTGTTGTTAGGCCGCAGTCCCTTGGGGCGTGCGTGTGCACGTCGTCAGAGCTGTTTCAGAAAGGATGGATTTTATGAGCTGCTGTCAATCATGCCAGCCCCTCCACTACTGCAGCTCGACCCAACCACATCACACCGCACCGCACCGCACCGCACCACATCACACCACATCACACCGTCCCCAACTCGCCGTGGGCGGCCTGCATACCTACTAGCAGCATTGGCACTGCGGGGATGGCATACCCCACTTGCATGCACACACCCTGGGGGCCACCCGCCTAACTGGCAAGGTGGCAATCAACGTTGTGGTGACCCCACCCCACTAGATCACGGACATCAACGGGAGAGTGGACACTGCGACCCGAGATGAGCCGCAGTCCCAGCGCGGGTGCAGTATGAGCACCGGTGGGGCCAAAATTACCAGCGAGGCCTAGGGTTGCCGCTGGAGTGGTTCACCAGTGACTAGGAGCGACACCTCATGGCCCACCGCGTGCGCAACCTCCCCACCGTGATGGTGCTGACGGACCGCTCGGAGCACAAGAATGTGCAACTCTGCACGCTGTGCCTACTATGTGGCAATTGGCCAGAGACGGTGATCCACATTTGGGAGTTTGGAACGACGACGACCATGAATACAATACACGCGGGCATACCGACCGTGGCTGAATCTACAGCTTCTTCGGAATCCGGTCAACAAACTGAACTAAGTACCATATTGCACCCAACGGTCATTGCGTGCATTCTACTTCAACATGGGACCAATTGCTCAATGATGCGCTACAAAGTCTAGTTGAAAACGGAAAATGTTTTCTTACGGTGCAAACACGTAGCTTCTGCTGTGTTTGGTGCCGCTGCACCAAATGTCGCTGTTCTGTCGCCGTTATTAACCTAAGAATACTGAAGTGCTAATAGCCTCAGACGCGCACTACTTAGTTTATTTTATTAAATTTTGCAGTCCAATGTATGTAGGCCTGCCCGGCAACACCGTCACGTGTGGTGGGACGCTGATGTGGGCCCGAGGGTAGCGCTGGTGCTGCGGCAGCTGTGGGACTCCGCGTTGCTGGAGCAGTGGGTGGCGGCCATTGTTACGCCGTCCCTGCGCAGGGCACACATGGGGATGGCTGGGCCGCATGACATGGGGGCAGAGTTCATTCGCCGGGTACTGCAAAGGGTACCTTAAGGTCTGGTTGGCCTGTGCCGACCTCATCAAAGCCCGTGCAGGGCCCCGGGGGACGATGGCATGGGCCTTACGAGAATGCCAACTGCACCAGTAGGCAGAGCGACAGGTGGTCCCCATGGGGACGTTGAACTAACGCGACTCCCAGCTCAAAGGGGGGCTTAGCCCCCTGTCGCAGGTGCACAGGGCTTGCGGTTAGATTTGGGGTTAAGGATCAGGGCCCACGTATTTTGCATTTTCCTGTGTGCGAGACATCCCGGCCATTGCCATATTGGTAACAGTGCCTTCGGCACACCACACTACACCACACCACACTACACCACACCACACCACACCACACCACACCACACCACACCACACCACACCACACCACACCACACCACACCACACCACACCACACTGCACCACACTGCACAACACAACGGAATGCAATGCAGCGCGTCCATGTGTGACATCTTCGTTTCAGTCATGATGGCAGGAGGGAAGAATTGAATTTCTTACACTGCGCATTACCTGAAACTGTGATTTGGGCAAAAATGTAGTATCAACATGATTGCTGTCACTCGGTCCAGGTACAAAAGAATGTTGGTGATTGCAGCAGCGGGGCAGTGGTGGTATTGGCGAGATGTGTTCAACAAAATGGCCCAGGGCCATCCCAGGTGCGTGCCTGCCTGGCGGAGTGCAGGGTGTTAGATGCATTGGCTTTGCAGGGTTTGGGGCGAAATGGCTGTGCAGAGTGTGCCCCTCTGATCGGGTTCAAAAGGGCGACTCACTGCAAGGCATACCGTTTTGCAAGGACCGGGCTGTTGCGCTTCATTGAGGACTGGCAGAGGTCACGAATGTGTTGAAAAATGCTGGGGTCAACTGGGTATTGAGCCATTTGGAGTGATTTGATCATCCCTGGGCCAGGGCTTCTTTAGAATAATTAAAAACCAAAAGGGGGGGGGGGCTCCCCCAAACCCCCCCCCCCCCTCCCCAGACCAAAGTGACCATAGTGGGAAAAAACGAAATTTACCATAGGGAAAATCTGGTCAGGCCATTTTTGGTACACCAAGTTTTGGGTCCAAAACCCCCTCCCCCCCTCCCCCCCCCTGCTCAAAAGAAGCCCTGCCCTGGGCTGTGGAGGGCATGTCGGGGCATGAGTCTCATTTCCGCGGACCTTGCGTGAGGGTCAAGCAAGGCCATTCACTGCAGCGACGGGGATGGGCCCCAGGGTGGGCCCGGCGGGGACCTGGGGATGATAGTGAGGTTGCAGGTGGTGATAGATCTGAGGCTGGATACTACTTGGGGATGCAGACAGGTTCGGGTCGGTGCGGAGCTGGAAGCGGAGTTGGGCATCGAGGCGGGGAGGAGAAAGGACTGGAGGGGGTGCACTTGGGGCTGGGCTTGGGGGTGGACCTGGCGACCGCAGTCAGGCACGGGCACAGGCACCAGCCCCACGAGTGCAGGTGCGCGCTCAGCCGCCGCCCCCTGCCCTCCTCCACAGGCTGATGTTTGCCGTCATCGATGCCGCTTTGGTCAACGCGGCCGGGCCAGCGGTCGCCACGGAGCTGTTTGCGGTGCCGTTTATCGATGGCCTGCACTTTGTGTCTGCCCTGGGCTCACGGCAAGTGAGATCGTTCAACGGCTGCAGCCGCACGACACAAGAGATCGAATGCGCTCTGCTGAACCGGTTTGATGTGCCCCCCAGTGCCTGTGCCTCGGCGCCAGCAGTCCAATGCCAGGGCGTGAGGATTTCTTGTTTGAATGTCCAGCAAGAGACCGACCTCTGGGACGGTGGTAACCGGCAACCGCCGACAGTCAATGGCCAATATTTTGTCCATTCAGCACCGACTGCGGGTGAAGGGCCACGCGCCCCTCTTTCCCAACGACGGACCTTCGACGGATGTGTCACCGGACGATGTGGCACTGCGCTGTGGGTGGGGCCGTGGGTGCCCCCGCTGTGGCGGTGCGCGCATTTGTTGGGTGAGGCGTCTGGTGGAAGAGCCTGGGCCACACCAACAGCAGGGGTCCCCGGCCCTTTCCTCTGAGGCATGAGCAGGGCCCGTGACACAGGGCTCGCTGCAGGGCGTTTTGACGTGGTTTGTTTTGGTTAACGGACGTCCGGTCGACCACCATCGGTTGGCCCACAACCGTTGTCGGTTGGCCTACAATTGCCGTCGCTCATCAAATGTACCAAATGCTGTGTTCGTGCCCGGGCTCACGTGATGCAGTACCTCCACGAAAGGAGTCTTTGCGTCGGGCGACTTGCCTCCGGAGTCGGGAACCACAATCCTTGTCGCCGGGCTGACACGGGCGCTACATGCTCCTCCCGCCCGCAACCCTCAACGCGCACCCCAACAATCCGAAGTATTGCATCGAAGTGCATCCCAAACCTCAAAAGGGGCGTGTCATTGTGTGTCAAGGGTGTGTGTCCCATGTTGTTCACGGTCTTGTCTGCATTTGTACTCCCACACGGTTCGTTCCCCGGGCCCTTGCGGCCCTCTCCCAGACGCGATGACGCGCTGATCTTTGAAGAGTCTGTGTTGATGTGGCGTGTGTCTTGTGGGGAATGGCCCACATCTCATCCCCCTGTTCTTGGATGTCATGAGAGTACGGTAGCGCGCCGGGCGCACGCCGGGCATAGCCTTCCCCTATTTTCCCTCAGGTGTCCCCCTTCCCCCCCCGCTTTTTTTTCCTCCGTGCTGGGGACCCCCGAGACGGCAGGGGCGATGTAGCCACTCCGCCCACACGTGGCCCCCGAGACGGCAGCGGTGAGGTAGCCTTGGCTGGAGGAGGGAGTGATGTCTGGGGGTAAAGCATTGGGATAAATGGCCGGGTCATTGATTTGGATGCCGGGCACGCGCCGGGCAGACGTACCCTCCATGGGTCACATGTGTGTCCCGAGCCCCAGAAGTGTGTTATATGCGTGTATCCCAGAAACTGAAAGTGCGTACCCCGTGCGGGTGGTGATGCGCCTCCTCCACACGTCGGGGCCTGGCCCATGCCCCCCCCCCCCCTCCCCCAATGACGCAGGTATTTAGCCTCCGTCAATGGCGGCCTGCTGCCAAACATGGAGCCGGACGGAATGACCACGCGCCTTGAGCTGTGCGCCGGCGCCGCATACCACCACATGCTCTCGTCGATGCGGGTGCCGCCCTCCGACATCGACTTCTCCTACCGCCTGGTGAACGCCGACGAGCACGCGAAACCGGTCCGTTGCCTTGCCGCCCCGCGGCCGGCGTCGTCTCCTGCCGTACCGACGGTTGGGGTGGGGGACGGGGATCGGGGTCAGAGCGCTGGGGCAGGGGGTTGTGTGGGGGGCCGGCAAATGTGGCGACAGGAGCAGTGACGTAGGGAGCCGCGTGCAGCCCGAGGCAGACGGTCGGAAAACCCTCCCATCCCCCCCCCCCCCTTTCCGGTAGAGTATCCGCAGCACTAAAAAACAAAAGCCTTGGTGGCGGCAAACGAATGGTGGACGGCGCTTGAACGTTGTCTGGGGGGAGATTGGCGTGCGCGGGCGGGGGTCGTTGGAGCCCCTCTTGCGGACCCTCCCCCTTCGGGGGCCCCTGTGACGGGGACCCCCGACGGGCCGCCGGGGGGGAGGGTGCTGAGGTACCCCCACGCCTGTACCTCAAAATGATGCCCCGCGATGCGCTGATCATTTTGAGGTACGTGTCGCGGGGGAAATTTTTATGACAAGTTCGCCTTTTCTAAGTTAACGTTTTGACGAGGCGGTGAGTCATCGGGAGTGTTTAGACCGGCCTCTTTGGGCTGGCTTGCCACGAGAGCCCCTTTCCGAGACCCCCCCCACAAAGCCCTCCTTTGGGGGCGGTCGAACAACGCCCCGCGCGCGCGACAGTGTTCCAGCCGCCGTGCGAGGGGGTGCGGGGTGCACAGGTCGTGCGGCTTGCGCACGCCGCGCCATCAGTGCGGTCCCCACGGATGTATGTGATGCACGCAGAGGGTGTGGGTGTATGGGATGTGTGGCGTGCTCGGGTGGAAGGTCGAGCGCAGTGGGGCTCGGGTGGGCGTCGTGGGTGTGTCGGATGCCTCGGGCGATGGGTCCGGCCCCCGCAACGATCACAGGGCGCGCTGTAGGGCCCGTTCCACCACTGCGCACATGTGCAGGACAGACCGTCACACACGGCGGCGCGTGGGGGACGTTTCAGTGTAACTCTGGACCCCAACACCCACGGCGTGAAAGGGGTGGGGGGTGGATCGCTTTTTTTTCTTTTGGCACGTTTCCCTTCCCCATGAGACGCACAGCCCTTTTGGCTGCACGCAAAGCGCGGACAACACACGGCTGACCACCCAACCGCAAGTGGAAAAAAAAAACAGCGAATGCCGGCGGACGCAGCAGCGGACCCCCGAAGCGTTCAACGAGCCGTGACCCCCCAGCCGTGCGGGCGAAAAAAAGACTGCTGCCCCCCATGGGCGTAGGCTGGGGGAGCTGTGGTATTAGAAGGGGGGGGTAGGGGGGTCTGGGACCCAAGATTTTGTGCACCAAAAAAGGCCCGGCCAGATTTTCTCAATTAGAAGGCTTTTTCCCCCGCGAGGGTCACTTTGGTCTGGGGGGGGGGGGTCCAGGGGGGGGTACCCCCCCTCCTCCGACGGTGTGCGGCCGTTCTAATACTTTCCGGGGTCCGGGTCCCGGCTTCAACGGGTGGCCCCTTTCGTGCCAGCGCATGGCGGCGCACGTGAAGCCAACTGCCGTGTGCCAGATGGGCCACAGGGGGGGCCAGAGAGGGCCAGACGGGGGGGCACAGGGCCAGAGAGGGCCAGACGGGGGGGGCGCAGGGCCAGAGAGGGCCAGACGGGGGGGCGCAGGGCACGAAACAGAGGTGGCGTCGTTCGGGCCCTCACACGTCGCCTACAATCGCAAGCACCTGCACGTGCCTCGGCCTGTCCAGTCGCCCACTGCCTCTGACGCTGCCTCGGCACCCACTGCACATGCCCCAGGCACACCTCTGCGGCTTGCTTCGTACCGCTCCCTTTCCCAACCCGCCGCCTCTGCATCCGCAGCGCACTGCGGGCGGTTGGCCGGGTTCACTGGAGGATCATCTCCCACAATGATGGTTTTGGGGTCAAATGTCCAATTTCCTTGACTGGGATACGCTGTGCGAATGCCCCCCTACATAGTGCCTGTGGCACGCTTGTGGAATAAGTCAGCCCATAGAATGGGTGTGCCACGCTTTGCACATTGAGCCGGAGCTGTGGTCTCTCCTTTTTCGACACAATAGATCAATGTGCACCCCCCCACTGGACACCTTTTTCTTTTGGACGAGTAGCGGGGGCGCGCAATGCGTCGCCTCGGCGGACGCATGCGCACGATGCACTCGCGGATGATCAGGCCATGCCCCCTTCCCCTCCCGCAGGACTTCGTCCCCATCGCCGTCGCGTCCCTCGACGCCTCGCACCAGCCCCACCCCGCGCTCCCGCGGCTGCTGCTGCCCCTGCGGCCCGACCAGCTGCGCTCGCTGCAGTGGATGCGGCAGCGCGAGGCCGACCCCCGGCGCCTCGACGGCGAGGAGCTGGTCACGCACGGCATCAGCACCACCCCTCTGCAGGAGTGGGCCGTGCAGTGGCGGCTGCGCGGGGCGTTCCGGCTGTCGGGGGGGGTCCTGGCGGACGCGATCGGGCACGGGAAGACGGCGGTGGCCCTGGCGCTGGTGGAGGCCGCCCGCCAGACGGCCCTGCCCGTCGTGCCCGCGGGGCTCGGGCCGGGGCTGCTCCCGTCCAAGGCCACGGTCATTGTCGTGCCCCCGCATTTGGTGTCGCAGTGGGAGGGCGAGATTCGGAAGTTCTTGGGGCACCAGCTGCGCCTGGTGACGCTGATGACCTACTCCGATCTGGTGTGTGGACGGGTGCGCGCGCGCGGGCGTGACGGTGCGCGCGTGCGCGGGCGGGTGAACGTGCTGGTGTGCAGCTGCATGGGACACACGGGCACACGGGAAAGGTGTCAGGTGTGAGTCGCGCTTTTCGCGCTTTGCGGGCAGTTTTTTTTGGGGGGGGGGGCATAAGTGGCGCGTGGAAAAAACAGCTGAAAATGCTGTCAGTACGCGACCTACGCCCCCCCCGCCTCCCACACAGAAATATGCAGTTTACGCATTTTTTTTACAACATCCAAAAAAAGGTGCACATGACTGACGCTTTTTCTTTTACGTGACCTCCATCCAAAAAAGATTGTCAGTGACCTTTGGCAAAAAACAAAAAAGATTGTCAGTGACCTTTGGCAAAAAACAAAAAAGAACAGCTCCAACTTTTCACTGTTTTCAGAGGGCTATGCAGCCACTAGGCCATGCTAGGGACGCCGTTAGGTGGCTTTGGGGCACCTTTGGGGGGAGTATGGCAGGGCTTTTTTTTGAAAAAGAAAAAGCCTGCGGTCGGTGACCTGCGACCATCCTCTGTTGTCTCCGATGTACGCATGACAGTGCCAATCATTCAGTCATACACCGTGTCCCTGGCGATGGAACATTTGAGTGGCCGAACACAATGGACTGATGTGGATTGAACATCGTATGGAGCCACCGCCGCCGCCGCCGCCACCACCACCGCCACCACCACCACCATCACCATCACCACCACCACCACCACCACCACCGCCACCACCACCACCACCACCACCACCATCACCATCACCACCACCACCACCGCCACCACCGCCACCACCACCACCACCATCACCATCACCATCACCATCACCACCACCACCACCATCACCATCACCACCACCACCACCGCCACCACCGCCACCACCACCACCACCATCACCATCACCACCACCATCACCACCACCACCACCACCACCATCACCACCACCACCACCGCCACCACCGCCACCACCACCACCACCACCGCCATCACCACCACCATCACCACCACCATCACCACCACCACCACCACCATCACCATCACCATCATCACCCCCTTCCCTTCGGGTTCATTTTACTAGTTCATGGTTCTGCCCATGGTCGTGCCCAGGGCATTGATGCAGCCCATCGGTGGCGGGGTAAGACCGGATATGGATGGCAAGTGCCATCGTGGCCAACAAATGTCACGAGCAGCCAGAAGTCAGAGACCCAACGGGCCAAGGCATTGAGGCGAAGATTGAAGGAGCGTGCGGGAATCCATGCAGTACCCGCTCTATTCAAGTTGAACATACAAATGTATACACAAGCGCTGACCACCCCAAAATGCTGTGCATAAGTTGGCATTGGACTGAATGGGCCGAATGGTATGAGTCACCACCACCACCATCACCATCGCCATCACCATCACCATCACCATCACCATCACCATCCCCACCACCATCACCATCCCCACCACCACCACCACCATCACCACACCTTGCCCCCCCCCCCCCCCCCCTTTCTGTCAGGGCAACCCACAGGGACCAGGGACCCCTTACGGTACCTGTCTCACCCGTCTCCTGCCTGAGCGGCAGTGGCAAACCCCGAAGCCTCACGAGCCTGGAAAGGCAACCACCCGTCCGGTCGGGGGGCAAGAACACCGGACCTCTGGGGCACGAGGGGTTCCTCATACACCCCTGCGGCTTTTGTCTCCAGATAGTACATGGCCTGTGACCGAACACCCCCGGCAGTCAGCGACAGCTGTGCGGGCGTCACCACATGCCCTTCCGGGAATCTCATGTTCTGGCATTGCACAGGACGCGTGTACTGTCCAGCGACTGCAGCACTCCGACATTGTGTTGATCTCCCAGCGCCTGTTTGAGTCCAACATTTATCAAGCGAGCTTGGGCATGAAGGCCACAGTATCCACCGGCCGTGTCTACGTGGACCGGTCATACCTTGACGCCGTTGAAAGCCTGCGAGGTCCGGGTGAAGGGGGTGAGTCGTGTGGTTTGCATGGGCTGTGTGGGGTGGTGCGTGGCGTGGGGTGTGGGGTGTGAACGTAGGGCCGGCATGCACCCTCCGTCCCAGCGTCCTGCATCCGGGCGTTGGGGCCATTGAGAGGGCGGCCGGTCGGCATTGACGGGGCACCCCCAAGCCCTGTCCCAAAAACCTCGCAACCGGCCTTTGCACGGGCGCCTTTTTGAATGGGTACCCGATCCCCGACCCCCCCCATCCCTTGCCTTCCTCTGCGTGGACTCAACGCAGAGAAGTGAAACAGGGCAAGTCCAGGGGCCCCGTTGGCACAACCGACCAAGGGAATGGAAAGGGAAGGAGTGGTGTGGGGCCGATGGGCACTGTGGCCTACGGAGGGAAAGGCCAAGGGAAGGGAAAGGGAAGGGGAGAGGGAAGGTTAGGGCACGGAGGAAGAGGACGGTCAAACGGTGGTGAGAAGCCGATGGGCACCACTGCCTATGGAGGCAGCACCTGCAGTTCCCCAACCGCAAGTACTGGCCGGTGAGTCGCCGGAACGACATGAAGCTGACCGATGACGAAAAGGCGGTGATGGCGCGCTACATACTGTTCGACACGAAGTACGATTACGACTGGCATCACGCGATAGAGCCTGTGGAAAGGGTAATCAAGCAAATCGATGATGACGAAGGGTCCAAGGGAAGGGCAGCGAATGGCGATCGGCCAGTAGGCGCCGCCAGCTGCAGACGAGATGATCACACCCATGGCGTCATGCCAACCCCCCCCCCCCATCCCCAACCCCAAGCCCAAACAAGAACCTCCGTCCCGCGCAGCACTAGACACCGGTTGTGGCAGGACAAGTTTTGTCTTTTTTTTTTTTTGCAGAGAACGTTCACCTCCAACCGCCATCGGTTACCCTCCGACTGCCGTTCCCTGCCTTTCAAGTGCCGTCCAATCGTGTGCCTAAATACTGAGCGGGCTACCGGAGGGCCCTGAGGTAACCCCCATCCCGCACAGCACTAGGCCCCGGTTGTGCTGCCTGTCATGTCTCAGGGCGGATGTCCACCAAATTGCTTCTGGAACGGTTTTATTGGCATCGCGTCATTTACGATGAAGTGCACGAGCTCCTGTCCGACTCCGCCGACGCGCCGTGGGCCCTGCCGTTGCGCACCCTCGTGGCCCAGCATCGCTGGGGGATCACGGGGACACCCCCGGTCCACGAGGCCTCGGACGTCCACCGCTTGGGCCTCTTGCTGCGGCTGCACTTGGGGACGTCGCAGCCGGTGTTGAACTCCTTCGTCGCAGGTCCGTGGGCATGTCCTCTGGGGCACGCGGGTTGTGGGCGGCGCCCTTTTGGGGTGCAGCAAACGGCGTTGGGCGGGCAACCGGCGGCCGTCGGTGGATAACCGACGGCGGTTGGAGGGTAGTCGACGGCGGTTGGAGGGTAACCGACGGCGGTTGGAGGGTAATCAATGGCGGTTGGAGGGTAACCGACGGCGGTTGGAGGGTAATCAATGGCGGTTGGAGGGTAACCGACGGCGGTTGGAGGGTAGCTGGAGCGTGACGGACAGCGGTTGGAGGGTAACCGACAGCGTTTGGAGGGTGGCCGACATCGGTTGGAGCGTGACCGATGGCGGTTGGAGGGAAATTAATGGCGGTTGGAGGGTGACCGATGGCGGTTGGAGGGTAAGCCGCTCCCCCTTCCCTTTGTCCCGATTTGCCGCCTTTGCCCGTGCGCCCGGCCGCATTTGAGCGCGTCGCTCTGTGTTGGTGGTGCGTCGCGGCGGCGGCGCGGAGGGGGCGCGCGCCCCGACAACCGCTGTGTTGCCCTGTGTTCATTGCAGGCCACATCCGGACCAACACGTTGAGCGAGAGCGTACTGCCCGCCCCAGAGGTATGCCCCACGCGCCGCGGGCGGCCCGCCGGGCACAGGACGTTGCCAACCGACACGCGGCCCCCCCCAGGGATGTATTGGAAGGGGAGGGAGGTACCCCCCCCCCCCCCCCTCCCTTCCTCCAGGGCGCCCAGCCTATCCCCAGCCACTGTCCCCCTGACGGCAAGTGCCAGCTTCGATGGCATTTTGTAGCCGACAGTAACCGCCCCCAACCGCTCCGGCAACCTCCTCCAACTGGTCCGTCGCAGCACAATGTCCTCGTCGTCCTGCCTGGGACCACCGAGGCGTCCCTTTGTGTGTGGCAGACAGGCAGCCCTGGTCGGTGTGAGACTTCAACCTCCTGACATCCACCACAGCCCCGTGGGGGGTGGGGGGCAGGGGGGGGGGGGTGGACCAGTTCCGCTGCAACCCCCTGCTCAACTATCAGTCGAAAAGGAGTTTGGTGGGCGGGTGTGGGGGGTCACAGCCACGGATTGGGCCGGCCGCCCCCCCTCCCCCGCCCAGGGGGGCACGCCAGGCAGCCCAATGCATGCCCCTACGCGTACTCTCCGTGGCGGAGGTCAGGTATGTAATGTGCTGCAAAGCCCACCAGAGACATGGGTACCAAACTGTACAGCTCTCCCTATTGGACGGAATGCCACGTCCCCTGCAATGCGTCTCCCGTGTGCATTTCACAACGCCCGTTGTTTCAGCATTTGATATGCCATGTGCACGATTATGGACGACTTTACCACTGGTTTGTTGAAAAACTGGTCGGCCTGAGCCATCCGATACTCTTGCTTGTTGGTGCTTGGCCTGTGCTATGGCCTGCAATCCCAGAGTCCAAGGTACCCCAGGCCCTTTTCACTGGCGCCAAAATGAATGGAACATAACTCCCCCAAAAGGAAGCCAAGCGCACAAAAAGAAAACGCAAAAATAATGAGGGTTTTTGACTCGGTCAACGGGAGAGCTAACCCCCCCCCTCCCCCAGCCGCCAAAAACCGATACCAACATGGATGCAAGTTTTGCGGTTTTGCACGCGTCCCAATTCAGAGCGGTGCCGGCGTAAGGGCTTTGGCTAGCCCCGAAACAGTCATTGCGACACACGACGGACTGCAGCTCACCAGGGCTTTGTCGAGCGGGAAAAACAGCTCCGCAAAACTAAATTCCGCCCAAAACTCGCAAAAATAAACTAGTCTTTCTCTATTTTGGGTGATGTTGCAAAATTTTTGCGGACGTATAATTCAAAACATCCGATGCAACAATCAGTATTCCTAACCAAATGGTTGATATTGGTGGGGTACCCGCCGGCAGGACGTTGTGCTATTCATTGGTCTGGTCACCCCAAATGCTGTCATGCATCGCAAAGAGCCATGGCACTGGGGCACCGTGTGCCGGCCCTGAGGGTATATGGTCCAGGCCCAAGTGCTCTGATGCCGCCCCATCAGCATCACCGACAGTGTGTCCCGTGTATCAAGCAGCAGCAACCCCCTCATCGCCGTAGGGCGGCCCGACGGCTGTCGGACATGCTCACAGCATCGATGCGCTCAGTGTCTACAATGTTACGGGGCTTGTATGTCCTGATGCTCAACAGACAGAGGCCCCCTACACCGATCCACCCACATGCCCCCCAGTCGACACCACAACAGATGCCACACGCCGTCCTGCTCTCGGACCCACGCCCGTCAACATGCCCCTTCACATTCTTTGGGCGAAAATGAATTTTGGCGCAGCGCCCGGATGGGGCACAGGCCCAGGTCACAGGGATCGCAATCGGCATCGTCCCCCTCCCGTGGCCCGGGGGGGGGGATGAGGCCGAAAAAAGTGTCTGTACCTGAAATCAGCCTCCGATTTTGGGCTGCTTTAACAATTTTCATTTTTCTTCCCTGAGAAAAGTTTTTCTGATGTTGGGGGCGGGGCGGGGGGGGCGTGGGGATCGTAGGCCTCTACCGCCGGCCGATGGTGTGCACCCCACACCCACACTGCAACACCCGGTCACAACTGTATGAGGGGGGGGGGGGGGGGCAAGGAGCCTGCAGGTCCGTCGTATGCCCCGTGTCATCGGGTCTCGTGCAGGAGCATTTCATTCCGGTCACGTTGTCGGTGGAGGAGACCGCGTTGTATCAGCAGGCGAAGTACGAGAGGGCCGAGCTCTTGGCCGCCTGGAATCTGAAGGCCTATGAAGAGATACTGCAGGTCCCCCCCACCCCACAAAAAAGGGCTTCACTGACCAGACCCCCCCCCCCTACAGCCCGGCCCAAATCGTCCGGAGGGGACCCCGAGCCCACATTTCATGCGCAACAAAAACGGTGTTCTTGGAGACCGCGCGACGAGGGGCTCCAGAACAATCCTCTTTTGTTTGGGAGCCAGTGAAAACGTTCTTGGCCATTCTGCACCCCTCAAAACTTTTTTTCTGGCGCCGGATTTCACAGCGACTGATCAACAGTCCTGATCACTTGAGCTTTCGGCGCTGAGCCCCCCCTCCCCTCCAATTGTCTTGGCTCTACTGAAGCACCCCGCAATCGGCCCACGCCCCTGCCCCTGCCCGGGTGTCCCCAAGAACTTGGACACTCGGCAGGACACCTGCAGCCACCGAGCACGGCAATGGCTGCCACTGTTTGTGAGTGAGCGCAGATACCCCACAGACTGCGCAGGGCCCCCTAGTGCCGCCTGTCGGGACCATGAATTGACGTGTGGGCGGGCGGGCGGGCGGGCGTGTGTGTGTGTGTGTGTGTGTGTGTGTGTGTGCGTGTGTGTGTGTGTGTGTGTGTGTGCGTGTGCGTGTGCCTGTGCGTGTGCCTGTGCCTGTGCGTGTGTGCGTGTGTGTGTGTGTGTGTGTGCGTGTGCGTGTGTGTGTGTGTGTGCGTGTGTGTGTGTGTGTGTGTGTGTCCGGGATCACCACCTTCTGCACACACCTGAATGTGCCTGTGCCCCCGTTGGACACCCTGCTACCCCCCTCACTGTTCCCGGAATCCGGAACACTCCTGCGCCAATTGCGACGCCTCTCAAAGTTCCTTGCATCCTTCCAATACACAAGAATTGTGGATAAAGGGTCGGGGGAACTGTGGGGCTTCTGCTCTGCCTGGGTCTGGGAAAAGGTAACTGAATTTATGATCAATGAAAAGTTCCACGACACGGGCTGGACCCAGGACCAGTGGACACGCGCCATTGGGGACGCAGTCTCAGATATGGAGCTAGAGCGAAACAAACACGGGAAACTGTGCATCCTCTATGTCCTGGCAAAGGCAAAG